>LQNS02276620.1:12793227-12835717 GCA_001587735.2 Parhyale hawaiensis
GTTGTTTTTCTTTGACACGGCAATTAATTAATCAATTAGTCACGCGGTAATTAATTACTCAATTAAATCAGACGACCTAGTACACACGTACTCATGTGTATAATTATATCATAACATATACATGCTAGTGTCCTTGCTAAAACCTACAGATCGCCGTATAGCTCGTCACGCAATGACAGCTTGGCAGGCACTGAGTCCTTCCCTGCAAGTTGGAACAGACACCGCACGCTGGTAAAAAGACACACGAACGGGTAGTTCCGCACTGTCGCCCATAGAGTCTCGCTATCGCTTCACTCTATAGAGCTGTGTAGACACGTTAGTTATGACAGCCACGCTAAGTATGCGTTTCAAATTTAGCGAACTCTTTCGAAGCAAGGTGTAGTGTGTCTAGCAGCCTGGCAGCTTTGACGATGGAAACAGGAGCATGCAGACTAGAAGCTCGTTTCTACCAAGACCTCTTAAAACAAAGGCCTGGGTCTGGACGTCACCGAGGTGGTCCGATCGGTGCCGTCACTGGACAAAATGTTTGACGCAGCCTGGTATATATGAGATCTACTCAGTATATTTCCGCTTTATCTGCATAGGAAACTGAAATTATTGTAATTAGTAACTTTTAAGCAGTTGAAATCAAGTTTTCTATCGAGAAAAATATGCGCGATGTATGCAAGCTGGGTACCAAAAACATACGGCCGCGTCTAATAATTTTTGCTCATAATAATATTATTCCTGTTATATTAGACACATATGTATCTTAAATTTCCTTTCCCGTTCAAAGAGAGAAGAAGAAAGGAAGCAGGAATGTGTAATACTTTAAGCAAAACTATTGGAGCCTCGGCAAGGGCGCCAAGTACATGCAGAGAAAGTGGAGGAAGCGCTGAGAAAGAGCTAATCAGTAGGAGCATGAATACCAAAAGAGGCACAATAAGTACGAACGCAGTTCTAAACGTTAACCATTTCATCAAATTCAGTACTGCCTGTAAGTCTATTAAAAGATCAAATCTCGCTCTTGATATACGTACACTGTAATGCACTGTAATGATTAATGAAAAATTAAGATGCATCAAAACAAAAATTGCATGCATAGACGCCGGCACAGAGAAATGAACTGAACAGAAACTGACATTTCTTCAATATTTTTACGAGGAACTTCGCGGCAACAATCACATCACAAACGATCGCTTGCATTAACTAAAGAGCACTCTGAGAGCGCATACCTCCGCCAAGCATGGCAATGGTAAAGAAAAATTTAAATTGGTACTGAAACCATGATTTTCTTTGTACCAACAATAGAATCTAATTATTTGTACTTTTCGATAGCATTAACTAATTCTGTAATTTTCTAGAAGATCCGTTCGTAACTTTGTGAATTATGCTGCCAACAAACATTGTAACAAACATTAGTCAAACACACAAACGGACCAACTATTTAATCATTTGTGTCATTTAGCATTACTAACAAGTCCTGTAAATTTCATAAATATCCATTCATAACTTTTTTAGTTATTGTGCCAACAAGCATAAAATAAAACACAGTGACTGACAAACAAACATACGGATCATCACAAAAATTATGTCATTTACTATTCGTAATGTAGCTAACAAGTCAAGTAAATTTTATGAAAATCCGTCCATAACTTTTTGAGTTATTGCACTAAGATAAAATAGGCAGATAAACAAACAGATGAACGCATTTTCACCAAAAGTTAATCATTTGTTGCTGTTACCATGCTTAGCAATCATTGTAAATTTCGTTAAAATCCGTTCATAACTTTTTGAGTAATCTTGATGACAGACAAACACGACAAAAACGTAACCTCCTTGGCGAAAGTAAAAATCGTACGTTCGTAGCCATGGTCCCGGCGCTACGAAACAATGATGACGTCACAACGGTCTCGAACCTTCAATTTGAGGTGCCCTTATAAAAGTTGTGCATAATGCCGGGGCTACACTTTGCAATCGTACACTCAACTTGATGTGCGGATGGGCAGCTCCCAAGTCGTCCGGGTACACAAAAAAAAGTAACGTAGATACGGTGCTAGGAGCGACAGGCGAGCTTCAGGGCATAGGAATTAAGGGCCATGGGGTTGGGTTAGTGGTTGCGTTCGCCCATCATATATTACGGGGAGCAGCACCCCAGAGGTGCCCTTAGGTTATCTTAGCCCTTAGTTAGGCCCTCGGAACGTCTGTCTTTCGTGCCCACTTTGCTTCCTTCTATTTTCATGCTCTGCTGGTGATTCTTAACACTGATCTTTCCCTAAATGCTGTTCGCAAGCTCGTTAATCCTGTGTGGGAAACCCCTCGTGCATGGGTTCCTCGTTTTTGAGGACACACTTTACGCTCCTTATTCTTTCCTCTGTGACATCGTCTTCAAGTATAAATGGAGGCTTAAACCACTAGCTACAACAGTACTTAACCCTTCACTGCGCACATTATTTTATAGCTTTCAGGAAATTTTTTTACAATTTTTTCTGCTAATTTGGGAATGAAAATATACTAAAATTGGTATATCAAGAAGTTTAATGAAGATTCAGCCTATAATAAAATGATGTATAACTGTATAATATATGATACAAATGAAATTAGGCCCCTAAAAAATCACCACGTTCAAGGCAAGTCGTGTTATGCAGAAACTGTGTCTCCTATGATACAAAGGTATTTACGACGTCTAATTGGTTTCTGTTTTTTTACATCGGTCATTTTTCTAATTGTATCACGAATGCTACATTATGCAGTGAAGGGTTAAACTGCTCCTGTTATCACAGCAACAATTTAATACCTACCCTCATTGGAGTAATAAAAGTTTTAGTTTATTCTTATCGTGCACTGAATAATTCCTTCCCGTGTGCCATGCCGAGTACGCAATGCCACGCGAAGTTAAGTCGCCCTACGATCTTATCTTCAGGGCCCCAGAGAAATCAGGACAACAATCGGTGCTGTCCACCCTCGCCTGCAGATCAATAATCTTTTTTGCAGCGTGATCGTTGCAGCAAGAGATAGGATCTGCTACGGTATAGAAAAGGTAAACAGGAGAGAGCGGATAAAGACTTCTAATTAAAGCAAAAAAACTTTCGTGATCGTAGCTTTTGGCGTCAACCTCACGCAAGTGATATTGCGTCAGTTTTACTGTCAGCTAAAAAGAAAAGCCGAGAGCTTTTTTTCAAGTCAATTGTCTAAAAAAAGGGATAATTTTCTGGGTTAACTGATGCGGTACTGTAACGCTGAACTCTTAAATGTACCGTGTATAGGTACCTCCAGTGAAAAAACTGTACTTACCAAATTCAAGCTGGTTTGTGAACAGGAAGGAATGAAGGGATCCTCGTGAAGCACTTCTGGGTTGAATTTGTAGAGTCAGTCTCAACGGCTTTATCCTATAGAAAATTAATTTTCATAGGTGGTAATAACATGAGTATGAGCATTGCTGCATCATTTCATACTAGATAATGCATCTAGTATCTGACAGTTCAACGCGGTAGCAAATTAGAAGCAATTGCATTTGGAAAAATATAACGAACGCAACAAAATATGTAGGGGAGAAATATAAGTTTCACAGCTCAATAATAAGTTCTTATTACTACTCATTCCTGCCCAATTGAACCCAATTGGGTACATTGTCAACACTGCAGGACCTGCAAGAAATAGAAGTTTCTCCTTGTGGTAAAATTGGTTAAATTTGCATGTTTTGTTTTGTTTTCACCTACCTAGGTCTAGATAAATTACGCAGAGCATACACTTACCACTTCAGTTCTGACATCGAGTCGTATTTGTGGGGGGATGAAACTCAGCAACTCGCCACTGCTGGTCAACAGCGCAGCAACGCCTTCAGACGATTAGCCTTGATCCGTCGGTGGTACGGATGGTTTCTGATGAGATATCCCCGACATTGTTCTACCATAACTTAGCCTTTAGGACACCAGCAGTTCTCTAGGTGTTCAGATATGACCTGTCAAGAATATTCCATACGACGAAGTCCCGGGGTCTGTCAGCAAGAAGCTTGAGAAATTCAATACTACTATTAGGTGTTTTCAATACTCTGAAAAATTCACCGATGATTTCATGTACCTTGCTTAAAATTCATTAATTTCTGTCTGTAATTTTGAAAATTTATAGTTTTAGGCAGAACAGTACCCTAAAACTTAATCAGATATTTACAATTAACATAAAATTATTACTTGAATGTATAAAATAACGTAGAACGCGCACGCTGTGAGTTGATCACCCAGTGTAGTTCAGTTCTTGCAATGGGTTTCGATTTTCCTATTAAAATCGGATCCTCACAACAGTCAACTCTCCGTATTTTTTTTCAGCTCATTTACTGAATGTTTTGTTTTGTTCTTGCAAGCACAGCTTTGTGGGTCTTTGTCTTCCGTGAGATTTAGCTAAAAATGTTAAGCCATTAAGTTAACTGGCTCAGGAGGTATTTCTTCAAATTTCGAATCGATATGTACTCAGAAAATTGTAGACTCGTCTGATGCACCAGAGCATACAGCAGCGCAGTCTGACGTTCAGCGGAGAAATCATATTCGTTTGACTGTCATACGCAACCCGCCTATCGTAGAATAAGCAGAGCAAACGCAGGCCACTTCAGTCTTGGTCAAATTTAGCTCAGGGTAAACAGTTGATCTAGACACTGTCATCCACTTGCAGTAAGTGGTATGATCTATATATATGACCAGTGCGCTGAAAAGCACAGGCTCTATTACTGCAAATATTCTACAACCGTATGAGTCGACACGGTGGAATGAATTCCTAGCATAAGTTAGGGATATTTTACGGATATTGATCAATAATTAGATAGAAACATAGAAGTAGAGCAGATGCACGATCAAACTGCACAGAAAATCTAAAAAATAAACGTGCGGGAGCAAAAAAAAAATGTACTGTCGAGAAATAAGAAGCAATAACTGCAAACGTTTGTGACTTAGAGACCAACTATATAGACGATGAAAATTTATTTAGCAGTGATTCACGATGAAGTTGAAATTTTAAAGAATGAACAAAAACACTGGAATTATGGAACGTATGGCAAACTGTTCATCATTCATTGGGTGAAATCTAAATACATGACATTATTGAATGATGCAGCAGATGCACAACGCAGTAGATAAATTAGAGGATGAAATAAAACGTAACACACAAAATTTACTTTGAAGATATGACCAATAAATTCTTTAATCGATGTATGAAATAAAAGGACAACAGAGAAAACTGAGTAGACGACAATCAAGTTCACGAACAAGGGTGAAGCCAAAAAGAAATAATTATGCAAATGGGTCGCTAAATAAGCTAACTCTAAGCACGATACATTTATACGAGCACTGCTTTATAGCGATTGGCCCTTTGGCCTCGATACAGGGGCAGTATGCCCTTGCTATAGCTGTGCCATATGAACTACTCTGCTACTGCTCATGTGCTCTCAGCTTGAGCTCTTTAGCGGCTTTACTAACGAAGCTGTAAGAGTCTTTTGTGTATAGGAAGAGCTCTAAGTATGGGGAGAGTGTTGCCACCCACCACATGCACGGCTGCGGAAGGAAGGCGTACAGTGTAGACTGTGTACACGGCGAGGTAACACTTCCTACAGTGCCGGAAGACAGTCATGAGAAGTCTCTCTTCTCTGATGATGATGATGACAATTACGGTAATAATTTACACTCTTGTATAGATTCGGAATCGTTTATTGTTTTGATTCATAAAATATATATAATTAGATTGCATCAATATCAAGTCATTATTGTCTCTCTACAATAATAATAATTTCTAATCTTGAATTCAGTAATAGTCTTTTATTATTAACTCTACAGTAACAAACTTTCAATATCTCGCATTCGCTAACTTCTCATTAGCCCTACGCTAGCAATTGTTTATTATCGCGCTATATTTACAATTCTCCACTAAATCGCTTGCTATCATAACACTTTGTCTAGAGATACCCGTGAAAGTTTCGCGGAACGAAAAGTGGTAAAGATATGAGTACCCTTCTATATTATGATATGCAACGCTATTAACGAACGCTTCATGGGACAGTCAGTTAATTGCTGCGCGCATCACTAAAACCATACAGTAAATTAGAGCTGGAAGTGACCCTATAGCAGTAATTAGTTTACTTCTTGTTTTACCCGCTTTTTATTTAATCTCTACGTCCACCTGTTCCGATCCATTTTCTACACACAAAGGAACGTTCCTTGTATTATTAACAAAACTGATATAAATTGGTTTTCCAGCGAGGCAGTCAGGCAGCAGTGTCTCACAAATTTTTTTTTCTAAACAGTCAGAGGCCGTTTAGCTAAAAGAGGCCCAGTGGTGAATGAAAAACCCTAGCTTTAAAACAGCTAAAGGGTTCTGGTCGTAAGCAAGTACTACGTGGAGATGAGAGCAAAGCGCTAGTCGACGAGAAGCTACAGCTAGCAGACGCCCCCCAAAATATATACCACACCTGCTTAATTGAAGCTTTTCCATCAAGAGATCAAGTATGATTGTATATGCGATAATTATACAGAGAGTAAGCGATATGGCGAGAAATCAAAGATTTGTTAAATAGATCCCACGAATGGTACATTCTCAAGTCGCCACTGCGAATTTCACCCCAAATTCGAGAAGAGTCAACGTAGGCGCTGTATAACCACTATAGATCCAAACTCACTGAGAATTTGATCCGTGGTTCATCTTAAGAAGCAGTTGAGGCGCATATACCTATATTCCGAGCTAATACTGCGTGTAACTTGCGGAGCGACTAAGAGCAAAACACACCCGGAATAATAACAAAGCTTATGGCATTACCATTATGGTTCTTTCATTATCTCGCGTACGATATCAGCCGGAGACTTTATTGTCTGATAGCGGCCCTAATTCAACTACACCAAGTGTGTCAATTCTCACTCCCTTTTGAACAATGTTCCGTTGTATTCGGTACGGAGAAGTCATTGAGTACTGGTGTAGTAAAGCCGTATAATTGCTCAGTGTAAAATGTATTCGTTACAATTTCATCAAAACTTGAGTCGAAAATAATTTGATGTAAGACAGGATTGAAGATTCAGTGGAAAATGTAATGACTTTAGCAGTTTCAACGTGTGGAATGTGAATGTTTTCCCTAATTAGGTATAACGGCTTGAAACTTATAGGAGCACCTGATCATTGGTTCCGGCAATAATTGGTTTGTTGAGTTCATTGTAAAAGTGCAAGTGTTTACTAGACAGTCCAAACGGTAGGACATCTGCAATTCATACTTAATCCTATGTGTTTTAATTGAGCTAATTAGAACCAAAATACTTATTTAAATATTTAATAACTTGCTAGCAGATCCAGGAGACTGACTAAGATCTTTTATACCGAAACAGTATCATATATAAATATTAACCAGGTGGGACAATTAATGCATTTTGTTTGTTTGGTGTTATCATTATACTTTGTTTAATACTAATGTCAATAACTGCCCTTTGCGCTCATCAATAAGCGATAATTGATAGTTGGCAGTTGGGCCAGATGAAGGTTTAACGAGGTATAAACAATCTTGCCTGGTCACGATTTAAACCCTCAATACTGTTACTTACAAAGTGCCTGCTTATTATTTGTACGAAAGGTAATCAGCGGTTTAACCAAGTATCGTACTATACACGGAAAAGCCACAGTCCTAGCTGTACATCAGCAAGGCCGGATTTAGGTGTGGAGCAGCCGCAGTCTATTCCACTAGTTAAGCGGCTCTAGATAGCTGTTAATTCCCACGAGAGAGAAACATTGAAGACAGTTATTTACTAGAACGCCTCGGTGGCGTTGGACCATCACCCGCAGTAGGGAGCAAATTCAACGAAGTCATATTTGATGGCCAGCTAATCCTAGTTTCTCACATGGATGCTGTGTCCAACAAGGCTCGCTCCACGCTGCCAGCCCCTGCAAATCTCTTAATAATAATAAATATAGGAAAATTGGGACGCCTCATGGCTTGAGACGATCGGCCGCGGTGGAGGCAAGTTCGCCCCGGTTGAGGAAAATTCAACGCGGTCATTTTATATAGCCAGCTAGGTCTAGTTTTTTGGCATGGGTCACATCTAGGTCAACCCACCAAACTCTCTGCAAAAAATTATGAAGATTGTTCAACTCCTTCCACCACTTATTGGGTGGACAGAGAAATATATAAATATATATGCATACAAAATATATATATACTTAAATTTTAAACGAAAACAATATCACCTCTTCTACTTCGTTCGCGGGTGATAAACAATATAGGTTAAGAAAGTTAAATAGAGGATAATAGCAGACGTTCAAAGTTTCACAGTTGACAATAATTCTTAGGTTATTTGATTACAATCAATATAATGCTTAGGTTATTTGCATTAGAGTTAAGTACAATGCTTCTGGGTCATTTTCATTAAAGTCAATGCAATGCGTAGGCTATTTGCATTACAGTTACATACAACACGTAACGGCATTCTGTCTAATTCTCTTCAGATAGATGCATCATTTCTTTCTCCAACTCTTGGAGGTGGTTTTATTTTTAATATTAACACAACTGGTGGAACCATACTTATATCATAAAACACGGGCAATCAGATAATATTTCCAAAGTAGCATATGAATGTATACAATAGAACTCCAAAAAAAAAAAACGGGTGACAGACTAATCAATCGTCTGGGTTTCGGGAAAACTTTCAGTTTGGAGATGAACATGTGTACAGCGTATTTGTTTTCTCGACTTTAGTAAAACATTTCCTTTGGCAAACACCACATGGTTTCGTATAGTTAGACAGTTGAATGCACTATCAAGTGAACTTGACCCAACATGTTTTTCGTTCATTCATTGTGGCGTCAGCCATCTCTACAATGGTACTTAGTGCAGTCTCGCTTTCAGAAGCTTTCTTAGTGTTATAGTCCTGTAGCAGAGGCCGAAAAGAATGCACAGGCCTTTGACTCGAGACTTAAAAGATTTTAGGGGCACTAAGGGTGTGTTCACCGGCGATTCCGGTCGAAAGTCACAAAGTGCAACGAACGTTTCTATAATGTTGTCAAGCAGTAAGTCTTTCAGCATCAGCCGAAGGTTCTCCAAAATTTCATTTTCTTTTTCACCAAAAGTATTTCAACCGCAGGTTTCTACGGATATTAAGGCCATATAACTCGTCTGTATCCCAGACAGACCTTCTAAGTCTAGCAGTTCCAATTCTTCGTTGCTATGTTATATGTTATCTAAAGAACAGACAGGTCATTTCTGATTACAGAAGTTTCCCTTAATAAATGAATTTTCTGACTTCGTTTTCTATAGTTCTTCGCTACAGGTTGTTGACTGCTGTTGGCGGTGCAACCTTGGCATTGCCATCGCAATCATAGGTTTTCTTGCACGAAGTTGGACCTCATTTCTAGTGTTGTTCTGCTTGTTGTGAGGTGCATAGGGTGCGCAAGCGGCAAGGAGAACTGTTTGGTTGAGTATAACGGCCGGTTTACACGTTAGCTTTTGCCCTATGCTCACCGTTGACAGTAATCGACTGCGGCGCTATTATAGAAAAAGTTCACAACTCTCTGGGTGTGACGGCATTCTAAAGATGACGAGCTACTGCACGTGCTTATTAGTAAACTTTCTTGACTAACATTGTGACATAGGTTTTAGTGAACACACAACTGTATTTGCAAGACACGACGAATGTTTTGAATAATTTAAAATATGAACGTTTCGCGAAAGACTAACGTAGGAGACGGCATAACTTGGCGGTGCAGGTAACGTCTCTGCAGCTGATTAAATTGCCCCTTCTTTCCCATTGTTTTTTCATTGACACTGCAGTGCTTGGCGCTACTTGTGTTGATTCGTAGACCATCAGAGTTGTGTATACATGCTAATAGCGTTTCTGTCAACACAGTGCTGAAGCTGTGGTTCTTTTTGACAAAGGCGATTACTAGTTATGAACTGAGCACATCCTGTGCCGATATTGGTGGTCGTACCAAAAAGTAAGCTCAAGTAAAGAAATAGAAAATAATGTTTGGCATCGGGACGAGAATGAGCCACAGAGGTGTGCTGCTCAGAAGATATTTGTGCGAGATACTTAATTGCCGGAAATTCTCGCCATGTTTCATGCCAACGGCTGCACTTTTAGAAAGTGGAAAGCGTCATTCAGCTCTTCGTCCAGCTTTGCCGACGTTACTACGGCTGAGTGGAGTGGGCGCGCAACTTCATTATAGAGTCGAAGATAAAGGAAACTTTAATTTAGCAAAGGATGCAATTGAAGCCATGGCTGAGAGTCAGGTACGACTGTGAGTGTCTAGGATCCGATTTATGTTCATGTTTTGTTCTATAAGATTGAAATTTCAAATAATTTTATTCCATAAGATTGAAATTTCATTCATTTTATAAACGAGACTAAGCGGCTTTAATTTTTCATACTTGTACTTTATCTAAGAAGCCAAGGAAGTTTAAGTTAATATTATATGTACCTACTTGTGGTGTGCTTTGGTGCGTTAAGCCTCCATTTCCTACTGCATATTCAGATATTTTCGCCAGATTGCTATATACTACAACTGTAAAGTTGTACCAACATTTTCTCTTGCAGGAAAAGAAAACCGCCCTCGTCTTCACGGATGGCAAAGGCTACCGACAAGAAGTTACTTACAAGAACCTCTTCGAAGCCTCCAGGGCCGTGGCTACGGGACTTACTGGCTCTTCGCTGGCCTCCCTTGGCGCGTCCTTACCTGACTCTGCCCCCCGCCGACAGATGGCACTTGTGGTGCTGCCCAAGATTCTACCGTGGTGGGAGATCAACGTCGCTGCTGCCTGGTGTGGTGAGTTATACATGAAGGCTTGTTAGGTTGGATCGTCAAAGTCGAACTAAGACAAGTTCACGCGACGTGACTTATCCGGTAATGTAAACAGGAACATTGGCTTCTTCACTTCGAATCGAGTTAGCCTACAGGTGTTTGAAGTAGCCCAGTTAAGTAGAACAGACTGAAACTTCATCTGACAGAATAAGATTTCGTTTTGAGAAGTCCCACGGTAATCGATTGAGGGTGAACGCCTGAAACTTGATTCAACTGGCGAAGCCAGGGCACCTGCTTGCAGTTTGGGATAAGTCAAGCTTCGAAAGCTTAGTTTTGGCTCCCGATCCAACATGCCCTAAAAGTAAGATGTTCTAGACACCTCGCGCATCTTTACGGCACCTGTAACGAGTTTCAAAAATATCACTCTAATTCCGATTATATGAACTGGATAGTTATCAAATATGTGTAAAACAAACATACTTTGGTATTAAATAACACCGTTTCGAAACCTTCAGCTGTTGTATCAGAAAGGATATACACCAATTAGTTCTAGAATAGCGTGTGTCTTCTTTTGGTATCACACACAGTAAGGTGATTTCTTTCTGCCTTCTGGATATTTGCTTGCCACTCATGTGCGAGTCATATCATTCAGGTTGGATCCACAAGTCAATGCTGTTGAAGACGCAGTGGTTAATTCTGTAACGACTAAATACAAGCGCTTTAGACTTAATTTACTACTGGCTCTCCGGTTGGTCATCAGCTGGGACGTAACGGAAGGGTACCGGTATCATTGCTATGCACATGTGCACCCTATACCAGTAATCAGAGCTGTTGTAGAAGTTAAAACCGTAGTTCAGCTGCTGCGCGGCGCAGTAACCACCATAAATTTTGTTGGGTGAATTATAAATAGTATCACCTAAACTTCGTCCGAAGATGCTTAAGATAGCTCAAGGTAAGGTACCGTAAGGTACATGAGGTAACTTTATCCATTGTGGGGTAACTTTGTGCCGTCTTTTTTTCAGTTATAGGCTATGAAATGGAAAGATGCGCGATTTAGCATAGAAGAAGCGCACTTTATAACTACTGATCTCATAACTCCCAGGCACTGTCCGCATTTTACAATTGGAAAAAACAACCGTACAAAGTTACCCGAGAGAGGATAAAATAACTCCACTTTACGGTGAATGAAACTTTGGCTTTACGTAGGAATAACTTTGTTTGAAACCTCCTATATGAAAGACGGCATGGGTTATAGAATTGAATCTAGTGTAATCTTCCAGGACTGGTCATCTCCCCGGGCACCGCCCTCCTGAAGGGGGCTGACGTGGAGTACAGACTGGCAGAGAGCGGCGCTGACAGCATCTTCTGCATGCCCCACCTCATGGCCGGGGTGGACAGAGCTCAGAAGAACCTCGGCATGGGTGACCGACTTCTTAAAGTGGTGGTGGATGCACCGAAAGATCAGCCTCTCGGGTGGGTCATTGGAGATGAATTCCTGTTTCGCTTAACCTGCGTATCTCATAACCAGGTCCTGGAGTTTGGTAGAGCGCTCGTTGAGGTCTGGAGCAGTCAAACCGCTCACCGACTAAGTCTACTGGTCACGGTTCCAGTAGGTCTCCAGGTCGTAGATTACGGTAGAGCCCTCTTGAAGATTTGGAGCTGTCATTCTGTAGTTAGGACCACATCTGTGCCGTCCATTGGCCTGTATGGGCGAGCGCCCCTCGAGATTTGTTCCGAGGCACATTTGTTGACTGAGCCCTACTTGTACGTATAGTCCAGTGGCTGACTGATTAAGATTGCTGACTCTCTCGTTATCTGGAATTCAGACGTGTGATGCTAAGCCAGGAAGGAGTGGTCGTAGTACAACATTTTACCAGCGCATCAGGGACACAATGTCTATATCGCGCCGAACAATTCCTGTGGTTTAACACAGGCTCGTGCGCCACTAGGACGCGTTTTAAATTATCTATGATTTTTGTCACGGCTTTTCTGCCTGGTGGTCTCGGAGTGGTCAGTGCGCTGCTCACAGGAAAAAGGCGCAGGTTGTGCATCTCCAACCCCCGGGCGCGGCTGAACGCTTCCGCTCAGCTACGCCGCACAGGGAAAGGAAATGAAATACAAAAAGATAGAAGTCTAGCGGGAACATGTCGGCCACCTCGATCGGCAGCCCACCTCCCGAAACAGAAAGTGAAGTATTGAGAGCCTACCTAACTTTACGAAACTAACCTCGTCAGCAGGAACTGCGGCAAGCTACAACATCTGGGGAAAAGGCACTCGTGACCCTTGGATGTGTGAAGCCCAAATATATTGTGGCAGGGAAAGCCAGGAAGGAGTAGTCTTGATGCAGGGGATGTAGCGTCAACATAGCATTTAAAGGCGGACAATCGTTGATTGGCTGCAGCCGTACACTCCCTTCGGCCCTAGTGGACATTTATCTGCAGCACGAACCAAAGGAAGTATTTTTTTTTAGTTGGAGTGTGCCGTCAAAGAAACTGCACAATTAAGTTAGGGCGTCTTCATCTACGAGTAAACACCTCGAGATGGCAATCTTCAATCAGATTTAGATTAGGCGGCTCTGAAGTTCGTTCCGCAAGATGACGCAATGTCTGAGCAAAAGCACATTTGCTCTAAGTAAGAGCGAAACCTAAATCTGCCGTCACAGTAGATTATTTTCGATGATTTAAATAGAAATCACCATAAGTTTTGCAGAACATGTATTCTAGATATATAGATTAAGATTGAGTATCGGTACCCCCAAGCGAAGGCACTTTTACTGAGAGGTTACCTCCCTCCAATTCTCTCTTCTCTCATTTTTCGTATTATTACTCTAGTGCACTAATGGTTCCTGTCCCTCAGCGATGGTTGGGTGCGGTACGAAGATTTGATGTCCGCCGGCGCCTCGCTGCCTCCGATGCCATGCTATCCCAACCGTCCGGACGACGTCTGCCAAATTTATTTTACTTCAGGTGAGAACTAATTAAATTAAATATAAAGTCGGCCCTCGTTTCGAGGGCAACCGGTAGGATTCTGCTCCTCTGTATCCTTCATGTCTTTGGTTGGACCCATTTGGGGATGCGCGTTTCCTTGCCTCTCTTCGACTTTCTCCCACCAGCTGCCCAGGCCCCCTCCGGAGCCTACTCCTCAAGCTAGCGCTGGGATGCCATGACGATGACAACAAACCTGTCGTTGATGCTGGATCTGAACATTTATTTACAACTCTTAATTGACTTATTCACATACACTGACGACGATTTCAAACCTCGAACCGGAATCAAAATAATTTAGACCGCTTGGTTTTAACTTGTTCAGAACCTCAGTGTGATCAATGATTTAGATCGAGTTTCAGGCGGTAATCACGATCTGATTGCTGTTGAAGAGGGAATAAGTTACTTTGTTCCCACTCTATGAGTAAATTGGATTTTATTTGTTTTAATTGACTTAGAAACTGTGTAGATGAAATTTGTTTTATAGACATTATAAAAACTTATGTTTAATAAGCAGTTAGGAAATTTACTTTCTTTTCTCTATTACAAATTCCATTTTACAGGTACTACAGGGAAACCAAAAATGGTGCCACAGACGCACTACGGATACGCCCAAGGGCACCAGGTTGCTTACAGGTATTTATACATTAGAAGTATTATGAATGCAGCTTATCAAACAATTGCCCTAACATCTTTGTGGGGTTTAAGAACAAAAATATACACTAAAATTGGTGTGTGGTTAAAGGCTGAAGTCACACCAAATTATTATAGTGTTTTTTTTTAGAGTTATTGCAATTATAGAATTGCGAAAAAAAATTAAGTCTTGATCCTGAAACAAGAGAAAAACAACTACTCGCTGACAGGCGATTGTATGGAATTAATGTCAGTGTATATGCAGTTTATGAAATGACCTTAAAATCCCTCTCAAGTTTGAGAACATGTACATCCAATAGATGTTTAGTTAGAGGCTAAAAACACGCCAAGATATTATACTTAGATTTTTAGGTTTATTACTGCAGTATTATTATGAAAACAGTTTTGTAGTAGAATTAACTAAAACCCTGGGAAATTTGTACCACGTCCGTCACTTAGCTCGGCACGAAGGAACTGAACGCTTATGTCTATCACACCTAATAAGTTCGTAAAATATTAGATAAGGTTACAAACTTTGCCATTTGGGGTACTCGTAACACACATAGTCGTCGTCGTAAACTACGAATTTCCCCTCCGTGTTGACGGCGACGGCAATGAAGTGCCCGCAGTCTTGCCAAGTTCCCACGTGCTCGACGGTACAGCAGAGTCTGTAGTTACAGTTGCGACATCCTGAAAACAGTTGACCTGGTAGACATTGTGGCAGGGTGGGGGATGATTTTGACTTCAGCTTTTAGCCATCAGCAAATATCTGCAGCTGGATGAACAACACGGTTGGCAGTGAGCGGAAAGAGTGTTTGCTACTCGCCTAATTCACCTTCTTGCATACATTACATTTATAATTTTCAAGCTGCTCTCCCGAGATGAAAGCTCGGATCTTGTCTGTAAGATCCCACGTGGTAGAGGACAGGTCTCTGCTTTCCATCGGACCTCTCCCTGGCAGCCTTATAATACACTCCTACGATGTACCGGAAGTCGTGTTGCCACAGCCATGGCATCTCACTTTCCATGATAACTCCATTGTGAAGAGGCATCGTATGGAATGCCGTTTCATTGGCGACAATTCCCCATGTTACTGATTTTGCTGTACATGACACGTCAGATGGGATAGTAAACCAGTCAGGTATTCTTCACAGTCTTGTTATCGATGGGCGGCTGTTATAGGCCAAGTTGGATGCGATTCTGGAAGTTTGTACAGAAAGATCTGCAAGTCAGCGGATTCTCTATGGACCCCTGCATCCATCATGGTTGAGACCAGTGCACATGCAGAGCACCAGCGCCGCTGTCGTGTCTAATGCTCTTTTGTCATACAATGTATTTACCATGTGCCAACCAAGCATCTCCTTACTCGAGGAATGTGCAGAAGCGCCTGCAGAGAAGCTGCTATATAATTAGCAGTTCCAGTCGCATTTTCAAAGCCTACCAAAACTGGGAGATTCTCCTTCAACAAACGCTTTAGTATTTGCTGTTTGAGGTCCTCATTCTCCCTAAAATTCATTATTCTTGTCATTAAGGTTTGGTGTCTTCCGGCAGTCACTGTCATTTTGCATTCTTATATGGGACGCAATGCTTGTATCAGTGATACAAAGAAAGAAACGATGTACATTTATTTCTGCCCAATGGAGGTTTTCAAGAGCCAACTAGATTTCAATTTAGAAAAGTTTCGACTCTAGCATTTTCGGTGCATAAAATAAGTTTTAAGTACAAAAAGGATATCAAAAACAGCGTTTTGCAGTAAACATCTGAATACTTTTATTCTTGTTAGTGTGTTATAACTTTATCTAATTAAAATTGGTGATAACAATAGACAAGTCATATTAGTCTTGCCTACCAGTTAGCACGTCGAAGACCCATAGATGTATGCCCGTTTGAGAACCCGCCGGTGTCAGAAGCGGTACGTTCATTATTACAGTTAGATGAGACGTGTTCTTTCCTTTAATTGCAGCATTTATGTTCGATCTATATAAACGCTGAAAGATTGCAATAATAATGATAATTTATTAATTAAAATACTTTTATTGCGCTCAAGCTAGTCGTGACAAACCTACACTATGTACATAGGGCACGTTCGCTTGGGCACCGACATGAAGCCTTACAGGCTCGACTTGTCCGATACTTCACACGGGTGCACCGGCTTCGACCTGTCGAAGTAAGCTTCAGGCAATGACCCTTAATCTGTTACCTTTGATATTTTCGAAGACTCAATCGTGCTCTGTGAAATGAAGTTTCCAGCCAGCTCAACTCAATCGTGTTGCATCTAACACCTCCAACACAAATCATAGTGGCGAAGCCAAACCTCCTCTCTGAAACTTTGGATTTGCCAAGCCTCGAAATTTCCATTTTGCTGACCAAATAAACGCGCCTGAAACTAACGTTGGCCGTTTATGCAGCCGGGGAGGCGTACAGTTATGAGATGCTCATAACTGAAGGTTATAGGACCATCAGAGACCTTAACTTGCAGTTGGTGATTGGCTGCCTCATATATTTTTGAATCCATTAGCATATAAAGCAAAGCTATAATTCTCGAAACAATAGCACTATTAATATGGTCTTGCGAGATGGATAGTATGCGTTGTTGGATGAAAGACAGGTCTTTTGACCAAGAGCCGGATGTTGAAACGCGTTGGAAAATTACAAGCATCGTAACTGTGCAGCTGCAGGCACGAATGCAACCATGTAACTTATGAAGTTTTACATTTTTACTCTTCAATCTAATAGCTGAGTCTGTCTATTATTTAGGTATGCATCATTTGGAGATTCAAAACACTTTGATCATAACTTTGTGAAAATCAGAATAAGAAAGTAACAAAATATAAGCCACGGTATCGGTACTTCTTCAAGGGACTGTACAGTTTACGTTATCGTAACTTTAACAAGGCGTTTGTGCATCTGGCCCCTGGATTGCAAGAGTCTAATAAAGCAGTGGTAGAAGTAGTAGTCATAGAACTAATAACACCACAAGCTGATGGAGAAAGTCCGACTTCTGCATTCATTCAACATTCGACTCCGACTCCTTTGACCCAAATATGCCACTCCTACTCCACTCATAAACACAATAGGCGCATTTTTGCATTTTTTCCCACTGTGGCCCTCAACTACTGGAGCAAGCGAGTGTTCGACGTTGACTCCTACTTCTGGAACAAGCACGTGTGCAGCTCAACTTGTGGGACTAACTTGTGTCTTACTTTCATTCTGACTCCCACTCTCAATCCTGCTCTGGACACACTGCCTGGCTTTACTCGCTTAGCAGCTCCCCTTGAAGAAAACAAACCGTCCCATGTTCTGATAATATAAGACTAATTCGCCTACCCTCGACGCGCAATGTACTCCTCGACTCACTGCTGGGAAGCTGTAGTGATGGTGAGTTTCTTTACCCAGGGACTGGCTGCAACTGAAGGAAGACGACTTACTGTGGAACATCTCCGACACGGGCTGGGCCAAATCTGCCTGGTCGAGTCTCTACTTCCCTTTCATGGCGGGCGCGGCGGCCTTCATACATCAGGTACAACCAGTGTTCACTTTAAATTGTCTATTAAGGTAGCTATTTGGTCGGAAACTAAGTTCTTGCCGGTTTTAACCTTCCATAAACAGGCAATTCTACGGAGGAGTCTGATTTAGTCAACCTTTTATATGGTAAATATAAACTTAGCAACAGTCACGGAGCTTTCTCTGTGTGTAGGGGTAGTGACACAGCGGCATTTGTAAGATAAATTAAAACTATAGATAATTAAATATTAATAAAATGCTCACATCTGCCGAGCGAGCACTTTCAGCTGCTCAACCCACAAGTTACGCCATTCTTTTATTGCTTCGCAGGCTGGCCTGCATGGTTCCCTCGTTACTGGTCCTCCTTATTACGATGCGTTTTAGTTTATGTAGATGTATATTCTACGCAGAGTCCTTTATTGCCATCTTTTCGCACAACATGCGATGAGGGTTATGCCGCAGTCGGCAAATGTTAGACTTGCAGCCGGTATTAACAAATACTTTGTGCTGTGAACATTAGCTTTTAGCCTGAAATTGGCTGATTGGGGCCCAATAGAGTGCTCCGCAATGCTTGAATGGTATCTTTATTAAAGGACGGGAAGTTATAGTGAGCTTCTCCATCGTATTCAGGGTGCAGGAGTATTTATTTATTTATTGCTGATGTTCGTTTACCCTATTCCAGAAAACCAGAATAAATTAAAGGTGCAAGAGCGCTTTAGGTCTTATCAGCAGGTTTTACCGGTCTATCTTGTTATTTTCTTTTAATGCAACTGTGTCATCATTACCTTTTATTCCATTTCTAAGTGTTGCAACGCGTGGGGACGCTGTGTTGTAAACACATGCCTTTTTCCTGGCCTTGAAACGCATGTTACCATCCTCAAACTATATGTTAGGTTCGGGGAGACTAGGCAAGGCTTGGCTAGGCTAGGTTCGGTGCAGCTAGGATATATGCCTAATCTAGCTCATAGGCACACATATCAAGTCTGAATCTCGGGTAATCCAGATATTATACCAACATCCTTGTCCTTACAGATGGAGCGCTTCGACCCTGTGGAGCTGGTCGAGACGTTGCAGCGGGAGCCCGTGAGTGTGATGTGTGCTCCCCCGACCGCCTACAGGGCGCTGGTGCAGGTCCCCCTGGAGAAGTACTCCTTCAGGTGACAAAAATTTTTCTGCAGAGAACGTGTACTTATAGAGCTGATAAACACCCAAACTGATCACTGCAACACACTGCTAGTTTACACGCGTTCACCGACAGACAGTTATTTCTTTAGGTTACCGAGCGTTTCCAAGAGCAACTCTGCTCTCCTACAACGGGGAGGTGTCTCATCATATTACATTATGATACAATATGCTGACTCTTTCAGGCTAAAAATGGATAAAGCTAAAACTAGCTATCTCTCTCTGTCTCAGGTCTTATCCGCAATCACTTGTCTCTGCCAAGCCGATTTTTTTCGCAAATTGCTGCCCTAACAAATTCTTTGCCGCCTATAAGCCTTTTTTTGATTTATCTTTCGGAACGGCCGACAGTTCTTTTGAGTGTGGCTGTGTGCATACTGAGAGGTGGCATTATAGTTGTCAGTAATTGACAAAAGAATCTGCCATAAATTATCCCATGTAACTCTAAATAATGTAATTGTCTAGTTTTGGATTAAACCCACATTTTTGTCAAACTTCCTCACTAAAACCAATTTTATACCTTGCTGAGGTGTTGCTCGTTACTGAATAACTTACTATGTGAACACATTAACATTGTATTTTTTATCTAAGTACCTACCATAAGGCAATATATATCTGACTTTTTACTGTTATTGAACTCTGTACTCATGAACCTCGTCTTGCCTGCTATTTCCCTATCAATATACAGTGCCTCATTAGCAATCATTGCGCTACGTCCCTATGGGAAATATAAAGCAATAGCTTGATGTCTGTAGGAAGTACATCGGCTAATATCCAGTAGTCGCTTATAATCTTCTGATTGGAGTACATTGCATATGGGCAGAAAATTACGCCACTGTGTCAGTGCTGGAGAGCCACTCAACCCTACGGCGATGGAAACCTGGCATGCCAAAACAGGTTTGTACGGTATTTAATTTACTATCCTTTTCATGCTTCTCGTTAAAGCTCTTTTTATTTTCTTTCACACTTCTTTCCTTTTTTCTTTTTTTCCACACTTCTCTCCTCTCTTATTTTCTTTTCCACTGCATTTGTTTGTTAAGAAGGCCTCAGAGTTCACTATGCATCATTCTAGCAGTGTTTTCTTTTTCTTAATTGTCGTGGCTTTCTTATTAAGGACTGTGAGAAAGATTTAGCGAACCTATTTCTGTCACGGCTCATACATTTAAATAAACTCTGCATGTACGTACTCAATTAACATAATCGTTGCTCCTGAGGCTCAGGATACCTACTGATTAACCCTTCTTTCCAAATCAACTGACAGATCGACATATTTCATGCAATATATTTTGGCAGCAGGAGCAGACAACTAGCACTATATTTACGAAGTAGAAAAAAAGATCAAGCGACCAGTTTGTTATTCCATAGCGAAGACTAAGCAGACAACTGCAGTGCTTGTGTTTTCAGTAGTAAAGTCACGACTACAAGTACGAGTAATGAGTGACAACCATAGAGGGTTGTCATATAACAGCATTTGTAGCGAAAGAAAATCGGTAGCTTCGTTGCCTACCTGAGTATCGTATGGCAGATCTTTTTCAGTACCTTGGCGATCGACTTTCGTTGAGGGTATTTAAGCTGCAATCTTAGCTTGTTTACTTGTTTTTTCCGTAATAAGATACTTTGCGCTAACCTTAAGTAACATTCAATCAAAAAAAAAAAAAAGATCATATAACTGGAGCACTGTGAGAGCGCATACCTCCGCCAAGCGAGGCAATGATAGTAAACAATCCAAATTGGCTCTGAAACCATGTTTTTTTTGTATAAACTTCAAAATCTGAGCATGTGTGCCTTTTGATAGTAATAACAGCTTCTACAATTTTTTTTGAAGATCCGTTCATAACTGTTTGAGTTATGCTGCTAACAAACGTTATAACAAGCATGAATCAAACATACAAACGAATGAACTGATCTGCACCAAAATTTAATCATCTACGTCTTTTAACATTACTAACAACCCCTATGAATTTTATAAAGATCCACTCGTTGTTTTTTGAGTTATTGTGCTAACAAGCATAAAAAAAAGATAGTGACAAGCGAACGAACGAACCGATCATTACCAAAATTCAGTCATTTACTCTTTGTTATATACCTAACAATTCATGTGAATTTCATAAAAATCCGTCCTTAACGTTTTGAGTTATGGCATTGAGAAAAACGAATCAGACAAACAAATGGATGGACGGATCTTCACCAAAAGTTAATCATCTGTTTCTCCTAACATGCCTATCAATCCTTTTAAATTTCGTCAAAATCCGTCCATAACTTTTTGTGTTATCTTGGTGACATATAGACAAGCAAACAGGCAGACAGACAAAAAGACAGACAGACAAACCCGACGAAAACATAACCTCTTTGGCGGAGGTAATTATGCACAGTTGTTGAACTCAGTAGACGTTACCTAAACGGTATTTTCTACCTCTCTGTGTCTCCGCGATATTTCTACGCGGATGATGGTTAATGCCCTAGCGGGCTGAGGGTATCGGCAAGATTGTTCATGCTAGCTGTATATACTAAGAATAGGTAAGACTTACATGTTTTCCCGCTAGGTTTGAAAATTTACGAAGGCTACGGGCAGACGGAGACAACCTTGATGTGTGCCACGTTTCCTGGTATGGAGATCAAACCAGGATCCATGGGACGGCCTGTCGAAGGATACGACCTACGCGTACGTGTATTGTGTGTGCTACAGTACTTGAGCTTAAGGGACTGTGAATGTGGCTATATAAACGCGTGTAACTCTCATGTTTAAATTTACATTTATGCAGAAACATCCACAAATGCCTGTGGAAGGTCAACGTTCACTTAAATTACAAAGAGAGAGGTTACGCTAAGGAAAGTGCACGACATTATACAATACATTTTGTTTCAATAACTACTCTGTTCTTAGCGTTAGATAGACTCTTTCCTTTTTTATTTGTAAATTTAGTTTTTACTGTCAGTATAAGGGTAATAACAAAACAAAATTTTTCTCTTATTTTATCTTATTATTATTATTATTATTATCTTATATTGTTAGATATTTTTTCAAAATTTTTTAATCCACACGAATCAATTACTCAGACAGATCAAGCTTAAGGCCTCCAACTTAACTGCCACTTATTACTCGCATCTTGTATCTCTTCCATTATCTCTGCTCGATCAGACCTTAGGTTCAACCATGTCGATAAAAATTTTACCCAACTATTGCAATTTTTTGTGTTGTTTCTGAAGATTGTTGACGACCAGCTTCAAGAAGTTCCCAATGGCAAGGAAGGCCAAATTGCCATAAACTTCAAACCTAAACCTCCCCCTGGACTATTTACTGGTAAGACTTTAGGCCCGTTTGATTGTCATTAATAATAAATCTTCGAGGCATGACTTCTCTGGAACTGCAGAATGGAGCGTTGGTTTTGCCGCTTCGAACCATCCTGCATGTGTTACAATCAACACCGTTACGTTGATATGGCTCAAAACACAACAGAGCCAGATCAAGCTTTTGGAAGTTTCATAGGTAAACGATTATGAGGAAACGCCCGAAGCTTGATTCAGCAGGTTAAAGACAGCGTACCTGTCTTATGTTCCCAATCGATGATTTCTTTTCATTCCTTTTTCATACCCTCAACAGCAGCATGCCATGCGTGTCTGACTTCCGTGCTCGAGGTCCCGAGTTCTAGTGACATGCCTGTTTAAGAGATTTTTGCGGCTTCCGGAGTGCTGAGTAGGCAATTGTTTAGTATGCGTAGCTGGGTGGGGCACCTGCCTGAACAAGAATGGGAGGGTAGGGGGCTCGGGTCGTTGAACCTTCCATTTCGGCGCCTCAGTTCTTAGCGGCCCGTGGTTGGCTGCTGCTCTACTTACTCCTCTGAGATCAGTTGGCCTATATCTGCAACACGAACCAGTGTGTGTGGGTTTCGCAGGGGAGGGTACAGTAAAATTTGACTTTACCTTTACTGTTCCTGATAATTTTTATTTGCTGCTTTCACGGTTTTACCCTGCTTGTTATTCCCAAGCCTGTGTTTCTTGTCTTAACATCTTAATTAAAACACACTTCATGTCTCTGCTTTCTTCTTCTAATTGAAACACAGGTAAAGCGGTAGAAAGAGAAACTTGTCCTGGGTAAACACGATACACAAATGAACGAATGTTCTCCTTCAACTCAGTGCTCAAAGTCATTGTCGTACGGCCATTTAAGCAGCGGATAATTGCCTTTTTTTTTGCTTCTAATTCACTCAAAATTTGATGATACGCCCGCATCTTTAGCGGTAGCACTTGCTTGCCATCTGACTCGGTGGCTAACATCTTTGTAATTAAAGCGTCTGGTGGATACACAATGGTCTGTACGTGCATGGACGCAACACAATTATCGAGGACACATTCATTTGACTTACATATGCATCCGACGCAAGACCTCTGAGAAAATTTTCAATATCATTTTGAACTTTGTCCGTGGAGAATATCGATATGCTGAAACACTCAAAGAAATAACGTGGAATGCCTCATTTTTTCTATTCTTGAAACTTCGTATTACAGTATTCATATTGAATAACTGTAAGCTTTATAGTTTTGCTTAGTTGGTATTTATAACCCGTTTCTTTATTAAACATTGTAGGTATGAAACCTTTAATTGTGAACGAAGGGGTTTATCTATCAAGACTTATCTTCCACTTGACATAGTGTATTTGGTCGTATTTGATGATAAAAACAACTTGAAGTTATACGATGCTCTAAAATCTGAATATTTATTAGTACTGTATTTTCCGCTGTAAATATATTTGCACGCAATTTTTTCCGAATACGTTATGTTTTACGACTCGCATGTGCTTATTAGCTAACGTATACCAGGGTACCACGGGAGCCCCGAACGGACTGCAAAGGCCTTCCAGGGTCCCTACTTCCTCACGGGCGACCGCGGCTACTTCGACTGCGACGGCTACCTCTGGTTCTTGGCCAGGGATGATGACGTCATCATTTCCGCAGGGTGAGGATGTAGTGCACTAAATGCAGTATATTGGTGTTTAACACGTTGATGAGCAACCGAAAAAACTGAATCCTATTAACAATACAGTGATTTTCTGTCGTCTGACGAAGAAAGAAGTATGGTATTTTTCAAAACCTCGAGCCTTGTCCAAGACTTTTCTTCTGTGCTTTGTCTTCGACTCTTCTGCGTCAGTATCAAGCGTTAGTCACAGTCCGATAGAACATTAAAATCTCTTTCAGGAGCCGACTTTTTTGCAGCTGCTGAAGAGAAGTGTTATCTAATTGGCGTAAGTATTAATTTCATACTTATATGCGTATTAGCTACATTGTTCCTGTGCCTGAAGCATAAGCATTACTCAATTATAAAAAAATCACTTAGCCTATATCAAATTTCTTACTAGAGACAAGTTGCAATCCCCTACAGTTTGGGCTACGGCAACGGGCAGCCTGAAAGACGCTAATCAGAATCCAAAATAAGTTCACTGTACGTAAGCCGTTCCTGATCGTCGTTGTTTTTTTTTTCATATTGTGATTACAATACAATTTTCAAATGTCGTGTGACACTGGTGTTACATACGTTACCTCAGGTTTGTGATTGCAACACTCCCCCTCCCCAGTGCAAACAATAAGTTTACATGAAACCACTTTGCATTTCAGGTACCGAATCGGTCCCTTCGAAGTGGAGTCGGCCCTCCTGGAACACGACAGCGTGGCGGAGGCCGCAGTTGTGGCTGTGCCGGACTACCAACGCGGTCATGTTAGTTAAGGAATTTACTGGAATTATAATATTGATGTATTTTACTACTTTGACTGAAGGTGGCTGCAGTATATCGTCTCTTTTACTTCGTACATAGTTTACCGTTTTGCTATCTTATTTTGGATACGTTTTTCTGTAGTGAAAAGCACGTATAATCGGCTGGAGATCTCATATTCAATAAAGTTGTTGTGGGTTAAGTATGAATATCAGAGCGCTGACAAACAGACGTTTGATGAAGAGGTTAATGTGTAGATGTGATAGTGCAAAAAGCGCTTCGGATTTATCTTTATCGTGAAGACAAATGATACATCGTACGCATGGTCAGCACGTCCCTCAGCACAGTACTGAACTTGTGCTCGTTTTCAGATCGTGAAAGCATATGTAGTCCTGTCGAGCGAGGCAGCTGGCCGTACAACAACTGAAGAGAGTGTGCAGCAGCTCACCAAAGATCTCCAGGAACACGTTAAGAACTCCACAGCACCGTATAAGTATCCGCGAGAGGTAATCCTTCTAGTATCCTCGTACAGTGTAGCCCTGAGGCATTATGCCATCATACGTATAGTATTTGACATTACACTACGCCTTTTTTCCAAGATCCTTTTTTAGAGTATGGAGGGATGGCCATCACCCATGGCTTAAAGTGTTAGTGTACCTATTAGTTACACACGTTACATGCTGTAAAGGGGATACCTTATACAGCGCGGAGAATAATGAATCTTTCCGATTCTCTTGCTATGAGCTGTCCTTGGTATTGATATGTATTTACGATCTATGGAACTTTGAAAGCCGTATTTGAACTGTTACTGAAGACTAGACTATGGTTGGTGTAATAACTTGATGTTATAAATCTGTTTTACTAGCTGGTGTTATCTGTTTTAAAGAAAAGCATTATGTTTATGAAGTTTATATTGTCAGACTGTAGTCTGACAATATTTGGGTATTTTTGTTGATCTCTCTGTTTGTGATAGAGAAGAGCTTCAATTGAAGTTCTATGCCATATGTATAATTTGTAAACAATTATTTTCATAATGTTGTGTTTTCTATCAGTAAAAGCTGTTACTTTCGGTTCATTTAACAATATTTCTTACACACAGATAGAATTCGTGGAGACTCTACCAAAGACCATTAGTGGGAAAATCCGCCGAGTTCAACTTCGAGAAGAGGCTCAAACAGTTCCCCAAAATTAAGGTAAATTCATATATTGTAGTCAATATAAGCTTTAAAGATTTACCATTTACTGGTAAGGGTGGGTTCACACGACAGTCAAAAGCTGTGGAAACACGCTGAATATTCTGCTCAAGCTTAAAACTTTGGCTGACCGGTTCCTACGAGGAGATGGTTCGATGGGCAAATAACTGCTCACTCCGTTAAAATACCTGTTGTTGTCATGTTTACGGACCCATGAACGATATAAATATAATGATCCCATTCCATTCACATACTATCAACTAGAAATCTGCGACGAAATACCTCAAGAGTAACGCCTTGCCGTGACTGTGAGTGTAAATTAAGAAAAAGGGATGATTTGTTTACAAAATTCCGGCTAAAATTGCTGCGTTCTTAAAAATTCTGCGCAAGTGTGTGGGTTTACCGATTTTCTAACGTCGATTCGTTTGTCACAACCCGTTCATTTGACTGTGGTGTAACCATCCTTTAAGTGGAATCAATAAGAGGTTAACTGCCCCTGCACACCATATGTGAAGGCACCAGATGATGTAGCAACATAAGATATTGGCACATGCACAGTTTTTGATGTTCTAAAGTTAAATGTCTCAGGGGAGACCCACTACTCAACCCTCATTTTTGCTGACAACCCGCTCTACCCTTCACTGTTGCCAGAGGGTAACCAAAGCTAATATGGTTCCCAGCGCTAAAATTCCTGCAGCTACGACAATTCTACTTTTTGACAAACGCGCGTGTTTCCAGAAAGTTTTAGATAACGGGGGGGGGGGGTAGGTATGCAATATAACTTTGACTGGGAGTCATAGTGTCTATTCCCTAATTCAGAAGCTACGTAAACTGTCCTAATGTACAGTCAAGTAATGCTATCAGACATATCAATGTTGATGATACCCACACATGCATTAACCTTCCCAGGCTAACTAAAGTTACATTGCGGTAAAACCTGCTGAGGTGGGCGTTTGCGGCCAATAGGACCAAATGAATGGAGGCCGCAGGTAGACCGCCGACCATTTTATCCATTTGGCCCGGCCGCAAGCGCCCACCTCTGAAAACCTGCAATGCGCAGTGCCTACATGAAGTCGCTCCTGTGGTATATGCAGTCATCTCACAGTGAGGAGATCAGAGAAAAAAACATTCCGGTATGTTGCGCTGCGAATATAAGAGAGATTTAGCCCTCGGTTAGTACCTTCGCTCATCCTATGTTACGGGGAGAAGCGACTCCAGAGTGACCCTGTAGGTTACCTTCGCCATGAACTAAGCAAGCCTTCGGGGCTTCTGTCTCTCGTGCGCACTTGTTTCATTCTGGTTTCATGATCTTACTGATGATTATGTATTCTGTTCTTCCTTATCTTTTCATGCTTCTGTGTAGGATCGCCTCCGTGCATGGTTCCTTGTTTCTATCAACATACAATCTGACCCTTGTTCTGTCCTCTGTGAGATCGTCTTCGTACCGAAACGGAGGCTTAAATAACTCACCATAACCATCACTAACCCTCGGCTGTGCCAAAATATGCATCAATTTTCTTAAAAAAGAATCAGTCATTAAAACGTCAATGAACGGTCTTGTTAGGCAGTAAAGGGTTGACCATTCAACTCTTTGTCATGCTAGGTAAGTTGTGTTATTTTTCACAGCCTGATGACACGAATGAGGTTTACTATACAAATTCGAAATAACTTAAAAATTTTATTTTATACTAACCTCGATCTGGCAACGGAGATTGCTATTAGTTTTTTTTCGGTCAATAAATGCCGACACGAAAAACTTCTAAAATATAAACATAAAACCAGTTGGATATTCTAAAAAATGCCCGACTGCTATTAGATTTAATAGTAAAACAACCAGAATTTATTTTGGCTCTTTGATGTCCCCTCTCAGATGCTATAAAATTCTCTTTTTTTTACAGAGCCGATGTGGATATCAACTAAAATGTTCATGACAAGAGAATTGCTTGAGGAATGAAAATTTCTATGTCTAAATGAACAACCACAGTACAATGCAGCCTTCCAAGAATACAAAGAGCGACGCTGACCTATTAAAATAAAAGTCACGGTAGACATTCTACATCATTTTCTGAAAATCTCCGCAATTGTTGATGCCTAGATTGCCGAATAATTTTTTAACCGCTGCATTAGTAAATTCATCTTTATGGAAGAATGAACTCGTTTCATTTTACCTTAGCGAGAAAAAAAATGAACGGTTTTTTGTTTAACTGGTGGATATTTACGAGTATCTACTAAAAGGAGGCGTTTAGTTATCGTAAATCCTTATATAAGTACTTTTAAGTTATATAAATCACGTTATGAGCATCGGCACCTAAAGTAGCATCTTCTGTGGTTGGGCTGTAATGCCATCGGAGAGACAAGCCATACTTCCCGTCTCTTCCGTGGCAGTATGCACCTGGCTAACATCATGCGTGGTCATGTGGTTTCGTTGTTCAATTTTAGCCATTTAGAGCAAACAATGTTTAACAAAATGTTGTCCGAAGAGGAGAGGAGTCTTATGTCACGAGAGACGGCGAAACTTAGCATCGACGTGGGGAGTGAGACGTTTTTAAGAGAAGTGCCGACAGTATTTGTGAAGTTCCTGAGAGGGAACTGCAGTTGGATCTACCCATGGCTGAACAACGGGAACGTTACGTTGTTCAGCCATGGATCTACCTGTCACTAATGACTTGCCCCAAAACACTACGGCAAATAGGGAGGGAAAATCCAAGGAGTGCGTGGGACGACCGAAGGTGACGCGGATGCGCTACAGCAGGAATGCACCACCATGGGCGCCGCCCGACCCATAACCCTCTGATATATATTATGAGGATACCGACGAAGCGGGATGATGGTGAAAGACAGCAGCAGGAAGCTGAAGAAGAAGAGAAGGCTGCTACTAAATTCTTGGTGGACAGGGCCACATTGTATCCTCCGGTTTTCTGTGGTGTGTGTGTGTGAGCCCAATCATGCATAGATAGAGAAGCTATCATAGCGTTTTCAGTCGCCTAGAATCAACAAACTCTTCTGAGCAATGGTTTAGTCTTTTGGAAATTTCTATCATGACCATCACGAAACGATAGCGCAAGCGGGGAAATACGAATGTCTTTCAATCCGCTGATATCCGTTTTCGAATAATTTCCTCGGATAGGAGAAATAATCGAACTCAGCGCCCGCTACCGAACACAAAGAATTTCTCTGTCTTCTGCCTAGGGTAACCGTAGGGGCATTGTTAGGCTGGCGAGATTATAAGATTACGAGGCTGGACTTGTCCGGACTTGGAGAGAGGAGCGTTGACTTCACTGCTTTGATTTGCGTTGCTGGTGTCAGCAAGAACGCGACCACGTTCGGAATAGTTGAAACGGACTGTCGCCGGCCCTCAGAGGCACTGCAACGGTTGTTTTTGTAGTTTCGCGACAACTTAAAACTTCGTTATTTCTTCTGTCGGTTTATTATATAGAAACTTACATAGAGAGTCATACAGCCTTGTAATGGCTATGTCCCATTTCCGATCCATAATCACAAGAATTTGAAATCACTCGTTAATATCGAGAGACGTTAAAACGTGCCAGAAATTATGAGATGGCAGTAGTTTGTTTACACTAGCGCAAAACCTCACAGATTTTACTTTACAGCTCCCAGTGAATTAGTTTTCGATTACGTGAAAAACATTTACGCCAATAGTGATGCTAATAGTTTAAGTTTCAAATAGCAGAGGGCCAATGACATGCTCTTCTAAGTTATGTATTCGTTAGATTTTACATCAAGACCTTATTCAAAAACATTGATATGAGAGAGGGGAGATTGAAGAACTCATAGACATACTACAGTTGAGAATACCGCATATACTAAATGCTGCAAGTAATGGTAGCTTGTATAGAAGCACGTTCGATTGGGCGCCATAATGTAACTTTCGAGACTTCACTTGTTCGAAACTTCAGGCAGCCTGGGAGCTGGGTTCGACTCGTTGCATTGAGGTTTCAGGCATTGAGCAGGAATCGGTTACCTTTGAGGCTTCCAGATGCTCAATCTTGTTCCCAAAAATGGAATTGCCAGTCGGCTGAAATGTAATCGGGTTACTTCTATTCCTTGAAACACAGATTCAAAGTTGCAAAGCTTCAGTCTAAAATTTCGGAAGAGTCAGGCCAGGATGGCTTCATTTTGGCCTCCAATCGAATATACCCTAAATGACGACGAAGAGCCGACAAATATTTTTAAATAATGAAAACCGCAGCTGATGACACACTCAAGATTTTCGACCCAACTTCTTCCAGCAATAGCCGAGTGCTCCATTGAATACCATTTTCTTTCCCATGACCAGTTCTTCTTAATTACAGGGAGGTCAAAGACATTCGCAAGAGTTGGCACGCGGCGCGACCTTGGCATTGCCTTTGCAATCGTATACAGCAGGTTCTCTTGGATCTTTAGGCATAGTGTTCGTCTAGTGCTTGCGAGAAGTGTTAGATACGAAGGAAGGAAAACAACGAGCTTGGTAGCTCTTAACGGCTCCGTCAACTTCTTATCAGCTTGTGATACTGCACCGCTTGACTGCTGTTTCTTTCACTTGAAGTTGGCGCACTGCACCGTTTAGTCATTAGATTTCTGCTTACATGTGAATGATCTGTCTTTGACAACAGTATGGAATTAGACAATCCGTGTTTATTGACGAGGTTAATTGCTAGATGATCATGGTAGTGGGGAACTGAATGAAATAGTTACCTGAACTGAGCAGATCCTGTGCCGACATAATAATCACGTTGGTGATGGTGACGAGAAGTTAACTTCCACAATATATATATATGTAATAATCATGCTTGGCATTATCACCACACCCAGTCGCAGCCGGCTGTTGCTCCCACGAAATTACAGCGAGTTACTTAAAACCAGGAAATTCTCGCCATGTTTCATGCCAAAAGCTGGACGTCTAGAAAATGGACAGCGTCATTCAGTACGTGGTCCAGAGTTCACGACGCTACTACGGCTGAGTGGAGTGAAGACAATGCAGCGTCCCCTTCATTATCGAGTCAAAGATAAAGGAAACTTTAACTTAGCGAAGGATGCAGTTGAAGCCATGGCTGTGAGTCAGGTAAGGACCGTGAATGTCTAGGACCCGATTTATCGGCATATATTTTTTGTTTATAATCAACTTGTAAGTTTATATTTGTTCTGTAACATTTACCACCAAAGAAAAATAACCGGGAAAGCTTTCGCTCGTATGGACTGCTTATGTGCAAAATAATATTTACATCTGAATACTATATACTACAACTGTAAAGTTGTACCAGCATTTTCTCTTGCAGGAAAAGAAAACCGCCCTCGTCTTCACGGATGGCAAAGGCTACCGACAAGAAGTTACTTACAAGAACCTCTTCGAAGCCTCCAGGGCCGTGGCTACGGGGCTTTCTGGCTCTTCGCTGGCCTCCCTTGGCGCGTCCTTACCTGACTCTGCCCCCCGCCGACAGATGGCCCTTGTGGTGCTGCCCAAGATTCTACCGTGGTGGGAGATCAACGTCGCTGCTGCCTGGTGTGGTAAGTATACTTGTATACCGTTTTTACTTGGTTTTAATTGTCTCTAAATTTGAACCGTTGCACATTAACAAGGAAAGACGCACTAATACAAAACTGTGCAACCGGCAGGAATTTATGCTTTCCGTATTCGACAAAAATAAAGAAATGTATAATAAATCAATTTTTTGGCAGGTGTTCATGTTATGTAAAGCTCATTTACACTTTCAAATGGATAAGCCAAAACAAGAGAGGAACAACAATTCCCATTGTTTTCCCTTGCGCAAGGCAATCAGTTGAATTAGCTGCCATTTCAACGAACTGTTTTAATGCTGATAAAAAGATATAAAGCGCAATACAAACATGAAATGTCGTAACATAGCAGTGTGCACGTAATATGAAGCTTTCCGGTATATCATTTTTACCTCGTCAGGTGAATATTTAACTCATATTCATGTACAGTAAATGCGAACATTACTAATGATAACATATTCTAGGTGTGAAACCTTGTCAGCGCAGAACTAAGATGATAACTATATTAAATTGTTAATAATAATAGGGCTCATTGACTGGGCTCCGTTATTAAACCTTCGAGGCTACACTTGTCCGGATCTTCAAAAGAAAGCTTTGGCTTGCCACTTTGAATCGTTCTGCTACTGTTAGAACCAACGCAATTACGTTGAGTGTAATGAAAACCTCCAATTTACGGAGAAAGTTTGAGTTTTAGGAAGCCTTGATGGTAACCTATTGGAGGTTAGTATCTAAAACTCGAAGCCACCCACTGCACCTCAGAGATGTTTCGAACAAGTCGAGCCTCGGAGGCTTAATCTTAACTCCCATTCGCACATGCCTATAATCCCATGCATCGTTTGAGCACATCACGACATCTGCAGTGAGTTTCAGATTAAAAAATGTCGCAATATTTACTGCAACGAGGTTATATATATTTTTGTCGAGTTGTTTGTTTATTAGTGTGTTTGCCCGTCTATGTGTTTCTTTTTTTGCTTGTTTGTCTGTCTCTCACAAAGATACGCCAAAAAGTTATGGACGGACCATTACAAAATTTACTAATATTGTTAGACATGTTAGAAGGAAGAAATTCTTAATTTTTGGCAAAGATCCGTTGAACCATTTGTTTGACTCTTTTTTTTTCTAAACACCATAACTCAAAAAGTTATGGATAGAGTTTGTTAAACTTACGTGAGTTCTTAGGTCAATCACGAAGAGTACATGACCAATTTTGTGACGGTCGGTTTGTCATTTTTTTGTTATTAGGATCGATTGTATGTTTGTTGGCATAAATTACTTCAGCACTTGTGAACGGATCTTTATAAAATTTACAGGAGTTGTTAGAAATACTGAAAGATATAAATGACCAAATTTTGGTGGCGATCGGTTGGTCTGTTTATGTGTTTGACTGGTGTTTGTCAGGATATATGTCAGCAGCATAACTCAAAAAGTTATTAATATATCTTTATGAAACTTATTAAAAATTTTTTAAAATGTTGAAAGATTGAAAGTGACCAAATTTTGACGATGATTGGTTTGTCCGTTTGTGTATATATTAATGTTTGTCATTATGTAAGTCAAAAAGTTACGGAAGGATCTTAAAAAAAATTGCAAAAGCTGGTATTACTATCACAAATGACCATATTTGGGTGCTATGCAGCGGCCTCAAGCTACAGTTAGCTAGTATCACTCGAAGATGGACGGTACAGGGACTTGTATACTTGTATCTGTCTTACACTCTTAGTATGGAGAATTTACTACCATTTGTCGATCGCTTATAACTCATGTGAAGATTCATTAGATATCATTGCTGTCGGACCTCAAACTGCAGTCAGGCGGCATCATTAAATACCAAAACGACTTAATAAACCATCGGTTTCTTGAGGGATTAGCATTGTTTGAAACGTCTTATATTTATGGGAGACGCTGGTTGTCATTTCTTCAAATTTAACTTATCCAGGACTTATCATCTCCCCGGGCACCGCCCTCCTGAAGGGGCCTGACGTGGAGTACAGACTGGCAGAGAGCGGCGCTGACAGCATCTTCTGCATGCCCCACCTCATGGCCGGGGTGGACACTGCCCAGCGCAACCTCGGCATGGGTGACCGACTTCTTAAAGTGGTGGTGGATGCACCAAAAGATCAGCCTCTCGTGTGAGTCCTCAATATTTACCCTTAAGTGGAGGGACATTCTTGTTTCGCTTAATCTAAGAAGCTACTTCACAGCCAGCTTGTAGAATCTGGTAGGGGGCTCATCGAAGTCTAAAGCAGCCAAACTGCATTCTATGGGTATGATCGATTGGAATATGAAAGTCGATCTAAGCCAAGCCGACTTGACTTGTCCACAACTGCTAACAGAGAGTCTGACTTTGCCAATCTGAATTATGATGCAAATCTTAGAAGCAACCCTTTCAAGTGGAGCCTACTGAAGATTCCATCTACTAAGTAACATTATGTTATTGGGATTCCCGCATGTGGCGCTTAAAAAGCCAGCGCCTGAAACTTGAATCAACGGGTAGAAACCAAGGCCCGTGACGGAAATTAGGACAACCCAATCGGAAATTTATAGGCAGTTATCCGATGTTATCGGATACTAGTAGTGTAAAAAGCACCGAGATACGTGTTTTTGAGGGTATAGGTTCCCCTCGCGCCTCCGGGTCATCGCGCCACCCCTTCCGGTTTCCCAGGCCCCACCCACTTCCGGTTTGGGCCCCCCCAGACCCCCCCGCTACACCGGTAGTGCAATGGTTGGTATAAACCGGAAGCTCACGCGCGAGGGCAGCAGCTAGGGTAGGTTACCTTCAAAAACGCGTATGTCGGTGCTCTATACACTACTGATACTGCTCACTATTTACTCATATGCAGTCGATAAAGGACAATATATTTCCGAATGGGAAGTTAGGTCCCGACGGCTTAAATTTTGCGCCCAATCGAACATGTCCTACAACAAGGACGACAGGTCAAGGCTCTCGTTTGTCTCCAGGTCGTAGAGCATGGTTGACTGCTCGTGGAGATCTGGAGCTATCACGTCCTTCCTCTGTGACTAGAACTGTAGTTCGTATGGGCAGCGTCCGTCGAGACAGGGTCAGTAAGAGTACATTCCGGGACTAACCTCTGATCTAACCCAATCGCTTCTCGTTTGAAAGCTCAGACAGGAGCGATGAACTCGCCCCTTTGAATCCTTTTCCAGATGTTAAAAACTACTCAAGTCCGGTTACGACGACTAAGAGCACATTTTACGGGGCATGATTAAGTTTTCGGGAGTCTTATGGTTAAATGATTCGAAAATAACGCCTAAAAGTCGATTGACCGGGACGTAGCCTTGGCATCCGCCTGCGGTGTTAGACGTACGGCCTTGGCTTTAATCCATTTGATGACCCAATTGAATGAGCTCTTAATAGGAAAATGTCTCTCACAAGCTCTCACTTCTCTTATTTGCCGACTTTTTTACACAAGTGTGCTAATGTTTTCCGTCCCTCAGCGATGGTTGGGTGCGGTACGAAGACTTGATGTCCGCCGGCGCCTCGCTGCCTCCGATGCCATGTCATCCCAACCGTCCGGACGACGTCTGTCAAATTTTTTTCACTTCAGGTGCGAATTTTGTTGGCAAGCTTTAATGAAAAAAAGTAGCCTAGCGTCAAGTGCACCTAGAAGAATTTCACTGATGATGTCTATGATGCTCATTCTGAATGTAAATGTACTGTTTGTATTTCAACTTTACTGTTAAGGCTACTTTAGTTTGCTCATGACATAAGCTAATCTAATCGCTTAGCTTCAACTTATCGGAAACTTTAAGTTTTGGCTTTCAATTAACCACTTCGGATCGAACTTAAGGCAGCAATAGGAAACCAATTACGGTTGAGACGGCTGCAGCAGTTGGCGAATAGCGCTTACACTCGTTCCAGAATGCAGACTCGGAAGCCTATAATCGGCTTTCCAGAGTAACTTGAAGCTAATTGGATTAGATTATTGCCATTGCACTGGGCAAATCGGAGACGGCAATACTGTGAAGAAGATGTGACGCATGCACTACATCATAATGCATTATAATTTAAGAGCAAAACAAAGTGCCAATGGGAATGAGGTATAGGATGGATAAATTCTACCCCACTGATTCTTAATTTAAACTAAATGAAATCTGTTTTGACCTTGGAAAGACCAGCGTAGCTCATTAACTGCATCAGTATTTTATTCTGTCCCTATTGTGCGAAAGATACTACAGCAATTTTTATTTTCCAGTATAGGCAATGAGGAAATTGCAGTTTACAACTACTAGGGCAAATTTCGTTTTACAGGTACCACGGGGAAGCAGAAAATGGTGCCACAAACGCACTACGGATACGGTTATGGGCATCAGGTTCTCTACAGGTATTTTTACCATCAATTTCATTATATAACCACCGACAAAATGAATACAGGAGGCCATTCCTTCATTTTCTTGCATGGGTTCTTGGAAAAACGTTCGAAGAACACGTGAAATCATGAAATTATAGAAATCGTAATCCTACCCTAATAAACGATTGGGGAAGACGACCGTGAAAACCAGTCGCGATCACCGAGCGCCGCTGGGTTTTATATTGGCTTTATCAATTTGTTACTCACAGGATTCCATGACGATAACTAACGGCGATAAATTTGGAAAGAGAGATCCTAAATCAGTTGGAAATTATGTAAACAGCCGTTTCCATTCACCATCCAATTTAGCTATACAGGTCCACTTGCTATCCCTATCGGCAGTAGTTTTCGCGATTGAAACTACTTTACTTTGATGGGATTCGGCGTCGTGCCAACGTGGGCCTTGACGCCCGATTGAAACTACAGGTAACGTACAGGTACCAATCGGGCCTTATTACCTATCTAGTGACGATGATGGGTTTTACTCAGGAAGCAAAGAGCGTAACGCTCTTTGCTTCCTGGGTTTTACTATAGTAGTGGTTTTTCGGAATATTCCTTAAAATGAAGGTTTGAGGCTAGGTTCTGGTTGGCAAATAATACGCCAAAATGTAAAAGATATCGGTTGTTTCTTGATAATTTCACAATATTCCCATGGTCATGAACGAAATCGCTAGACCTTCGGGAAAATCGCACAGAGTGCCCTAACTCGGGCGGCAGTGTAAACTGGTGATTACTCGTTAGCATTATATTATAGACTTCTCTGTAGGGTCAAAAATCGTACTGTCACATCCATGGCATTTCACTTTCCAAGATACTTATAATGAGCGTTGGAAAGCAGATATTGGCGATATTGTCTTTTAAGAACAACAACAACGACAAAAAAGAAAGATTTACCGTAACACCATCTCCCTTTAAGCTACATTCGTATCCCTACGAGCTAAATGACTGCTGCTCTGCCAATATGAGAGATGAAAACCAAACAATGGCATTTATTTCTTAAATTATCTGAAACTTTCATAACTAAACGCAGTATTACGAGAGAACTTGAGAGAACTTGTTGATGATTTTACTATGTATAGATAGTATAAAAAATGATGCCTAGGATCACAGCCTCTTGTTGCTGAAAACACGTAGAATTCTCAACTAGTTCTCAAGGGAGGTAAAACACAGATTCGTTTTCCAGGGACTGGCTGCAGCTGAGGGAAGACGACTTGTTTTGGAACATCTCAGACACGGGCTGGGCCAAGTCCGCCTGGTCGAGCCTGTACGCCCCTTTCATGGCGGGAGCGACGGCCTTCATTCATCAGGTAATACCGTAAACAAGACGCTATGTCAAATAAAAATAACATAAAATGAGGTAGGCGCGGAAACTAAATAGTACACCTCATTGTGAGTAGACTAACAACTTATTTTTTAAATAATAAATATGCATCTGATATTTTTCAACGCTCTTGGATACTCGCCTAAGATGTTCCCATTGGGTAGCAACTGCAGCCACTCGCTGAACGTTTAAAGTGTACACTGAATGGCGTACCCCTCACAATGCCCCGTAAAAAATTACGGCGAAAAAGAAAATACCTTCACAGCTGAGTCAGTACTTCACTGATCACGATCTTATAGTCGTATTCTCCTATATGGAGGAGGGAACACCGTAGGCAATTAACGCCAAATTTCAAATATATGCGGAAATGCAGCTGCCATTTGAGCCTATGTCAGAAGTGGAAATGGTTGACAACCTGTACTGTCGCATTTTATAAGCACGCAAAAGCTATCTAACTCGGGTGGTCACTTCAGGTTCGGCTATACTGTAATGACATACATGCCTGCCAACCCTTAGTTTATAGGCAATAATAGAGAGAATGAAAAAAAAAACGCTGGAAAGTATTCTAAAGAGAGGGAGCCTTGGATGAATACTACCTGTATATCATTAAATCAAGACTGGAGAATGTTTCATTTGCCTTCATTGCTTTTACCATCCATAAAACTAGCCGACAATACACTTGGTGCTGATAGATATTGTGTATCCTATAAATTTTCAATCTGTTTATAAATCCACATTAACAATAGCTTACGTCTACTGTATGCCTACTGATAGAAATACCTATATATGTATATGATTAGTGGTCCAGAGTTGATACTATCTACTATCCATTCTTGCGTTATAAGAAATATAACATTGCGTTTCCACAACACAAGCGTAACAATATAACATTGATACACATAGAACTGATCAGAGAGAATCCCTAACTGCTGGATAAAAGATGAAATGCATTCTTTTGCTCCATAGGCTTACATCGTTTTCCCTTGATTATTGTTCCTTGGGCCTGTAAGTTTGTTTAAACTACGTTTATTACATTAGAGTGTTTTACAGACTACTGAGTGAGTTTTGTGTGTGCTTTTCACAAACGTCCGAAAAGTATTAGACCACAATTTGATAAGTCTAAACAAACAGTTGATACTATCTAAGGTCCTACCGACCTTAGATGTTTTCGTAAAATACCGTATTCCGATTGGTAAATCATGGAGCGCTCTTGTATGTGCAAATTATAAATGTATTAGAATGTAGGAAATAGTCCCGCTATATGTACTGCATTCATTTCGTGTTTGTCATTATACTTTGGTATGGTATTCTAGTATTGAAATCCCCAGAAAAAATGTTCTACTGCTGTAGCGTTTGAGTGCTTCACAAATATCATATCCCAGTTTTCCTTATTATTTTACATCCGCCAAGGAAATTATATTTTTGTCGTGTTTGTCAGTCTCTCAGTTTGTTTCTCTGTCTGTAAGTCCGTCTGTCTATGTTTGGCTGTCACCAAGATTACTCAAAAAGTTATGAACGGATCTTTACGAAATTTAAAGGGATTGTTTGGCAGGCCAACAGTAACAGAGGATTAACTTTTGATGAAGATCCGTCCATCCGTTTATTTGTCTGACTGGTTTTTCTTAATGTCTTAACTCAAAAAGTCATGGACGGAGTTTCATGAAAGTTACATGAGTTGTTAAGTATATTATGAAGAATAAATGACCAAATTTTTGTGATGATCTATTTGTTCATTCGTGTGCTAATCGTTGTGCTTGATTTCATGCTTCTTAGCACAATAACATAAAAAGTCATGGATGGAACCTTATGAAGTTTACAGAATTTGTTAGTAATGTTAAAATAGGTAAGTGATTAAATTTTGGTGATTATCGGTTGGTCCGTTGGTGTGTTTGACTTATGTTTGTTATGATGTTTGTTTGCAGCTTAACTCAAAAAGTTATGACCGGATCTTTATGAAAATTACAGAAGCTGCTAATACTATCGAAAGGAATAAATGATTATATTTTGGTTCTGATACAAAGAAAATCATGGTTTCAGAACCAATTTTTATTTTTCTCTACCGTTGCCGTGCTTGGCGGAGATATGTGCTCTCAGAGTACTCACTAGTCTTTTTATGTATCTGTGTCATTGCCATTTATTTTCATTCAATGATCTAAAGACGTATTTTTTTATTTTCAACATATGTTTTTTAGATGGAGCGCTTCGACCCTGTGGAGCTGGTCGAGACGTTGCAGCGGGAGCCCGTGAGTGTGATGTGTGCTCCCCCGACCGCCTATAGGGCGCTGGTGCAGGTCCCCCTGGAAAAGTACTCCTTTAGGTAACCAAAATTTTCTCTACACAGACTACACAAAGGATGTAATCGTAACTGAAACATATCCAAGCTTCTCGCTGACACTCACTCATAGGCTTAAAGTGACAGTTATTTCTTTATAGGTTGCAAGCCATGTGTAGGAGTGTCTCTGTCATATAGAGCTGTAAATATTCCCATTCTTCGCGTAGTCCTACCACAGTACAGGCTTTCCTGTACTGTCGTCCTACCACGCTGACTCGCGCGGACCCACAACTTGAAAGAATATACATATATTTTTTTAAAGATTGGTAGCGCGTGTTCTGTATTGCATCTTTCTCTACCAATTGTTGATCTTTCAAATTACTGAGACTGCATTCATTAAAAAAAGAAGTAGTCATTCATCGTTTATTATAACGCTGGGGAAACGTTATCATCATTAAGTGTTAGAGTAAATCCACTTTTTATATTATTTCCTATTTCTTAAACAAATTAAACCACTTTCGTTTCGAGCTGAGGTCTTGGCTGCTACTGTATTCAGTGCTGTTAGTCTGGACCTTACGAAGCATTCTGCATATATTCACAGAACTACCAATAGCAACAAATTCCTCAATTTTTCCATAAAAGTGGGTCATCACAAATAGAAAAGCTACAGTCGATTCCATGTATAATAATTATATCGTCTGCGCAACCTGTCTGTTTCTCCTAGCAAGAATGCAAACTGTGTTGGTGAAACAGAGAGGTCTGCCCTTAACGAATGCGATTCAAAAGAGATGATAGCTGACAAGCGAGGGAAGTCAAGCAGCACATGTGACTGAACGTTGGATACTAAGAGGGTGGTAACGGGAGATCGAAAATATTTTAGTTATAATCACGATCGAAGGGCACACAGATATCGCATAATGCGCCAATTGCGAGATGATGGGGCCGCATGGAGCTCTTTGATCACAAGTCAAACGGATGAAATCTCAGAGACCTTCGTTCATAATGTCTTGGAAGGAGGTGTACTTTTGTTTTAAATATATGGGTAAAAAGCGGGAGAAATAGAGATAAAGGGGCGGTAGCCTATCGAGGATAGTCAACTACTTGATTTGCGTAAAACCTTTGTAAGATGAACATCTGAGGGAATGCTATCCTAGAATGAGAACCCTCGGATTGGTTGCTAAAATTTGCTGAATCCAACATAGCATGGAATTATAAGTAGAGTTTGTCCGGGAGAATCTACCAATTGATTATTAGAAATCTTATGAGTTACAAATGCACATATTTTTGTGATGATCGGTTGGTCTGTTTGTATGTTTGATTCATCTTTGTAAGTTAACAGACCTCGAAAAGTTACTTACGGATCTTCAAAAAGATTACAGCTGCTATTATTTCTGTCAAAAGCCACAAATGACCAAATTTTGGTGATAATAATGAGAAAATCCTAGTGTCATGACTAAGTTGAAATTTTCATTAACATTGCCTTGCTTGGCGGAGATATGCGCTTTCAGAGTGCTCTAGTTATTATGAAAATAAAACACCTGTGCCTGAAGGGAAAATGCTTTATAGCCATTTTATGTGTATATCTATATAGTCATAACGTAAGCTGCTACATAATTCTTGAACAAATAATATATTGTTAATATGCATATATATATATATATATATAGTAATACATACCCTTTACTGCAAGCAAATACAACAATTGAGAAGGTATGTATCGTCTTCGCTCTGTGATACAGTGTAACTCCAATTAAAGCTACAACTCAAGCTGCTAGTAGATTTATATTTTATGAATTATATCAGCAATCTTCTCGCGTATATTTAAATAGGAGACATAACCTTACAGAGTATAGGCTTACCCAATGTAACATTCTCATTGTACAAAGTTCAAGCTGTTTTTGCGCTCTACTCATTATTATTCTTTACCGTCTTCTTGGCTGTTACAATACCACCGATGTAACTACTGTGCCACGCTCGTTGTATCTGGGCAGAAAATTACGACACAGCGTAACTGGCGGAGAGCCTCTCAACCCAACAGTCATGGACACCTGGAAAGCTAAAACCGGTTCGTGTTTATTTTCTTGGCCTTTGAGTATGGCGATTTTTCTATTCTTCCTCGTATATTCCGTAGTTTTCTATCATGCCTGTGGTTAAGAATTCTTCACAGTTTACTATTACTGGTATGCTCTGTACCATTGTGTTACTGTTTAATATCTTAATCGTAAATTTCATTGTTCAGCTCTGCAAAGGCCATGGCTCACATACACGACAGTCAAATGAATATGCTCACTCAGATCCTCGTAAGATGCAATACTGGGTCATTTTCAACAGCAGCAGAGTGAACAGATTTTTCTCTACGTACTTCGCTTCAATATTAAACTAGTGATACTTCATGTCTTGTGCACATGCTTGCCAAAAGAATGAGTTTCCCAGTCTCCGCATCCGAATGCGTTGATGCGTCCATTGAAATTGCATACACTTGCAAAAAAGTTTTAGTTATATTTCCCTTCGAGTTTGATGAGATATGCGAAACTTACTAACTACTTCTGTAGAGTATACTGATCTGACGTTAAACGTTTTAACACCTTTTTTTGGTAAACTCAAACGTGTGTCTACGAGAGCTGAACAACACGTTCGAACGATTAGAAGAGAAATTTTTTTTTACTAGCGTGCCTACCAGCCTCTGCTAAGCTAACTGCCTTGACGACGATCTTTTAACAGCTTTCTTGCTTTGCAAACAGTTGCGCTTCCGAGGCCATCATGTTGCTATAGCCATGTGAATTATTTGTAGCGGAAGGGACGGACAGTGAGTGTCTGGCCGCTTGTGTTTTGGGGCGAGGGAGACGGGCACCGAGCTACTCAGCTACTAATATGTAGGTTCAATAACAGCAACTACTAGACAGAGAGAGCTAGATTGAGCGACGAAATTTGGCCTCTAGGCTACCTTTGGCCTCTAGGCTACCAATATATATATATTTCGTTATGGCCTGATAGAGGTACATCCCCTTCCGAGAACCTTGGGTTAGGTGCGCAAGGACTGGTTCTCCTATTATTCTATATGTTTTAACGGGTTCACAGTGCTGG
>LQNS02276620.1:12854224-12871685 GCA_001587735.2 Parhyale hawaiensis
TATACCGGACGATTCCGGTATATAAAGAGTCGTCCGGTAGGGCCATGAAATCCTCCGTTATATAGAGAGTCCGTTGTATAGGGTGTCCGTTATAGAGAGAGTTTACTGTAGTTTCATTTTCGTGCATCAACATGCAGCAAACGGGGATTTTTCTGGCATAGAATATCCCGGAAATAGTTTCAATTTGCTGGACATACGTCCTGAAAAAAGGGGTTTTTCTGGGAATTGAAATTTTCTCGTTTTCCCGGAAATTTCAGTTTCCCGGAACGGCGTCCCCCCGTGCTGTCCGGGAAAACGGGGTTCCACTGTATTTCTATTTCCACTAGTCAAGAGAATATTAGTAATAATGTTTTAGCTATAGGCTATAGCCTATAAGACATTATAGCTATAGGCTTATTGGCTAGCAACTAGTGCTGCAATGCATGAGCTAATATTATTGTTCATTCGCAGAGTTGCTACAGGTATATTAAAGCCCACATATGAGTATGAAACGACCAGCACAAGACTTGGATTTCACCAGCTGTGGTGACCCTTTTTCCAAAAGGGTAAGCTAGTTAATTATTATTTTCTTGTTTCAGGAGCTGCATCATATCATTAGGCAGTTTCAGCCATTTTTATTTCTCTTGTTTCATCATACTATCATTTTCTTTTTTTGTGTTGTGAACTTGTGCAAGCCGTTGGTATTTTTTGTCAATGACTGAACTTCTTGTAGATTGTTTAACACAACAAACAATCACATATCTTAGAATCTCAGGTAATGTTAGTCATTTCACAGGTCATCCCAGCCTCTCAATGGAAGCACTTGCTCCCCATTCTTGCATAAGCTACCACAGAGGAGCCACCAATTTTTCAGTTACAGAATAGGCTATGCTACACTTCCATGCAGCCAAGTAGCCAGTGCATGTCATGTCACGTGAGCCAAGCTTACATATGGCAAACCCCAGCTCGTGTTACAAAGACAGATCTTGTGTTGCAAAGGCATGGCTCATGTTACCGAGGATGACGTAGGCACTGATGAAATTGCAGAGCTTATAGGCATGCAGAATTTAGAGAAAACCACATGTTGTTTACACCCCGGCTGCAGCCATACCATTTTTGGCCAGTATTGAAAAGTTTTTCATTCTGACCCACACAAAAAAGATTGCGTAATTCATTTAGTTTATATTATCTGTGATGTGTGTCAGTACCTATCTAGGCTATGCTACAGTTGTTACCTAGTCATGTTGTTATGATGTTAATCTTTTTTTTTTTTAATTGTGTTTTATTCTCTGTGAGTGCTGTAGCTTGAAGGTTTTCATTCTTGCAATTGCATAAATTTAGTATGAATTATGATGACCTGTATTATGAACTGTAAATAGTATTCTTTCTCTTTGCCTGTGAACTACAAAGTTTCCCTGTCAATATTGTTTCACATTCAATATTTAGACTGAGCAGACCTAGCTATTTTTCATCCTGGTAGCTATAAGTTGTTTGACAGGTAGCCATTAGCTACACAAAATAAATGCATTCTATAGACCTATTCTTTGTTCAGTACCTATCATACTAGTGTCCAAGGCAGTATTACTGAACTACATTACATATATTGTATAGGTACTGTAGAATGAGGTTACTTTGACCAGTTTTTTAATTTGTCATACTGTTGTTTTCTAACTAGCTAGTGAATCAATCGTACTGCAACTTTTCTGCAAAGTTGCTATATACTACTGCTTTCTTCACAAAAAATTTTAGCCTCCTTATGCCAACCACTTTTTCATAAAATGAAAAAAAATATTGCTCTTCAATGTTGTATCCTGCTCGTCTGTAACATTGACTGGTGGGTAAAAACGCCCTATTTCACTGTTTTATGTCATTTAAATGCTCCAAATTGTCAGTTTTAGACTTATAGAGTAATTTCCTCAATTTGTAATTACGTTGTGTCAAAAGATGGCTTGAAATAATTCTTTTTGAGCTGCCACATGACTAGAAAAGAAAAATAAATTGAAGGTTTCTTTGAGATTTTTTCTGTCTTGAGTGTTAATTATGCCTCCAGAACAAGTTATATCATCCTAAATATGTTGGCGAATTGAAGCTAAATTGTTTGTCCATAACCACAGTTGAGAGAGACAGATTCTCTGATATGAGAATTTGGGTTGAGCCTGTCAATCCTGAAGTGAGTTCTTGAGGTGCTTAGCTTGCAGTCAGCAGTCTGGTTTGCAGATGCTTTTGTTTTGGTGTACAGACCCTAATCTGCAATGATAATGGTCAAAAAGGTTACTACAATTTCATGAACTGCCATCTCTGGCGCCATAACTGTGACAATGGATTGAGTGCAGTCGTGCCCTATTCCCAAGGCCTATTGGTAGCTACAGTAGGCCCTACCTATATATCTACAGCACATACCAATGCTTGTGGATTTCCCTCTTGCAGCATGCAATGACACAGATTCAGTACTGTACTTTCAAACTGGAAGATGATAAGTAGTAGCTACCTGTTCATTAATGTTTTTACCCTCTTGGTCTTTTAACCCTTTTGATGTGATTGGGTTAGGTATATAGACTAGCCTATGTCCCAGTATTTTCACCTAATTTATAAATGGGCTAAATTGGTCCCATTTTCCTCCCCTCATCCCCCCGGAAGTTTGCAAATATTGCATTAGACTCTGTTACTGGCTTAGCCAGCTAGTAGTTTTGAAATAATCATTCAGTGGGTGTTGATAGAGTTGAAAAAAAGGTTGTGTGTGTCAAGCTGCTCTTCAAGATGTAGTTATGCATATTTACATAATATTGCTTATGACCATATCTTTGCCATTGATTTCATGAAAACATCAACAGAAACCTATATATACCTAGCTATTTGTCTTCATATACCTATATGCTTTATGTCTTGAAATATTAAAAAAAAAATTGAAGTGGAATGTGTGTGACTCATGGGTACTGCAGGTGTTGAGCTCATATTGCTTGGGCCCCCAAAACTCTGACTTCTGGGGCAAGCAAATGTTGGACTTCAACTTCTGGCCTGCAAAAATATCTAGCTAACTCTATAACCCTGATTTAACACTGTTGATAACATATGATATTATTTAGGTAGATTCTAGTATAATTGCCAGTTATTGTTTGTAATATATTTTAAGACATGAGCACTGAGGCTAGTTTAAAAAGTTTTTCTAATCATTAGGTAGCTACCAACCTACTGTGCTTAAATTCATGGATTTCTTTCTTCTTGCAGAGAAGAAAGAAAAATTTTGGCTTCCTAGAGGAGATTGCAAATGGAGATGAAGAAGAGGAATTTCAGCTCAGTGAAAAACAATTGGCTGCTGAAAAAGCAAGAAGAGATAAGAAGAATTTCCCTGGTCTTTCTTCTACTGTCGTCAAATACATACGTGGAAGTGCAAATGAAAATCTGGATAAGTTAATTAGCAAGTATCTAAAGAAGGTTTGTAAGGAATGCGGAACGTTGGCAGCTTTCCGTTTCTCTCAATGCACGCCATATTCTTTCTTTTACTTCCTTGACATACGTATATATTTTGTTATTCAGAAAACTTGAACTAGGTATTGAATAATAAATTTCCTATTCATCAATTCATTACAAGCTCATTAATGCTTTAGTAGCTACCTATCTGAGGGAAATGTCACATTTCATAAGAATAGCAGTCTATACTTGATTTATTCTTCATTGTGTACAGTAATTGCCAATAGTATGCATAAAAAAGTCAAGTTTCTTCATAAGTACTTTTGAAACAGTTGGACAGGAGTAATGGTATTTTAGCCTATCGGGTTCTATTTTATGTTATTGTTGATATTGAGCAATTAGCCCATAAATACTCACTGGCGATATTTCAGAAGGATAGTGATGGTGCAGTTCTGGCGAGAAAGAAGGTTTAGTTACTTGATGCATTAAGGAGTTGGGTGTTTCCTGGCTGGCCCATGCAACTATTAGATGCTGTCACATGAAACTATTGCAGCTCAGTTCCCTGCCTCCGAAATTCTGCCTGACTCACAAAATTACTTGATACAAAAGTCAGTGTAGAAGGCATGGAGATTTTGTTGCTCTTTATTCGCCACATTGGTTGTCAAAGTTGGACAAAATTATATGCTGAAATGATGCATTTTCAATCACAAACACTATCTTCTACACAAATTACTTAACCATATAGAAGGTTTTTCTTACCTCTAGTAGACGGCTGGAAAACGTACTTGTAGGAGTAGCATTATGTAAGTGACTGTACTCTGTTGTTTCTCTTACACTTACATATACATATTAGGATACTAGACAGCTGATGATAGATGGACAAGCACTCCCATTCCTTGGTGGGAGCTCATGCCCAGGTTTTGGCCCACTCCAAGCAAGCTAGGCCTATTGTCTTGATTGTACATCTGTTTCTTGCCAAGGCACTGATTCCATTTGAAAATATCAAGCACTCACTGTCTTTTCCAGCACAAGATCCCAATGATTAATGAAGTTCGAGCTGAGGTGGCAGCCAGTAAAGGTAAGGGAGTGTAGTCACACATGTAGCTATATATACAGCGAGTTTATTAGTAGACAAAAGAGAGCTTGCTTGTCGTTGCTGTTGTTAAAACAGCAGTTATAGCTGCCAGCAGAACTTTGTTAGGTCTGAAAGTGCTTAGTATTTCACTTTAACACAGCTTCTCTCATTTGGTGATGAAACCAGCTTACTTATGGTAGATAGTTGAATATTTAATTTTGTACTGCTTTCAAATTACAGACACAATTTCTTAAATCCAGTCTTACTTGAAGTCAAGTTTCATTACTCTATCGGATTATATACTTGCTTCAAATACCATCCGAAAAAGTGTAGCTAAATATTTCCTTCACTTATTGTTTAAGTCTTCATTGTATCAGGTAATTTATACTGTGTACCTGCATTATTTCACCCGTGTTTCATGTGTAATAAGTTGCAGTCCCTAGTGAAAGTTAGTGTGTAGCTAGTAAAAATAGGGTTCAGTGATTCAGCAAAACTATTTTTTGACGATTCGCTGGTTTGAATTGTTTTTGTGTAATGTTTGGGCTAGCATTCTTTTCTTTGCTCAGTTTCGCGAACGGTGAATTGTTCTCTTAAGCAGTTACTATTTAAGTGAAGAAATTCGTTTGAATGTGTGGCCGCAGGTGATGTGCGTGTGAAGCTGTCGGAAATGCAGCGTTTGGAGCGCATGAAGAGAATGCAGGGAACCACTCCAAAGATGGACAAAGAACAAAAGAATATAGAAGAATATTTCAAAGACAGTGCGCCTGTCGACACTTCTAGAAGTTTTGAGTCCATGCACCTTGACGAAAAGCTCATGTTGGTAAGCATAGTTATTGTATTGTAAAGCAACAAGAAATAATGAAATGCAACCTCTCCAACTGGGGCATATAGCTACAAATCTTAATATCAGTTCTTTCTGAATATGTGCTTTTAAGTTTTAATTAGAGTATATTACAAAGTCAGTGGGTAGATTTTGTGGGTAGCCTTAGCCATTAGCTAGGTGTTCGAAACATCTTTACTATTTCCATTTTCATACTCATATTGATGATGCTCTGTTCTGTTCTTCCTTTTCTTTCTTGACTTGCTGTTCCCATGCACGTAAGGTGGAAAACATGCACCCTCGTGCTTGGTTTCCACATTTCTATTGGCATACTACATGTTCTTTCCTTTTCCTCTGTAAAATGCACTATTAGTATTTAGGCTACTTAAACGGCTTATATTTTAATATTGAGTCAGGGGGTGGCATAAAGTGATATTACCTCTAAAAATTTGGCTATTGCTCGTAAGCCTCGAAGCAGCGTGGAATTTAGCGTTTGACTTCTAGAAGATCATCCCTTGATATCGTACTAATCGTAGTACAGTACTTTGAACTTTAGGAAGTTCTAAGTGCTTTCAATAAAATTGGCAGTATATTTTGTCGCCAATTCTCTACTATAACAAAGCTGGCTACTCATATTTTTTGTATTCTTCATTATTCTCTACCTCAGGCCTTGGTCTCAACGTTTATACTTTTCTTGCTTTTCTCGCCAAATTCGTGGTACTTAGGCTTTCCATTTTTCTATATATATACACTTGGACCCTTTCATTTCCATTTTTAGAACAGTAGAACCACCACGCCGTGTTTTCAGAGCCTAAACTAACATATGAACCAATTGCACAGGCTATCAAGAAGCAGGAGTATACAACACCGACGCCCATCCAGTCTGCTACCATCCCTGTGGCATTGGCTGGCAAAGACGTGTGTGGCTGCGCTGCTACGGGTCAGTGCTTCATTCTTCTGCGCTCAAGTGCTTTCTAAACTCCGTGTTAGTTCGTAATGATCCTTTTATAGTGATCATTCACGCTCCCTTATGTTTCAATTTATATTGTACTTTTGCTGAGTAAGTCGATTAACTCGAAACATTTGATAATCGATAGTAGCTATGTGTTTCTAGAGGCTCGTCTATAGCTACTTACACTTGATGCTGTGAGTTACTTCAGCTGTAGTTGTGCCTTCAGGACGTGTTTCATGCCCATTCAAACATCAATTGACAAATTGTACTTACAATCTTGATCGTGTTTTTTCTTTACCGAGTTGTTGTTCTCTTGCGCAGCACGCCGTGCATGGCTTTCTCGTTTTGTCCGTGAAGTAGGTAGCTACATGTTCCTTTTCGTAAGGCACCTTGTTGTGTCGAGAGAGACATAAACATTTTATCTACATTACACTCAAGTCTTCATTGTGTGTTTCATGTCCGTAGGTACTGGCAAGACTGCCGCCTATTTACTGCCTGTGCTGGAACGTCTGCTGCAGATCGAGGATGCTACCGTGAAGGCCACAAGAGTACTTATCCTAGTACCCACTCGAGAACTGGGTGTGCAGGTATGTCTTTTTTTATATTCAACTAGGTAGTGTTACAGCTGGGTTCACAAAAGAAAGTTTTACCCTAGCTTAGTCTTCTGCTTTGCTAGTATACTGGTAGCTACTGATTTCCTGAGATTATTTGAACTTATATTCCTCCCTCATTTTACTTTAAATTTGTGTAACCACGCATTTCTTATGGACTGTGTTGACCCCAGCTTTCCATTCAAATTTACTGCAATGTTGTGAATGATTTTCTAGATCGGAAAAGAAGCATGAGTGATACCGTAGGTACTCTCTTTGACTGCTTTCGCAGCAACTGGAAGGTGGTCGCCTGTTGAGCTTGGCCAGGAAGTGAATCGTTCTGACCTCTTCCATGGAACGCTAGCAGTAATAAATGGTTTGGGTATAGATCATGATTAAAAGCGCCTCGAGCAAAGGCAAGAATACAATTTATATACATTCACTTGACGTTGGAACACGGTCGTGGTGTATAATATATCCCCGGTCTATGTTATACTTGAGACATTCACTGCGGTATGGTCGACTACTGGAATTGCTACACTGCGGTAGGTTTCTTTCTGTGATGACGCCAGTTGCGTTCACGACGGGAAAATGTTTAGTTGTATGTGCTGTAGTGCTCATCAGAGAAAGAACTTAGTACCAAAAAATCGTTTGTACACTGGTGGGTCATTGGACTATAGCTAGTAATTAATTACAGTTGTCATTCGTTTTTTTTTTTTCTTTACCAAACATATGCATGTATTTTTTCTGCTATCCTGACCCACCGGTGAGCCATACCGCAATGAATGCATTCAGGAGTTAATTTTAAAAATTTTTCACGACTGTGTTGCTGGGTTGAAACAGTCGCGTGGTTGGATTGCTAAAGTAGCAATGTTGCAATAACTTAATCTCTATTGGGTGATGTGAAACTGAGCGCAGGTCGCGGGTGCCCCTCTATTGCTTCCTTCCTGAATGTACGAAATGAATGTGTTGCTACAGTTATTATAATAGTGCTTGTTTTGTGGTAATGGTAATGTGTAACTGCAAAAGCTTGGAATTGAAATTAAATTTTTTGTTGGAAGAAGCCAATGAAATAAACATCATAATATCCTTTCCAGGTCTTCGAAGTGTGCCGCAATCTGACAAAATACACGAAGATCACAAGTGTACTCGTAGCGGCCGGGATGAGAAGCAACGTGCAATGGAAGGAGGTGCTTGACAGACCGGACATCATTATTGCCACACCAGGTCAGCTGCTGAAGGGCTTCGCAAATATCAAAGAGTTCACTCTGGAGCATGTAGAGGTAAGTGAGGCATTTCAGTTCTCTTACGTGTAGGGTTGCCTAGAGTTTTATTTAGAAAAAACGCGTAATGTTAGCTGAAACTTGGAACCTTCACTGCATGGTTTATCACATATATATGATGAGTACCGGTACTTGATAGTGTCATTCCGACGAAACGGGCACTGTTGTGTCGTGCTCTCCAGAAGTAAGCTCTTTTTTTTTTTGCCTAATTTTTTCAGTCGTTCATGAAGTTAAGAACTGTGCACGCTAAGGATTAGAAGGAAGATAATGTCACTGCATCACATCCACTTCTGCGTTCTGAGGAGTTAAACCAGCTGCAAGCAGAACTTGATTGCCCAACCCCTTTTGGGATCTTCTTTTACATCTGTGCCTCCTATTCCGTCAGGGGGATAGGATGGGTCAAAGGGTTAGGTTAGTAAGGTTCGCCTGACCTATGTTAGAATAGCGACCCGAGGGGGATTCTATAGGTTACCTTAGCTAGGTGTTCGGGATGTCTTCCCTTCGTGCCCACTTAGCTTTCATACTGCTGCTTGTGATACTTTGTCCAGTTCTGCCTTTTCTTTCCTAACTTGCTGCTCACATGCGCCCTGATCTCGAGTAGCAATGTCTTCATGCATGGGTTCCGCGCTTCTATCGTCGTACCGTGGTCCGTTGTTTCTTCCTCTGTGACATCGTCGTTGTTGTGGAAACGGACGCTTGAATTATTCAACTTGAGCTAATAATAAAAATCTGTGCCTCATGTAACAGGCTCTGTATCTTTTTGCTGCAGGTTCTCATATTAGACGAGGCAGATCGTATCCTTGATAACTTCTTCCAAGATCAGATGCAGCTCATCATCAAGAACTGCAGTGTCAAACGACAGACGCTTCTTTTTTCTGCTACTATGACCACGGAAGTAAAGCAGATCGCCTCTGCTGCTCTCACCGAACCTGTGAAGGTACGTGCCAGCGGTATCTCTTTATCGCTTTTGACGACGGCAACCAGTTCTTTGTCGCTGTTCTTACAGTGCTTGATTCTTATTTAGAGTGTGAGTCTCATAGCGGCTGTAGAGAGTAGAGACCACTTCTTTACGTTGCAGACAATTTTGTGCACCAAACTTGAGTTTTCTTTGAAACTTGCGTCATTTAGCGACTTGAGTGATTTTGTCTTCATGTTACAAGTAGTGCTACGCGAAGCATGCTTAATTTATCGTTGGGACGTTAGTACGGTGCTGTAACAAATGTGGAGACCGTTTCTGAATGCTACAAAGAGTTCTGTTCTAAGACTAAGGGACTAAAACTTCGGTTTGTTCCCTGAAATGTATTCCGTCAAGAACGCTGAGCGTTATCGAGTTGATTAGTTATCTCTGGAAGTGATGTAATCGTGCGTTCGTCCCCTCAGAGGGCATAGGACGGGCCATAGGGTTAGGTTAGTGTAGGTTCGAGCATCGTATGTTATGGGGAGCAGCGACCCTGTGGGACTTTGTAGGTCCCACAGGTATAAGCCAGGGACATCCTCTAAAGTGATATACATCATTCAGGCCTGTTACCGCCTCTGTGTTAGATGCATACTGCATAGAAATATTCGCTCATTGACGCTAATTCAATGGCTTTATGCACAAGCTTTGGCATTATCAGCCAGGGATCGCAGGTTAGAGATACGTTCAGCCGGAAAAGAGGTAAAGTAATGATACGAACTTTACTCTTAATAATATATATACTCAGAATTAATATAAAAGAAGATTGGGTGCCCCTGACAAATTTGAGACACAGAACTCACTTATGTGAGTTCGCCGTTACTTAAGACCTCCCGGCAGAAATGCTGAGATAAAATATTTGACGGAAGGGACCCTACGCACGAGTGTTCGCTTTCTTCTTTGTCTTCTCTTTTCGTTTTTCGTCTCTTTTTCTGTGCCGCATGGCTGAGCGATTACGTTCGGCCCAGCAGTGTAGGGTTAGAAATGCTCGCGCCTTATTTCCTGCCAGATATATTGCACCTGGCCGAGGTTGTACTAATAGAGCTCATCTGAGTTCGACTCAACTTTTAAACTATATTGTATAAAACTGGATCGCTATTATATAGTCTTCGTTTCTGATATGGAGGGACAACCCTCATTATAATAATATAATACTGTATTTGACCTTCGGCGCGATGCGGCTTAGAATCGCTGCGCTAGCAAACCGTGTTGCTATTCTTGATATTGTGGGACATCTTTCCTCCATGCCCGCTTTGTTTCCTTAGAGTTTCATTTTCCTAATCTCACTGGCAATACTTTTCTCTGTTCTTCCTGTTCTTTACCGTCTTGCTGGGCCCATGCGCATTGATCCTGTTGTTGAACAATTAACACCCTCGTGCATGGGTTCCATGTTTCTCGTAGCATACTATATGTCTTTTCCTTTCCTCTCTTAGAACATTTCAGCTAATTTGTAATGAATTTGGATGGCTTCAGCTTTTTTAATTATACATAACAATTAACCATAATAAATATTTTTGTTTCACTACTGATGGTTCTGCCCTGCAGATATTCATCAATAGCAACACCAAGGTGGCCCAAAACTTGCGCCAAGAGTACGTGCAACTCAGCGACGGCTCCTATAATGTCAGAAATGCCGTGCTTGTGTATCTGCTCGTTCACGTTTTAAGCGGCAATTCCATCGTATTTCTTCCGTCAAAGGTGAAGTTTTACTTTGTAATGCATGTTCCTTTCAAGAGTTTGACTGTATGCTTTACGTTTAACTGCGATATATACATATGTGGTATGGTACTTTATGAGTAAATCAGTACGTTTAGTAGGCAAAAATGCGTTTTCTCTTTCGAATCCGTGAATACCGGAACACTAGGTGTTCTCGACTTTGTTTGAGTGGCCAGTATTGTGTACTCCGTCAAATTTTCCTGTGATTGTCAGTGCCACCGCAGTCGTTGGTGACAGTAGACTGAAAGCCAGTTTTATTCGAATCAACTTCACTGTCTTCCAAACCATAATGCGCACTAATCTGATTACTTAGTATATTTACTGTTGCATTGTCTCACATCCAACCCTCACTGTCGTCCAGGATTTATGCCATCGGCTGTACGTAACATTACGACTGTGCGGCCTGGCTGTGGCGGAGCTGCACAGCAAGCTCTCCCAAAGCTGCCGCCTGCACAACCTCGCCCTCTTCTCGGCGGGCAAAGTGCGCATCTTACTTGCTACTGACTTGGCGTCTCGAGGTCTCGATATCCAGGGCGTAGACAACGTCATCAACTACAAGCTGAGCAGCTCGTACTCTGTGTACGTGCATCGTGTGGGTCGTACTGCTCGTGCGGGACGTGAGGGTCTCGCCGTCAGTCTGGTGCCTGACTCCGAGTATAAACATCTCAAAGCCATCAGGAAGATGTCCCAAACTGTGGTGTATCAGCGGAAAGTTGATCATGGTAAGCTCGTGTTCTTGCAGTGCGTGGTAATTTGCAGTGTTGGATGGATGACCGGATTTTGTTTTTATTTCGTAAATTTTGGAAATAACAGTTTGTTCAGCCTGTGTGTGTGTGACATACCTTTTAACTTTGCTTGTTATATTAGTGTACTACTCACTAATATTCGTAGGATATTGAATCCGCCTGGGACAAATAGAAACTCGTCAATTTCATCGTAAAAATATTTGGAAGCCGATGGCTGCCACTTTTTGAGTGCATCCGATATTAGCATCGTTCAAGGGGGATATATTGCAATCCCCAAATGTTCGAAAAATTTTGTATCGTTTCACATGTTTAATGCCAGCAGTTTCTTCTTGGAGCAACGTGCGTTTTTATGGCAGGGTCTGTGCACTTGTACCAACTATGTTTGGTTCGTAATGCCTGGTAACTTGGCAGAGGCGGTGATGCAGTGGCAGCTGCGCCTGGAGAAGCTCTACGCCGCCACTCAACAAATCCTCACCCAAGAGGCCGAGACCGCCAAGGATAAAGAAATCACTGTGATCAAAGACAAACTGGAGAAAATGGAAGAGAAGCGACGGAAACACGAAGAAAGAATGAAGGAATACAAAAAGTATGCGGAGCTAAAGGAAGAAATATCTCAGACCAAGAAGCTGTCGAGTGCAGCAGCTGCGGCTGGCATGACTGTGAAAGGTAAGTTCTGCCACGCTGTTGTATTCCTACGGGAAAAAATGTCCCTTTTATCGAGGTAGCGCAACAGTCTAAAATAAGGTGGAGTTAATACGTGTTGCGGTTTTGGAGTCGGAGTTGTAAGTAGTTGGATAACTTTTGAAGCAGAGAGTCAGAGTTGGACTCCCGCTTGTTCCAGAAATCGGAAGGACATTGGTACTAAACGGTCTGCAGTCCCAGTAGTCGGAATTGGACACCGGCTTCTTCCCGGAGTCGGGAGGATATTGGTACTAAACGGCCTGGTTTATTAAGAAGGTAGAGGTTACTGGGTGCAAGGAGTCGGACCCCGGTTAATGGCAGGTGGGTAACATGTCTGGTACCCGTCCACCATGCTAGTAGCCGTACACTTGGAACTAAAGAACTTTCTGTGTAAAAATTAGCAGTGCTAGAAAGCCGTACATACGCTTAAACTGTAAGCTAAGTAGCCTAGTGCCCCATCATCTCTGAAAATGACGAGCGAAAAAAATTTAAAACAAATTGTGGTGGTTTTTACATTTTTTTACTAAAAACATGAAAAAAAAATTGTGAAAACCATCACCATTTCTTTTTGCTTAATTTTTTTCGCCTGTTATTTTCAGAGATGGTGCGGCACTACTTAGCCTAAAGCTTAAGCCTATGTACGGCTTTCTAGCACAGGAAGTTTATTAGTGCCTAGTAGACGGGTACTAGACATGTTACCCTTTATGAGCCAAGTCTAAGATCATCCGATTCCGCATCCATGCTATTAACGATGAACTCGAGTGATAGCCGTTGTGGCGTCGTTGCTTAGGGAGGCGTAGAAAAGCAGATGATACGTAATAAAATTTCCATTGGCTGTCCAAATGTGCCACTCGGAATTCTGAAACCTTGCACGAGCTTGTGCCATTTTGTCAACTGTAATCTCGATCTCAACCCTGATCGTTGGTCTCGTTTTTCTTTTTTTACTTTTTAGTGGGGCTCGTTCCTTCGATAGCATTCTGAGCCGATGCGCTGGCGACTCGGTGACCCACGGCTACTTCAGTGGAGGGACTACACGGTTCCATACCGGAATATTTGTAATTCTTACATGTATTAGAAGATGATTATTTTCGGTGCTTATCCTGCTCTGTCAGAAGCAATCCTCTACTCATGAAAAGTTATAAGTATCCTGGTATGGAGCTCACAGCACCTTTAGTTTAGCAGCCACTGTTTTGAAAGTCCAATACAGTAGAAGAGCCGAATAACAGTTAATCATATTTTGACCTGGCTCTGCTGCCATCGCTGTAATGGTCTTCTCCCTTAGCTAATTGGGAATACAATGGGACAGAAAAACGGTAAACCCTAATTGCAAAATAGCACAACCTGGTTAAGGAAGGTTTAAGCAATAGTTTTGTCCTTCTTAGATATTGTCGTCCATCTTATAATATGGGGAGTAGCGCCCCCGGGTGGTTTGGGTAGGTTATCATAGCCATAAGCTAGACCTTCGGGACGTCTGTCTTTCGTGCCCACTTTGCTTCCTTCCACATTCATACTCCTACTGATCTTACTGTTGTCTGTTCTTCCTCTTCTTTCCCGTATTGCTGTTTCCATGCACGTTGGTCCTGGGTGGTAGCACCTTCGTGCATGGGTTCTTCGTTTTTCTATCGACATTCTATATATCCCTTCCTTTTCCTCTTTTAGAAGAGCCTAATACATATTTAGGGAGGCTTAAGTCTTCTTATACTACTACTATTCTTAGATACAGTATTAAGCTTTCTGTCCATTGGAATAGTTCTCTCTATATCAGCTAGCTCATTGTATTAGCTTTATCTTTTCCCCAAATTCAGTCATGCGCTGAGTTTCCCTGCTAGGAGCGAGTTTTAGGTGTTAGTCTGTCACTGATTACCTTTGAATCGACATCGAAGTCAGTTGTCAAGAATAGTCGCTCTGAGATCAACTCCTGAAACTCGGGCCCAAGTAGCGCAGCTATCGCTCGTCCTGACTGGAAATCGGGACAAGCTAAAGCTGATGGAGATGAGCTTATCGCGATGGAACTCTCGCCAATTGTATGGCGATCTTCATTCGAATGTCTTCTGCATCTTGCATTCTCCGTAGCTTGTAGCTTAAGCATTCCCTCTGAATTCATTAAGTACTATCTAAAATCTTGTGTCATTTCGAGCCTTCTGAACTCCGTTAACGTAATGATTTTTTTCTTGTTTAATAATTTGAACTTTCCACTAGATACATTGGGTTACCGTAGGTTTGCTTGCTTCGGGATTATTTCCCATTTCTAGTTTGTTCACACTTCAGATGCATGGGGTCTTAACTAACATTTATTGTTTGCAGGGGATTTAGTGCAAAATGAGCTCTATTTGACTCGCAGTGTTTAAAAAAACATGCACTTCATACTTGACCTGTTGACCGATGGAGAACGTTTCCAAACTTGTCTTTATACTATTTTCCTGCTTCTACGGACAAGTTTAATTCTGTTCTTCATCTTGTTTCTATAGAAGCTGTTGTTGTCTCCATCCTTGGCTGCATCATTTTCTTGACGTATTACATGAACTATTCCTCAATGGAAACCTTGCGACTATGTGAGGAGCGACTTATTATAACCTTCATTGTTTATATTAGAATGTATTCTCACAGGTTACCTGATGCATAAGAGGATGGAATCCCTGCGCGTGTCGAACAGCAGGAAGAAGCGCATGGTGAGGTTCGAGGAGCGGAAGAAGGATCCCACTCTCAGAATGAACAAGAAGAAGTTTGTTGCCCTGGAAGACTACACGCCTCCGAGTACCACAGATTATGTGAAGAGAAGAGTGGTATCGTAGCATGCCAACTTGCGGCCAAAATACACGAGCTGAAGTTGTGTGCACTCTTTGTTCTTTACCTTTTGCAGTGGACAGTCGAACTCTGACGTACTAGTTTTAACCGTCAGCTCCAGTTCTTTTCCTTACCTCGAGGCTGTTTGCCAATTTAGACTGATGGAAGATTAACTGGAGAAGGAATTTATGAATCACCCCTTTACTAAGCGTCTACTGGTACGTACAGAGTGTTTTGTTATCTCCGGTGAAGGGACGTTTTGCTGCTAGGGACAAGGATTTGATTTCTGGGATACAATTAGTACAATTGTGTTCAAGCTGAACTGCACCTTCACGTGGTGGTATCGTTAGTATACATACCTACTTGATATATTTTCTCTCTTCTTTATTACTTCAAAGAAGATATTTATTTTCTTTTTCCATCACAATCTGAAGTGTAGGTAGTATCAACGCAGTCAGCGCCCGGTCTTACCGGACCGTGGTTTCCCTTTTATTTGTTTATTTTATGTTTCTGACCTACTGATAGAAGAGAGGTCGGCCGCCCGCGTGGAAAGGCGGACCCTTCGCTGTCCCCTCCCTTCTGCTTTCCTCTCTCTGGGTGACGGATCGGACCTTTCTAATGGACTCGGGCATGAACCACCTGTGAGCCGGCCCCGTCGCGGCAATCCGCCAAGAGTGTGAGTGCGGGCACTGCGCCGAGCTCCGACCGCGGCAGAACTGAATATGAGATGTTGCTGTACCAGCCCCCCCGGACGCACTGGCGGACGAGTGGGCGGCAGACGCCGATGGCGAGAATGTAGACGGTTTGGACAGGACCACGAGTCCAGTTTCCCGTTTGGGCAGGAAGCGCAGAGACACTTTAAACGTTTTTTTGATATCTCCACCAAGAAGGGAAACGACATCAGTGGTATAGATATAAGAGCTTACAGCGGCTTGCACTGGACGCTGGGAAGTAAGCTTGCAAAGATCACGGAGACGAGGGCGGTACACGCCTGGTCGAAGTGAAGAGCGAGCAGCAGTCAAAAGCGATGACGAGTGTGAGGACGCTAGGGGGAGTTGAGGTCGCCGTCCAATGACCCCATCAACAAAATTAAAGACATTGCTTTGTTCCTAAATAAGTCAAAGTACACCTATGGGGATCTCCTCCGGGCCCTCTCTGAGTCCGGAGTGAGGAGCGTTTATAGGGTGAAGAGAAAGGAAAATGGTAGAGACATTGATACTCCCATTTATATCCTCACTTTTGACCCTCGTATCCTCCCACCAGCCGTGAAAATTGGCTGGGTGAAGTGCCCAGTGCGGCTCTATATTCCCCACCGCTGCTTCAAATGCCAACAATACGGACACGGAGCAAAAACGTGTCTTAATAAAACCCCAATATGCCAAAATTGTTCAAGACACCAACAACCATGCACCGCACCAACCAAGTGTGCCTACTGCAATAAGTCGCACCCAGCAAACTCACCAACTTGCAGTGTTGATAAACACGAACAAGAGGTCCTGGCTACCCAGGCCAGGGAGCACGTTACTACGGCGAGGCCAGGAGACTGGTGGAGAGCCGTCAGGCCCGACCGGGCACATCTTACGCCCATACTTTACGTGACAGTATCTAGAGTGCGAGCGGTGCCCCGGACCCACCGGTACGACGAAAACCGCACGTCGCTGGCTGACGGGGCAAGACAGACGGAACCACCAAACCTGGACGAATCTGGCGCTGCTACTGCTACGCAGGGGGCTGTTGGGGCCCGTGCTGCTGCTTTTGGGACTGAGGTTTTCCCTGTTCCTGGACCCGGAGGCGCGATAGCTAGCTACATCAGCGGCCCCTGCGACGAGTGCTGCCGGCCCTCCCTCTCTCCCCGTGATCACGTACCCCACTGACGCCCATCCTGCACTCCTGGTTTCTTCCTCGGCTCCTGCCTATGATTCTACAGTTTCTCCCGCCGCAGCTGCGGTTGCGCCCGCTGTATCGTCTGATGACATTGCTGCGCCTACTGGCGCGTCCCCTGTCGACTCCTCTATCGGGGAGGTTTCGACTGAGGCGGACTATATCTTAAGTAAGCGTGCTGCGGACAGGGAGACCCCCATCGCCCTTGCGGCACCTACTTCTCCTCTCGGTGGGGTCTTTGCCCCTGCTAGTACGTACTGGTCGCCGTTGAGGCTGATGCCTCCACCGCTGGTACTGGCGCGGCCCGCACTGGCTCTGTTGAGACTGCCCCTGGCTCTGCCTGGACCGTATCTGCCTCTGTTGCGCCTGATGCTTGTGGCTCTGTTGCGCCTGATGCTTGTGGCTCTGCTGCGCCTAATGCTTGTGGCTCTGCTGCGCCTGATGGTTGTGGCTCTGCTGCGCCTGATACTTGTGGCTCTGCTGCGCCTGATGCTTGTGGCTCTGCTGCGCCTGATGCTTGTGGCTCTGCTGCGCCTGATGCTTGTGGCTCTGCTGCGCCTGATGCTTGTAGCTCTGCTGCGCCTGATGCTT
>LQNS02276620.1:12875073-12887119 GCA_001587735.2 Parhyale hawaiensis
TAGCCTAGGTAGTGCTTATTTTAGTGGTGGCGCGCGCAGGCAGCTTACTTGAACGCAAAATCGTCGTGAACGACGATAGTGCTGCCCGGTTCTGTCTCAAAATTGGCTGTCGGGCGTGCGAGGGCTAAAAGTGCGCTGTTCTCTGAGTTTTATTATGGTTCAAATTTGGAGAGACTTCCGTAACTTATCTAGTGACACTTGCAGAAGAACTTGATTTGACGGTCAACATTTTAATAACTTTTTGCGACGTGCACAAAGTTGTGCTGAAGCATTCGGATGAGTGGATGAGTGAACGGGTTGTTATGAATGACGTGTGAACTCGGCTTTATAAAAATTACGTACTAGTTTACTAAATTATTCTCATTTACCAGTCAGTGGCTCGGCTTCAGTCACTATCTGTCTGCTACCATTGCTGCAGCTGAACAATCGCAACTTTTTATTTCCATGACGAGATTGCACATTGGTACGTCTCACTTGGGGCGCGTCTTCTCTCACTGCAGCGGTGAACGTCTTTTTGCAGCGTATAATGAGCCTCTTTCTTTCTTTGTGCACCAGCCGTAACTTGTCTCTTTACGCCTGGAATTAATTCAGAAGTTAGGTTTAGACGCAAGTCGCGTTTTGAGGAAAGTTGAGAACCTTGATTTTTTACAGTGCTCATGTGAAGGTATCATTGCAAATTGTTACCCTAACACGTGATAAGCAAGAAAACAAACATTATTTGTTATTATTATATTATTACGGCACCGATTCGTATTTCTTCTAATTTCTGTAAAGCTATGAACACGTTGTGAGGTCATCCACGGTGTTGCAATCAGCATGTTGTTCGTACATCATGGATGCGCTGCAGTAGGTAATTATCAATAATTAAATTCACTGGCAGTGCTCTTTGTTTGGTATCAAGTTAGTTAATATATGGGCTATAATTTGTCAGAAATTTGATTTACTGACTCTTTCTTCGTGAAAAAGTTTGGTCTCTGAAAACTATGAACTATCGATGGATCTGACCAGGAAGCAAAGAATGCAACGGGATGACTCAGTAGGACTAAAATAAAACTTAGACGTGACCACACGTAGCAAATTTACATCACATCGACGGGTCGAAGCATTTGAGTGTGGGACCTCAGGCCTTCGTAGGTTGTTTTCTGGAACATATCACCGTATTTTTTCTTGAACAGATCACCGTATTTTTTTCGATTTATTTCATTCAATCTCCTGCTCACGACTTGCCAGCTACTTGTCACACTCTTTGCTTCCTTCACCACACCATACATTGACTGGACACTGAAAACGGGTCTCTCGCAATTAGGCCTGGAGGCCGATTTACGTAAGTGTTAATAAAATGAGTTCCAATCATCACAGAGAGCTCAAACAAAGATTAATTTCTTCGTCGCACTATAAGGAATGTGTTGAAGAACAGGGAATCTAAATTCACAATCATATACAGTATCTTAAGTAGGCGATATATATACATCATACCTTCGAACACCAAGAAAAATTGAAAATTCATCGTAATTTCTAGGAATATTAAAATTTGATCAAAAACTTTGGCTCATGATACTATAGGTGATGTACTTTAGTTAATATCACATGCTATGGAGTTTTTTTTTTTTTTCAATGAAAGATTTGAAGCAATAACCTCAGGAATTATTGTATATATAAGAGCTTTCGGTAGACCTCATCCCAATAGTCGCAACACAAGTGAGGTTAAGAAAACCTAGTAACGTTGAAAAAATTAATTAAAACCACAGTAATACTACAATAGTACCTACCAATGATCTACAAGTACACGTTTAACTATGAAATGAAGCTACCAAGACAGCCGGTAATTGATATTAAAACACAGCAATTTATGGCTGATACAGGCCTTCATTACTGGAACCATCTAAAGCTGCACATCATGATTGTCAGTATCGTCTCACAGGGCTGCCTAGCAATATATCACCACGTTGTGGTTGCCTTCGTACGTTATATCACTTCATGGTTTCTTATGTTAATTACATCACTTTTTGGTTGCCTCAATTGAAACACATCATGGTTGCCGGAGTTTATCACTTCACAGTGGCCTACATTACATCATTTCAGGGCGGCCAATAATATATCACTTAACAGCTGTCAGAGCTACATTACTTCACGTGTGCTAATGCAATATCACTTCACGGCTGTCAATGCTGAATCACTTCACTGCTGTCAATACTTTAGCACTTCATTTTGGCCAGTACTTCATCATTCAGATCATTTCACGTCCGCCATTGCTATATCACTCCACTGCTGCCAATGCTAAATCACTTCACTGCTTCCAACGCTAGATCATTTCAATGCTTCCATTGCACTTCCTGTCGGCCAGTGCTTCATCACTTCACTCTTGGCCGGGCACCATCACTTTATGGCTGCCAGCTTCTCTAACTTACCTTTCAGCTCTGCTTTCTGCTCTGATTATCTCGTTTAACCTGGATACCAAATATATTTCAATAACATTTTCATCGGCTGCTTGCTTGGCATTTCATTATAAATCGAGCATGACATGAATTTCGGAAGCTTTTGTTGTACAAAATGAGACTGTTTCACTAACTAATGTGAAATAAATTTATTGCAAATATCCAAGGATGCCATAAACAGTTGCTCTACATAATTACACTTCAAGCCTTAATATTTGTTGCGACTTTTACTATTTTCAATTTGTTACGTCTAGAAGTTTTAGAAGTACACGTTTGGCAGTCATTACTGAATGCAAAAAAAATTAAGTCAAATAGCCTAAACAAAGTATGGAAAAGTAATGGGAGAACACATAAAAATGCGTCTGGGACACCGTGCAGTCAGGCCCAATTGCGGGGACCGAAATCTGACGTATGGGCCAGTGTCCATCAATGTATGGTGTGGTATATGGCCTTAGTAATTTAGTTTGGACTTGAGCGAGCGAACGACTTACGGCAATATCTACAAAGCCTCTTATTATTTTAAAAACCAGTCCTACGCTCGTAAGCCTAATATCTTCAGGAGTAAGACCATCATTAATTGTAGCTACGAGTTCGCTCTCGTCATGGAAGTGTCAACTCCAGACAGGTTCGGAGCATTGGTCCCATGGCACGTGTTAATGGCGGAGATTTTAACTGTGCGCTCGGCTAATATATAACAGACAGAGACTCTCTACGCAGTACCATGTTAAATAGTATCTTTACACAGAAAAGTGCATTCAAGGCGCTTTTTTAGATGTTTTCTTAAACAGGTAAACTTTGATACAGCAACTTTATTATCTTGCGTAAAAATTTCTACCTTAGGTACTCGTTACATGCACGCTTGACTCAAAAGTACATATAGTAACCGCCTGCAAGTAAAAGTTTTGAAATGGTTAAACTTCATAACACAAGGAAGTCCATGTCGAAGACCGGTGTGTATGCCTGTGAAAGCCATAGTACCAACTTCATTCACAACAAAACTAAAAATCGAACAGCTAATCCCATTCAGCCGTGTGGAACGGTTGATGCATTATCGTCGTACTCCGCATTTTTTCCTACAATCTTGCTGATGACTTGCGTTTTAACGCATCTGCTAGAAAAGTATGTGCGTAAGAACATCAATTAACTAATCTGGGCTCAAGCCACGCCAACAAAAAGGCATGACTTAGCCGGAACGTCGCTCACACATCCGTGATGATGCTCCGTTGACTAGTTGTGAGCCTGCTAATTTCTTTACTTTTTAAGTTTTTCTTGAGTAGTAGCAGCAGCCTAGGGAGATGAACTCATGACACTGGACGTTGCAGGTTCGAATGATAACCCAGGCAACGGGCTGACTCGGGCATCTGCACAGCTGCCGTGGGGGTACTTACCTTTCCCAGATATGGGGAGAGTAGGAGGGGCAAGGGTCGTTGCGTAAGAACCTTCCGTCGATGGCACCATAGTAATTGGCGATAATTGGTCGACTGCAGCCGTACACTCCTCTGGGGTCAGTTGGCCTACAATGCTTAATACGAACCAGTGCGTGTGGGTTTCTCGGTTTCCCGTTGTGGTCAAGTAGATATTACCTTTACGTTATATCAGCGCTGAGTGTTGGGAAGGCAGTCAGCATCTCGAGGCTTTCGCTTTAAGAAGAACTTTATTTTTAACGGGCATGTTTTTGGTGGTGTTTATATTATATCTCTCGCTGAAGTTGTCAAGGATTTCAAAAATTTTGTCCGTTTGACATCCTATCGGAACGGGAGCAATGACGTTAATACTGAAAAACTCGATAACTTATGAACAACTGCCGACGATTCCACTTTGATAGCAGTGATACCTGCTCCTCGTATTTGCGTAATGCTGTCGCCCAGTCTCTGAATAGGGATCTGTCATGCATTACTGCATGGTGCTCGGCATAGAGTATGGAACTGAATGCCAGTAAGACCAAGTCGGTGATTATCAGTCGGTCTCGGACACTTGTACCGCAGCATCCCCAACTGGAGATTGATGACAATTTACTTCAGGAGTCTAGCTCCTTGGAGATTCTTGGTGTTATCTTTGATGAGAAGCTTTCTTTTGAGCCGCATATTAGGAGCATGGTGTCACCACGTGCTTCCGCTAAGATTGAGCCGGTGCGTAGGGTGAACTGTGTTTGGTGACAGTGAAGTTGTCCGCAGATGTTTTTGTTTTTTTTGCTGCCTGTGTTGGAGTATTGCTCATCGATCTGGGCTTCAGCTGCTGACACTCACTTGCGTCTGTTGGACCAACTTGTTAGTTCAGCCAGCAGGCTGTGAGCGGATAATGATTTAGTGAGCCTGTCCCACAGGAGAAGGGTAGCCGAGCTCTGTATGTTTCATAAGGTGTATAACAATGAGAGGCATTGGTTGTATTCTTCTGTCCCTGCCCTCAAGGTCTTTCGGAGAGAAACACGTGTTGCGTGCGCCGCGCTCTCTTTCACGTTGGAGGAAGATGGATGTTGAACTAATCAGTTCGGTCGGTGCTTCGTGCCCTGGTCGGTTAAGGTTTGAATTTATTGCCGGCGTCGGCTTTCGGTTCGTATTGGCCTGCAGGCGTTTAAGTCAGCTGTTAATGGCTTTTTACTGGATATCCTTTACATACGTTTTGGCTTCCCGGTGTGGCAAGGTACTTCATTTGGGTTGTATTACCTGTCCGTGGGAGCTCAAGCGTGAAATTTTAATAATGATAATAATAACATCGTAATACGCTGACTGTGGACGATTCAAAGAGGATCTCCCTTCTTCTTCTTTTATTGTCTTTTATCGGCTTATTCCGTTATTGTTTACTACCACAATATCTATGAGTGATGTACCAAGTCTTAGCTTTATTTATGTTTTTAACTGTTGCAAAAAATTACAGTTCAGCTGAGACCGTTTAGGTTTATGGTCGCTGATGTGTCGGCTGTAGGTGGCGTCCTGGTAGCAACGCTGTCGGTTTCGCCGGCTGACCGAGTTGCATCTCGCGTAGCTGCTTTTTCTGTCCGCTGTGCCAGACTTTTTGTTTTGCTGCTCTGCAAAAACTCTGTCAGACGTGGAGTTTTCACATTATTGCCAGCAAGTGCAGGGACACACAAATCCAGAGAATGATAAACCAGTATAAATCACAACTCTTCTGCCATGTATAACTGCATATTTTCTTGATGAGGTGTGTGTATTACCACGGTTACGGAACAAAAGCTCCCCTTTTACAAGAACCAAATTTCCCATTGAGTACACTCATCGCTGCAGTTATGGATAGGCACCAAACATGGGCGGTTGACCCACAAAGCATTATTTTATTGCAGCTCAGTTTTTGCATTGTGCACGAAAACGCTGGAATTATAAAACGGTGACAACTGCCCAACAGATTTCACAATATATAATGGCTTGCCGTTCGGACTGGATGTAATGCATCGCCGGTGTGAGTTTGAAGTCTGCAAAATTACCAGTTCGTTCATACTGTTGTATTTCGTGAACCAATTACTGCAATGCGTTGTGCAAATGCACGACAAAATATGAACCAATGTGCGCTATCAAGTTTTACTTCAGACTCTGACCCGGGGAGACTGAAATTAATAATAAACTTTACAAACACAGGCCTAGGGCATCATTGTTTTATCAAGACTCAATTTTTCTGGTGGTCCGACACTAAAACGAAGATGAACATCGCAAAGGAAAGACTCTCAGTTGCAAAAACGGAAGATAATGTCGAAATAATCCAGTGTCTTGTGCGTTTTTGATGGGCGAGTGACCGTCAAAGTGATCGCGAAAAAGATGCCATTGACATACCATAGACCACACCATACATTGACGAGACACTGAATCCTAAGGACGATTTCGGTCCCGCATTTGGGCCTGATTGCATGGGGCTGCAAGTAGTGGGTAATGCGACGAAATACGACTTTTTGAGGGTAACCTACCCTCGCGGCTACCCTCGCGCGCGAGCTTCCGGTTTGTAACGGCCAATGCACTACCGGTTTAGCGGGGGTCNGGGGGTCAGGGGGGGGGGGCGCTAACCGGAGTGGGCGGGGCCTGGGAAACCGGAAGGGGCGGCGCGATGACCCGGGGGGCGCGAGGGGAACCTACCCTCAAAAAGTCGTATTTCGTCGCATTACCCACTACTGCTGCAGACGCATTTTGATATGGTCTCCCACCATATTTTCATACTTTGTTTCTCTATTTGACTAATTTTTTTACATTCAGTAATGTAGAATGATTTGAGTAGAAAGAGTTGAGCAGCGTTTATAATTTTTTACAGGGAGTCTGGTGGGTTGACCTAGATGTAACCAATACCAAAAAAACTATAATTAGCTTGTCGTACAAAATGACGGTGATGAATGCTGTTGTTTCTCCCCCAAATAAGAGGCAGAAGGAGTCGAGTCATAATAATGCTATTTTTTTATGTAATCAAGTGGGTTGACTGAGACGTGATTTAACTTAAGCAGCCATGAAGTGATAAAACCTAGTCATCCATTAAATGATATAATATTGGCAATCATGAAGTGATGTAACCTAGGCACCCTTGAAGTGATGTAACGTAGGCACCCATTAAGTGATATAACGCGAGCACCCCCATAAGTGGTGTAATCTAGGCACCCAAGAAGTGATTTAACTCAGGCAACCAAAAAGTGATTCAACATAGGAAACCATAAAATGATTTACCGCAGGCAACTACAAAATAGCGTAGTATACGTAGGCAGTTATGTGATATGATATTGACAATCATGATGTTCAGCTTTAGATGGTTCCAGTAATGGCGGGTTTTCTAAGCCCTAAATTGTTATCATTCACCGGCTGTCTTGGTATTTTTATCTCATAATTTAATATTATTTTTAGTTCATTGCTACCAATGTAGTCTTGCTGCGGTTTCAATTTTTTTTTTTTTCAACATTACGGGGTTTTCTTAACCTCCCTGTTGTTGCGGCTATTGGGATGAGGTCTACTGAAAGCTCTACATACATTAATTTCTGAGGTTGTTACTTCAATATCGTCATTGGAAAAAAAACTCAATTGAACTATGAGCTAATTTTTTTCTATAGAATTTTGATATTCCTTGAAATTATGATGAATTTTTCAATTATTCTTGGTGCCCGAAGGTATTATATATATCACCTACTGAAGAAATATGATTGTGAATTTAGATTCGCTGCGGTGCAACGCATTCCCTATATGGTACGACGAAGAAATTAATCCGTGTTTGAAGTCTCTGTTATTATTTGAACTCATTTTATTAGTACGTAAATCGGCCTCCAGGCCCAATTGCGAGAGGCCCGATGTCAGTGTCCAGTCAATGTATTGTGTGGTCTATGGACAAACACAACAGAGAAAAAGGGCCATGCGTACGACACTGAACAAGTAGAACATTACATTGCTGCATAACGACCAAGGCGGCGCCTTGCCACATAATGATTTAAGTTAAAAAGCTTTTGGCTGCTATACACATTCTTGTGGGTCTTCAGTCGTCTTATTCACCAGACTTGAGTCCTTGCGATCTTCACTTTTTCTCAAAGCTGAGGTTTCTTCTCTCTCTGAGGATATTATGATTAGAGATTAGAGAACATGTACTGAAAATACGGTAGCCGATCAGCCGAAGAAAATTCCAGCATCTGAGGTGAAGTTCATTTTGCAGCGCTTAAAGCTGTCGCCGATGTTAAGTAGCTTGCCAGGGCAACTGGGTACGTTGAATTATCAGTGAAATAGAAGGTGTTCGGAAATTTTGAAAAAAAAAATGCTAAGTTGGTACCATGAACATTTTTAAGGAGACAATACGGAACTGCTATATCAGTTGACCAAAAACGTTGTAAATTGTCAGTTTCCGTAGTTAATTGATATTCCTCAGTCCCCTGCTATTTATCGAAAAGATGATGTTCTGCTGCGGGATAAAGCGGGTTCACACGGCAGCCTTTTGCTGCCCATAAGCATAACTCGGCGTCCGAATGCGTTGCTGTACCCTTGGTATATCTACCGTGTGTCTACCGTATATCTACCGTGTGTCTGCCGTATATCTACCGTGTGTCAAATGTCAAATACAGGCAAACGTTTTGCTAAGGACTAAGCCGCCTGGTCTGCAGGCACAGGGAGGATCATTATTAGTAGTTCGAATGCATCGAAAAATTTTCAATGAATTAGAACCCGGAAATCTGTGCACTTTTCTGCTGTTTCAATGACCATAACTACGTATTACGACGCAGAGCTGAGAGAATGTGTATAAATTAAATGTTTATCACCTGCGAACGAAGTGAGAGAGGTGATAATGTTTTTGTAGAAGTTTTGAGTATGTATATATATATTTCTATATTAGTCTGTCCATCCTAAAAAAGGTAGAAGGAGTTCAGCAATGTTCATAATTGTTGCAGGGAGTCTGGTGGGTTGACCTAGATGTGACCAATGCCACAAAAAAAAAATTGAATTAGCTGGCCTTCTAAAACGACGGAGATGAATTTTGTTGTTTGTCCACCCAAAAAGAGGCACAAGGAGTTGAGTCATAATAATATTTTTAGGACAGTGAGGTGGGTTGTCTGAGATGTGAAAAATAGTAAAAATTTTGAAATAATTGGCCATCAAAAATGACGGCGTTGAATCTGTAACTCCATACAAAAAAAGCAGAATTAGTTGAGCAATGTTCCTAACTTCTTCTTGGGAGTCTGGTGTATTTACTCAGATGTGAACAATGCCAAAAAAAAAACTAGAATCAGCTGGTCATCAAAAATGACGGCGATGAATTTTGTCGCCTGTCCACCCAAAAAGAGCCAACAGGAGTTGAGTCATAATAAAAGTTTTTTTTTTCAGGCAGTCAGATGGGTTGACTGAGATGCGAAAACTTTAGAGTAAGCTGGCTATAAAAAATGACCACGCTGAATATGCCCCCTACCTTGGGTGATGGTCTTACGCCACGAAGAGTTCTAGTTAACTGTTGCGTGCACTTGCCGAAAGGGATGCTGTTTAAATGGCCGAAAAGGTGCACAGCTTTTTGAAGTGTACGTGATTCGCACAAAATTTGAAGAAATTTTACCAGTGATACTTTCTCATGAAAATGACATGACGTCATGTTGACGGCTAACATATTAGTTAATATTTTGGTAGACAAAAAGTCGTGTTTACGAGAATAAAAAACACCAACAAACTCAGGCAACGAGCGTAGAGAACACGTCCCAAAGCCATGCATACCACTATAAGTAGATAATGTAGTCAATAGAATAGACCCGCCTTTAGAAATACTAGTGTAAATAATACGTGTAAGTAATATCGTCTGTGCCCGCAACCATGATTACCATCCCCGTCATCACTGGGGAAGGGCATCGAACTTCCAACTGAGATCACTGTTACTTCCGACTTCGTCGAGTAGTGATGTGGCTGATAGATTCTTCCAGCGCAGCCTGCCGTTGTCATTCCGGTTTTAGAACTGTTCCCCATTGAAGTTGATACATTGTGTACTGTGCATGCAGTTTGCGAGAAAAATAGAAGATACTCAGTAAAAGGCTAAAGATTTTACATAATTTTGACTTTTGCAACAGCTTAGCTAAGGTTTACAGGCTTATGAGGGCGATACAAAATATCCAGTTTGAGGAAACTCTTCACTTCGAAATTGAAGTTCGTACCTTGGGATCCCGTAAGTAAATTACTTGCCACGTTTTATAGCTTTCTTCGTATATTTAACGACTCTACCAGGTTTAGAGTGCCAAGAACTTAAACCAAATGCAGATGAAAAAGTGAACAAAATCCACGAACAAATGGTACTGCAGGATATAATTAATGAGGCAAGTTCAACACTGCCTGCCGTTACTGAAACGGCAGGCTTACCTATAGATGATGAAGTCAACGATGCAGAAGTCAAAATAGAAAACTATGTACTACACAGATGTGACCTCAAAGATAGGAATTGTGATGGTGTTGTATTATACGTAAGAGATCGCCTTGAATCTCACATCAAACACAAATTCTCGGCTAGGATGTGTAATTCTATTATTGTTCACGTAGAAAAAATTAAATTGTTATGCGTGGTGTGCTATTGACCACCGGAATGTACCAGCGAGAAATTTGCCAAAATGTTGCAAGTAATCAGGACACGTTGCAAAGAAATTTAGAGTACGTAAAAGTTGTTTGTAACAGGTGATTTCGTGTTCCTCGGCTTAAAATGGCTTACACTGGACTTACCAGATGAAAAAGGTAGCTGAGTATTATGTAGAACATTATCGGCCACTAGAGATAAAAAAAGATCTCTCAAGTGCACATAATGGATGACTTTTCACTGATTCAACTGATTTCTTCTCCAACGAGGAATGAAAATGTTCTCGATCTTCTTTTCGTAGATAGCCCACAATTGATTAAGAATATCGACATCAGTCACACAACATTGTCTGATCATAGACTCGTTGAAATAACATCTGAGCTCGGCGAGTGCGATTCATAAAGACCAATATACCATTTACGAACAAACACAATCACCAGCCTTCGTGAATTAAACGTGTATGATAAAGGAATAAACTGGGACGGGATGAATGCAGAGCTGAAGATATGAAACTTTGACGCACTTCTAATTCAATCGAAAGTGAAAGTATCAATGAGGTATTTGAAAACGTTCTGTTCGAAAGGTGCATGAAGTACCTTAATCTAGCGAAGAGAAAAATTAATTAAAGCCGACATCCCTGATGTCATAAAGGACTACTTAAGAAACGATCACGAAATCCCAGCAATCAACGAGGCTCCTGCAGCGGCAAGTCGAGTGCAAAAAAAAGCTAGATTAAAGAGAACGTCCGCTCCCACGATCACACTATGAAAAGAAACAAGAAAAAGAAATGCAAGACATCGAGAAACTAGAAAGCAATAGGAAATATTTTTCGCTTATGCTTCTCCTTACTCTTCAGCAAAATCGAATCTGGGCCACATGAAAGCGATTCACCTATACGTTCTAATGTTGATGATGAGCAATAAATGAGCGAACTACTAAATCGTCAATATCAGTAAGTCTTGAGTGATAAAGTCTGGACTCCTGTAATTCCACAAGTCGATTCAACTAGAAAATACTTAACGGACTTTGAATTCGCAAAACTCAGCACTGAACTTAATTGCCGTCGACGAACGTAGCGGCAGTAGCGCAGCGGAATCGGATGATGTAACTACCTACAAAAATCCTTCAGATGTGTAAGCTAAGCAACTCCTACCTACCCTCTATACCTTATGTGGCAAAAATCAATGGTTGTAGGAGTTATTCCACTCACCCACAACTATGCATTTATTACACCTATTCTCAAAGCTGGAAATGAATGAATTCAGCTAACCATAGACCAGTTTCCCTATAAGCCATGTAACGAAGACGTTTGAAAGGGTGTTTAGGAAGCACTTAATACATCATTTAGAGGGCAATATCTTACTTACATCAAGTCAACATGCCTTTTGCCATGAATGATCTACCACTCCCAGCTGGAGCATTATAACTATATTCTAGACTCACAGTGCCAAAGCAAAAATGTAGTCATAATCTGTCTAGATCTTACCAAGCCGTAGTTCTTGGTGACCCGAGGTCGACTGCAACTACACTTACTCATCTGGGGCCAGTGGGCCTATACCTGCAGCACAAACCAGTGCATGTGGGTTTCCCAGGTGAGGGTGTGGTCTAAG
>LQNS02276620.1:12889300-12939359 GCA_001587735.2 Parhyale hawaiensis
CGCCTGTTAGCTTGGCTCGGGAGTGACCTTACTACGCAGTACCCCGTTCTATGCTGTAATGATTTATTAATCTATATTTAAGCACGCCTAGCCAACCGGTTAGACCACGTTTTGCAACTGCTCACTGGACTGGAGCATAAGTTGATCAGTTAAGTTTAGGCGCGGGAAAGCAACAACGGTTGGTCAAGGACGACATCACGGTGCGATCTGTCACAGCGTTGTCAGTACTTGACAAGAGAAGGGAACTTGCCGCTAATGGCTATTGTACGAGCAAAATAATATACCATGAAAATGCGTTTGGCTCAACAGTAGAGCCGGAAAAAACGAAGCCTGTCGTTTTAAAGCTATTATTATACGATGTACCTCACGCCATAAAAAAATATTGATTGGCCCAGCAGTTGAGCCGACGCTATGAACAAAGGGTCACATTTTAAAAACTGTTACTATAAGGCATAGCTAACTCCTTGACATATTATTGTATATTTGGCATACAAGGCAGTTGAAGTGATTATTACGAAAGACAATATTTAAACAATTATTATAAGGCATGCCTAATTCCATTCCAAATTAATGTATTAATCCTGTATATCAAATACTCAATTGTTTATTTATGAACTGAAATGTCATATATTTAGACACCATACATTTTAACGCTTCTGGGCGCGGCCGGTGATAACAATTGCTTATTTTTGGCTCTACCCGTCCTACAGCCCGTTTTAGAGGTTTCGTGACCTGTACGTGAGGTTGTGATTCTGGACCATGGTTAATTATCGCCATAGTAATGTCATCTGTTGTTGTCCGGCCGCGACATTCGCAGTTTTAACTTCAGTGACCTTGCAGCCTTTTCAGCAGTTACAATAATTATACAATTTGTTGGTTCGATCGGGCTGCAGGCTGTAAGTTCAAAGCATATTTTTTAATACTTCTGAGACTTTTTAGGCGAGAGAGGCGTGAGTTACAGCTAAGGATTTTGACTTGAAGACGGCAGAGAGGTCTACTGCACCGACAGCGGAACCGAGCATCCAGAAGCGGGATCTTAAGGAGTAAAAGAAGGCTGCGCCAGCTCTGTACTTCAACGTATTTTACCAATCTAAGTATGCCAATACTTTCCGCGGCTACCGGACATAAGATATACAAGATACTTTTCGGGACGTCTAGCATTGGTACGATGCAAACCTCGTGATATTATAATACTAGCTAGCTGATCATTATGGGCGTTGCAGGGTTTATTGTGGGTGACTTGTTCGTATTTACACCTGATAGCGTTTAGGGTTAGTGTTTATGTGTGGAATTTCGCACGTGTTACTTCGTCTTCTTTAGTCGAGAACGTAATCCGACTAGCTTTAGCTTGTCCGGAAACTGAGTATTGAATGTTCATTTGAGGATTGACTTTTCGGCGTCCTCAAGCGTAATTGGCTTACGGTTATCACCTGACATTCGACCTAATGTAGCGAAGACATCGGCCATGACTGAAGTTCTGACCAAGGTGCAATTAGTTCAAGTTAATTATCTCGACAGACGGGGACCAAGTGGACGCGCTCGCTGTCTTGTCCTCCAAAGCCTTCTCTATAAAGTACAGGCAGATGGAACAATACAAACCGAAGATAATAAAGAGAGGGTGGGTACGCGAGACCAAATTGAAGCCGTGAGTGACGCCACAGGTTGTCACTGCCAATCAGACGAGCCGACCTTCTCGTGGTGGTTGTGACGTGACTCGCGGCTTTCAATGGGTAACATGAGAGTTCGCTTTCGCTCTTTTATTCAGTTATTCGCTTTGGTCCCGCAAGAGGACACTGTTTATTATATTCATTTTTGTCCCTTGAGAGTACACTCTTGACTATATTCATTTAGTCTCGTGACTTTGGAAGGATTTTTGTTCACTTTGGTATACACACACTAATAACATTTCACAAAATGCACTGAAATAGAAGCCTATGCGAAAACAAGACAAGTTCCATTGTGTGGCTCGTGGGCTGGTTCCTGTAGTCGAGCCGTATGGCATTATAACTTCCTGCCCCCCGCTTAATCGTTCCTTTGTTTCTGTGAAAGTTCCAATAGTATCTGGGGCACTAATTGTGGTAAATTTTCACAAATACCCAATATGCCAAGGCTCCTATGGGGTCGCTAGCAAGCCTATAACGACGGCGGCTATTTTCTCCCATACAAAAACATTGGGAACTTCAAAGTCATGTATCTCAAAAACTATGCATTTCCACTGATATATATATGGGTATCACTGTACTTCTCTTATAGATTACTATCAATAGATAGCAGTGAATTAGCTGGGCGCCATATTGGTTTTTTTTATAAAAGTTTACCCTAATTGTGATAATCTGGTATGATGAAGCATAGTCATTTTTCTCACTGAGAGTCATTAATGTGTTGTTATTCAGTAAATTATTATGACAGTATCCCATATTATCTTTGTGAGCCTGTTTTACGCTCAAACCGTACGATGTCCTCGACTTCGCAAACAATATCGGAAACTGTATTGAAGATATCGTGAAATACAGTAATAAAAATGTGTCATTGATTCGATCTGCTTTTGATTCCTCTGCATTTATATTCGATTAGATCAGTTAGTTGGTAACAGTTGCACCAATTAGCCGTTTCACAGATTGGATTGGAGACCTAAAATAGAGAAGCTAAAAATAAAGAAGCCTCGCAAGCTTGATGTTAGCGGAATATATTCTAGTACTTGATGTCTTTAATTTTAGCTATTGTGATACTGATGATAATAATAGCAGTCACTTTCCTAAACACAGGATAAGTTCTGCTCCTCAGACATGGAAGACAATATGTTTACGTTGACCAGAAGACGGGAAATCGATATAGAAACGTTATCTGCAACTTCAGACAAATGTTCAGTGGCGTATGTTACTGTAGGTACTATACCCAATAAGTTTAGATGTTGGATTTGGGTGCGGGGCGAGGGCGACTTTCAATAATGTCCCTGTCCGTTTTTTGTTATTTGGATGCAGTTCCTCAAAGTTATACTTACTGTTTGACATTATTTTCATATCTATTTTGAGTCGAGAAACTTAAGGCTAGAAATTTATGAAATTTAGAACTACTACTTTTGTGCTATTCTTTGATATGCCGTATGGCTATTATTTACCCTTACGCCCAGTCAAGTTGATAGATATATGTTTCTATATAGATTGAGACGTCCTGAATCCAAAAATTACAACCATTTTTTGGGGAAATGCTTACTTCTCGAGATGCTTGACTTTGAAGTTCTATTGTTTCCCCATCTAATACTGAAGAAAAACATTCCAAGGTACCCTACTTTTTTCTTTCTAAAGTAGCTACAGCGATATTGATTAGTTAAATTAAATTTTTGTTAGGCCTAGTAACTAAGGTCAGGTAAGGTTAGGTAAGATAAGGTTATGTAATGTTAGGTTAGGGAAGGTAAGGTAAGGTTAGGTTAGGTAAGGTAAGGTAAGGTAAGGTAAGGTAAGGTAAGGTAAGGTAAGGTAAGGTAAGGTTAGGTTAGGTATGGTAAGGTTAGATTAGGTAAGGTTAGGTTAGGTAAGGTTAGATTAGGTAAGGTTAGATTAGGTTAGGTTAGGTTAGGTTAGGTAAGGTTAGGTTAGGTAAGGTTAGGTTAGGTTAGGCAAGGTTAGGTTAACAGCTAGATAGATAAGGTTAGGTAAGGTTAGGTTAGGTAAAGTTAGGTAAGGTAAGGTAAGGTTAGGTAAGGTTTGGTAAGCTTAGGTAAGGTTTGGTAAGGTTAGGTAAGGTTAGGTAAGCTTAGGTTAGGTACCACCAAAAACCTTCAATTATCAATGTTGCTGTTGCCCCTTTTCGGAAAAGATATGTTGGGTACCTTGGAATTTGTTTCTTCAGCATTATATAGGGGAAAATACAACTTCAAAGTGAAATGTCTCAATAAGTAAGCATTTCCCCAAAAATGGTTGTGATTTCTGGATTCAGGACGTGCCAATCTATAAAGAAACATATCATATGTGTCATCTTGACTGGGCGTATGGGTAAATAATTATCCGTCGTGTTAGCAGTATCGTTGACCTTTTGAGTCAATATTTAATTTAATTCAGCACGAGCTTTTCAACATTTGGATGTTGTATATAAGTAATGTGCCACATTTTAAGACGTTTTTTATGAATGATATTTTTGGCGCAATTGCTTAGTTTTCGAAATATTGAACTTTGAAGTTCTCATTGTTTTCCTAGGGTAGAAAATACCCGGCGATGTCACAGTGTAATAGAAAACCTTTTAAATAGGCTTTTTAGCCTAACCAAACATAGCCTAGGTTAGGTTGGATCATTTTAGGTGAGTTTTAGGTTCACCTGGAATCATCGGGTATTTTCTCCCATAGGAATACAATGGGAACCTAAAAGTTCAATGTCTTGAAAGTTAAGCTTTTACGCCAAAAATGCCATTCATGAAAAACGTCTTAAAACGTGTCCTTCTACCTATACATGCCATCCAATTATTGAAAAGCTCGTGCTGTATGTTCTCCCATAGGAAAACAATGGGAACATCAAAGTCCGGTATCTCGGAAACTAAGCTTTTGCGCAAATAATGTCATTCGTAAACAACGTCTTGAAATGTGCCCTTCTACCGATACATAACATCCACATGGTGAAAAGCGCGTTCTGAACTAAAGTAAAAACTGAACAATGCTTAAAGCAGAATGTAAATAGAATTCTCGCTGAAACCCACAGCCCGCAACATAACACAACGTCATGCGACGCCGGGGCCCCTAGACACAACGTTCACTCCACCCTGAAGCCATTGCGGGCAAACACGGTGCTGTTGCCGCGACATTTTCGCTTTCGCACGACTAGCCTACAGTGGGAAGAAAATATGAAAGAACTGAAGCTTGTAACTAACTAACAATATTGAATATACTACTCTTTTATACAATATGCCTTCTTGGCAATTCCGCGTAGCGTGAAGGGAATCGCTTTTGGACGAGAGGTCTTTCTTTCGCTAATTGAAGACAGCTTCTCATACAGTCTGTACCTTGACAATGACAGGTCTGCATTTAGCACTTTCTTCACTGTATTGGAAAACCTGCGGAGTCGGTGACGCGGCCGCAACAGTCGCCGACAGACTGTCCAGCGCCAGTAAGCGTCTGGAAGTGAAAGTGAGTGGTTACGTTACGAGTTACTGCTCGTCGTTCGATTTAACTGCGTAAACATGAGTGTTTTATAGTTGTCACTACCTAGAGAATGGCTAACAGTAGTACGTTACTTTCATCAGCGCTTGATCTGCGAGTCAAAATGTTGGGTAGGTTGTGAGGGAACTCAGCTGTTTATATTCGTGCCTACCCTTTTAGCAGTTCATTAGGTGTTCTTCAATGCTGGTCTACTTGCTTCCAATAACTTTCATGTAGACGAGTTTCTTTAAATGTTCTTGATGTGTATCGCTGAATGATTATCTCTTTGTTTAGATAGACGATCGTTGTTTTATAGCATCCGTTCCGCTGACACGAACAATTGGATAAATAGCCTTATCGATTTCATTTAGCGTACTCACTCATAATTATTCACCTCTCCGTTCGCATTAACAGTTAGCACCATAAACAACAATGGAAGATTATATCGACCCAGGTAAATAGTGTGTGCCTGCATGGTAGGAGCTTCAATGTTTTGATTGTAAGTTGGGCCTATATCCTAGTTTAGTTCTACGGTATTTGCTTCTCATTGCCTTTTGCTGTTTTATTTGCATGATCTATCATCTATGAGACAGTATATATTGATTATATAAATTTACATCGTATAATGATTGAATGGTGTGCTGTGGAAAATCGTTGGTTGTTGTGTTACCTATACAGACACTTTCAAGTGTTTCGATGGTCTTGCAAGTTCTTGCTTTCTATGTAACTTTCGCTGCCAGCTGTACAAAACCTGTCTGCACTGTTATCGCCTGAATTTTTTCTATTCATCTTCACATTCTATGCCTGAACCCACGTTTTTGATTTACCATGTTTTCGCGTAACTTGTTTTGAGCTTGTAACATGTGTCATCACTGAATGTGAAGAAGATAACCGTTATAAGAAGGTAACCATGCTGGTTACTACTCTATATACTTGGGGCAGTCGAATAAACGTTCCGGTCTCGAAATAGCGGTATGCGCAAGCTATGCAACGTCAAAGGACACGTGACTTTGAATGCAGCTCGCCATTGGCCCGTCGAGAACCACTCGCGACGGCCAATAACCGACCATGGCCTCCTCACCATAGCGCGCTAGGAGAGAGTCGTTTAGTGCTCCGGCGATACCAATAGCTAGTCTGCGCCCACGTCGCTCCCAAACCGTACTCGTCGAACTGTGAGTTTTGTTCACTTACCCCAACATTTATTCCGCCTACAAGCTTGAAAGAATTATAATTTCACTACACTTATTGTTGATTTAGTATATGGTTGTATATTTCTCCAAGTTATGACATTTGTAAGTTTTCAATGAGGGGCTTTTTATATGCTGCGAACAACAATTATTTTGTGCGGTTATTCTTTACCCCTAATTTAACTATGTTAGATCTAAAAAGTTTCTTTTCACTGCCTATAGAAACTCTAAAATAACTATCCTTTGGTAAATTATAAAATTGAAATGAAGTCGACATGAACTAATATAAAAGTTTGACGTTTCGGAAGCATCCTTCCATTTTCAAAAACCTAATAAAACCTTCTTAGGTATATATCCTTAGAAGGTTTTATTAGGTTTTTGAAAATGGAAGGATGCTTCCGAAACTTCAAACTCTAAAATGTCTGCACTTACTGGTTAATTAACCTTCCGTGTTGTTTCCGTTTTCAAAGTGATCACTGTGTTATAATATGGTTTGAGAAAGTTGCATAGCTGCCAATCAAGAAAGAATCTTCGTGAGTGGTTTGTTGAAAAGGAGGGAGCTTTTCTACCTACCTAAGCGCCATGAATAGATTGTAGCCTACTAAGCGATCAGCTCTTCCGAACAGACGTGTTGTATAACTATACAACCCAGGGTTACGTGTGTTACGTCAGTGTCATGCACCGCTTAATAATTGTGGCGCTGTCACAACCCCAGAAACGATAACGATTGTGTAGGGTTACGGTAAAGCTGGTACCTAACTGCTCAGAAATATTAATTTTAAGTAAGTAAAACGACAAAATAATAGGTAGACAAATGTAAAAAATAAATAGGTACTTAAAAGATGCAATTAACATAGGCTAGAACTTACTTGTGTTTTTGCTTGAGCTAACAACGTTCATCGATAAATAGCGTTCACGTAGCGCAATCGGAACCGCTTAGCTTAGCTACTATTACCGCTGTTTGGGTTACCGACTTGCGGTTAATATTTTTCAGGTTGTAGCAGCCCAACAGGCCTCTGACCCGTTTCCGAAAGCTCACATTTTTCGCAATTCTAAGTTTAGGATCTCGTTGAACTGCACAGAAATGTAATAATTACGGCTGCCGTTTTTGTGTTTATTACCAGTTAGTGCAGTCTCGGATGTTATGTATCGTGAACGGTAAGGCCGAGTTCACACGTACTTAATCCATATCACGTGAACGTGTTCTCTCATCCACTAGTCCGAATGTGTTATTGTGCCCTAGGAACAGCAGAAAAGTGCACTGTTTTCCGAGTTTCTTTTCACTCTAAATTCGAAGAGATATCTGTAACTTGCTTAGTGACACTTCCCGAAGAAGATGATTAGACGGTTAACATTTTAATAACTTTTTGTGCTGTACGCAAAGTTGTGCTGGCAACGATGCTACAAAACATTCGGACGAGTGGATGAGTGAACGCGTTGATATGGATGACGTGTGAACTCGGCCTTACGCTGCAGCTGAAGCTTAGTTATTTGCAAGGGCCATCCATTTCGTAGTAATGGTCTGTTCACACTTTAGTGTTTTGTCCTACGTTCGTAATACTTCTTTCGAATGCGTTAGCTACTGTGTCTGTTTAATCAACGGAAAAATGCACAGCATGAGGCACGAGTGTTGTGTAAAGCACCATCGTGTGACCGGCCTTGCTCATTTCAGTTCAGGTAGTATTGTTCCAGGAACTCAGAATGCCGATGCCACACGCTAGTCAATAGAACGAGTATAGTTATCCTTTCGTCCGAGTGTGTTGATGTGCCCATTTAAATAGCACACTCTTGCAAAGAATTTTTTGAGTTATAAATCCCTCCAGATATAATGATAGGTGCCTATGTCCGAAAGTTAACCAACGGCACTTGCGGAGTAAACTGAACTGACGGTAAATATTATTTCACCTTTTCTTATCAATCTCAAAGCTGTGTTTAAAAGAGTTCAACATAACGTTCGGACGAAAAGATGACGATACTCTTTCATTTACTAGCGTGTGGCATCGGCATTACAGGTGCCACCAGTTTTTTTTTTCATGTTAGAAAACTGTTAGGTACTTCTTGTAGGCATGTGCGTGGTAAGTATTCTTATTATTCTATAATCAATACAGTCTACTGAATGACTAACAGTAGTGTCGAGCAGGTGAATGTGTGGCTCCTATTCCGTACTACTACGGGCTTTGCTTTTCAGTGCGGTCTTCGCAACGAAAGAGCCATTTGATTCATTTGTCTAAAGGCCGGTTCGCTCGTTATTCTTGTGAACGTGTTGTCTCAACTAATCATCCTAATCTGTTAGGTATTGCTTCCTTGTAAACACAATATTGTGCCTACCAACAGATCTGCTAAAATGTTCAACTGTCATGTTGGCTGAGGTGTGTTGTAACCGGTACTACATCGGTGACTTCGCCGCACCAATTGCGTCGCAATGGCAACCCGAAAAGTGGCAACGACGATTGCGATACGCCTTATCGTGACGCTCGTAGACGCTCAGAAGCATCTACCGTATTTCAAATGACGGGACCCAAAAAATTACGTAAATGAGCAACGAATGAATTCCCTGGGTGCTTCAAGATCAGTAAATTAGTGCACTTACGACTCTAGATGGCGCTCTCATGACCAGTTTTCGGGTTACGGTAACGTTTGATCAGGTTGCGGTAGCCCGGCTATATAGGGCTTGATTACAACACACCTTTACTTTAGCAAGTGTTGCTTGCAAAGTTTCTTACCTATATCTCTTCAGACTTAGAGTAAATTAGAACTGATGAAGCGGCACTTTTCTGTTATTGGAACGGCACAGCAACCCATTAGGTCGATTGGCCGATAGAACAAGTTAGGTTGAAGAGACTAACGTGGTACCTCACCCCAACTGTGTTAAATTCAAACCGTGTGCTTGTTTATAGTTTCAGAGAAAATAGATTTGTTGATGGTTAGCTAATGTTTCATACAATTCATTCTAACATAAAAAAAGGGCAAATGATGAATATGCTTTTGAGGCTTAATGCTCAATGTTCCGTTAGTGTTCTCAAAGAGTGGAACCGTGCGATATTTTTGAAGGTTAGATATGTGTGATGGTACGTGGATCATGGATGTAACGTTCGTGGTGAAGCCATTAATGCGAGTTATGCTCGTGCGTTTTACGTACAAGTTAATTGCTAGGTACTGTAGATAGACTTACCGTACGAAGGTACTCAGAATATGCAAAAGTATCATATAACAAAATTAGGGGAACGAAACTAAGTTTATACTATTACGTTCTTTATATTATGTTTATAAATATATTCCGAACCGACTTTCGTGTTCTAAACACTGTAGCTATAAAGAGAAGAAGTCACAGTAATTCATTTGCCCTCTTCTTCTGCTCCCGTTCCTATTCCCCAAGTATTTACGTCTCTGACACTTTGGTATCTATGTATTGGTATTCTTGGACTCGGCCTTTGCATGATTAAAGGAATACACCAACGCTCACAAATATAAAATTCCGTAGTGATATAATGTTAGCGAAGTGCTGTGCGTGTTTGAATATAATGCTTGCCCACACTAGGGTTGCTGAACTGTTATCCTTTATGTGTACAGACTTTTCCTGTGCACTCAGTTTATTGGAAAGCGTTTCTATTTTCCATCATCCATATTTATACGCATTGGAGGAGAATTTACATGTCGGTTGCTAAGGGAATGTCTAGTTTCTGCGGTTCTAAAGTCAATGCGCGGTAAAACTTGTATATAAAAGGAATATATCTACTGGTTGCTGAAATTGTAGTCAGCGAAACATTTAAATGGAATAACCCATGCGAGTGCTAACCTGTTCCACCGTTGTGTCGCTGATCGGACGAGAAGAGGTGCTTTCGACGTGGTACGGCTGTTGGCTCAAATGGAGTACCTACCTCACATGTAACCAAACATTTTCAGCGTGCATGACTTGAAGTTTGACTGCGAGTTTGGACGAACGAATCTGGTTGATATTTTTCCAGCCTGGAACAGCAATGACAAAACCGATCTTTTGGAGCTAATATCCCTATATGTACGATCTAAGATCGACTGCGAGTCAGCTGAACTGCATTGCTTGTGATGTTTTATTAGCACGGAGCAAAAATGGAAAATCCGATCGTTTGAAACTTATACGACAGTACCGTAAAATTGAGCGTGAGCTGCAGGGAGCGAATCTGCAGGAAGTAGGGAGAATGTAAGGTTGATTCTATAGAGGTCGTATGGGTCAGCCACCACCAGCAATTGTCTCCGTGACCTGAGCAGAAAGAATCCTTTCTTTTCTGAGGGCTGAAGAAGAGCCGCATCATCCTGCAAACAATGTGGCTACAGTAGCAGCTGATTATATTGTGAATTTGTTCGGCCATATGCCCCGAGGAGAAAATAATTACTCTTGTGTCAAGATATTGGCAGATAGGTAGCTGCGGTAAGTGGTTGGGCTTATACGCACAGGAGTACGACACTCATGCTCTCATGCAACAGAAGCAACTATTATCTTCCACTCTTATAGGCTATACAACGGTCTTGTCATCGTGCCAACAATGTGCAATAGATGCGAGTGATTCCGGGAGTGCTGCAGATGCATAGTCGCACTGTCATTTCGTTTACAATAGCTTTTCACACGCGAAGACCATGTTGTAAATAGCGACCGGTAGGTGTCAGTTGTTGTATGTGCCAAAGTGAATGCAGTGATGAACGTACCTTATAATAACACATTCTGGCAGTAGCTTCATATGCATCCTAATGCGTTTTTAGTGCAAATATCGAAACTGCTAGAACTTGATTCGAACATAGTATCGATGCGTGATGAAATTAGCGTAATAAATATACGTAGGTACTGTAGATCTTGTTGGCCCCACGATTTCTGTGGTATCGCATCGTATATCTCCTAACACGTTAGTCAGCGCATTCTGACTCTAATGCCGTGCTTTCGAGCTCGCCCCTGTCACCTTATCGTGATGTGCACCCAAAAACCCTCCTTGGGCACCATACCGAGATGTTGACGTAATACTCTCTTCGGGCACCGTACCGTGATGTGGACCTAATCGCTTTCTTTGGGCACCATACCGTGATGTGGTTCTAATGGCGCGCCTTGGACACCGTACCGTTATGTGCACCCAAAAGCTCAGCCCGGGCACCATACCGTAATGGGTTCCAACGGGACAGTGGGACACGGCTGGGCCCCTTGATCACGGCATCCATACGGAGAGGTCAAGGCCGCCTCAGGACGGCGAAGGAACCTTAGCAATCCATACCACTGCTCTCTCCTTAGGGCCTATGGACAGTGAAAAGGAGCAAATTTTATTGGACACGTCAAATTACAAATTTTAATCTACAGAATTGCTGATTAGTACGGTATATAATAAAGTATGATTTTTTATACCGTAATAGGACTACAGATGAACTGTTAATTTTGCTTGTTATGCTAGAAACATGCAATCTTTTATACACCCTTAAATGTCTTTGCGTTAATGAATCGTCGGAAATTTAATTTTAATGTGATTTCAATTAAATGCTAGGTAGGTAGTTCACAGCTTTGTAAGACGTTTTCTTACGTCGGAAGTCTGATAAAACTGTAAACTGTGCGTTAGAAAATGATATTATATATTACAATTTCCGAGAAAAGTAGTCATGCAGGTGAGGGGCAAAATTTGCACGTGTGTGTCTTGCGGCACTTAATTGTCTGGTCAGTTCACGGAGTGGCATCCATATGTAGCTACCTACATACATATTCTTTTTCGCGATAGTCCCATTCAGAAACACAACGAACCACTGCACTAAGTGAACCACTATACCGCGTAGCTGCCGATAAGGTAAGATGTTTACATACCGGCTTAGGGTTATGAGACAGTCTCTGTATTTTCCATGCCCCGTGGCAAACCTGACCTGCATGGCAGGTAGGTACTATGGCGGCGGATTCTTGTGGTCGACAAGAAGCCTAACTTTTTCATGTTTTAGGCGGCGATTTGATGCCTATCCAACTGAGATATTTACCGTGCATTGTTATGCGTATATTATCGCTTTCATAGATCGCTTGAAACATGCGAATTTTCAGGCTGTTCGAATAGTTATAGCTTTATGTGTGATTTCTGCATGCAGTTCCGTCTAAAATCGCGACATATACCGGGCTTTGCAAAAGTCCTGACCTGTTTTGTATTTGCAAAGTGTGAACCTCATTTCATTTCAAAGATTTGATGAAATTTATTGACAATGACTCATTCCTAAACTATTTCAGATGATATAATAACTGGTAACAGGGCTCATTTTTATACATTGTTGGTAATGGAACCAAAAAGGATAAAGATAGCAGCTCCCCTACGCGCGGGTCACCAGAAGGCGGACATTGTTGGGTTGCAAAATGTCAGTTTATCAACGGTGAAACGGGTCGAAAACCGCCTTAAGAATAATGAAAGCCTCAAAGATCGACCACGTTCCGACAGACCACAAGTTATTCAACGGAAGAATGTTCGAAGTGCTTTTGCAATGATCCGAAACTCAAAATGACTGAATTTGCGAAGAAGAAGAAGATTTCTGTATCAACCGTGTCAATAGCTGTAAAGAGTGAAGGTGGAAAGAGCTTAAAGCGTCAGAAAAGACCGCTGCTAACTGCTGACATGGTTGAAAAGCGCCAAGAGAGATGTTCCCGCCTTCTTAACGACTTTAAAAGTCATGGAAATCGAGACATCATTTTCTGAGATGAGAACACCTTCACCGTGGATTATGTCTTCAATAAACAGACCGATCGAGTTGTGAGCTATGGCCAAGACATCTCTGATGTTCGTTATGTCTCCACAACAAAGCATCCGGCCTCTGTGATCTTGCATGACGTTGTGGTCTCCAATGGAGAGAAGATGCCTCCAAAGTGGTGCAAGGGCGGTTACAGTTTGACAGGGGCTGAATACAGGGATATCATGGCCACAAAAGTTCTTCCTTGGATCAGAAAAATGGAGATTACGTGCTTCAGCAAGATGGTGCACCAGCGCACACGTCGAAAACCGTCTAAAACTGGATGAGCCAAAATATGACTTTCTGGCCCAAAGACTTCTGGCCCCCAGAATCGCCTGATCTCATTCCTCTGGACTACCGCGTGTGGCCGCATATAGACAGTGAAGCATGTAAAGATCGCCACAACAATATTGAGGAGCTGAAAGCCTCTGTGAACCGCACTTGGGCCCAGATGAGGAAGGACTACGACCGTTATGTGTATAAGGACTTCCGACCACGATTAGGGCGTGTCATAGCTGCCAATGGAGGTCCTATTGAATAGCAATGTTGTTTAGATCATAAGAAACTAATACACTACAAATCTTGTTTTATTTCAGTGTAAACAAAGCTTTTTCAAACTTCGGATGGCAAATTATTAAAACAGATCAGGACTTTTGCAATGCCCGGTAGTACGGCTGTTGTAAATGGTATGCCTTAATTTTTGGCGTTACACGCTGTATGGGGCCGCATGATGGTGCAGTAATTGCTACAACTGCTAAAATGCCAGCATTGACGATTCTTTATTTATTAAATAATTGACGGAAATTGTAGAACTTTATCCACCGTTCAAACCTAAACGTGCAAGAGACAAAATTTCGCTCCTCAGTCACCTAAATGATATTGATATAGGGCCTAATGGCAATAGCTCATAGAGGGCTGGGGCGTAATTCCCGGCGGCTCTCTGGGAATGGGCCTGTTGCCTGTTCGTCGGTCTACTGCCGCCTATCTAATCTAAACTAAACTAGAACGCCTTGTGGCGTAAGACCATGACCCGCGGTGGAGGCGGATGCAACTTCGTCATTTTTGATGGCCAGCTAATCCTATCGTTTCTCATATGGGTGCTGTGTCCAACAAGGTAAGCGCACAGCCGCCCCCCCCCTCCCCCGAAGATTACATTCTTAATGATAACATAAGAAATTTAGAACGCCTCGTGGTGTAAGACCATCACCAGTGGTAGAGGCAAAGTCAACGCCGACATTTTTGATGGCCAGCTAATAATAGTATTTTGGCATGGGTCACATTTAGGTCAACCCACCAAACTCCCTGTAAAAAAATTATGAACAATGCTCAACTCCTTCTACTTGTTTTTGGGTGAACAGACATATATATTCCTATATATATATATATACCGGTACTTAAATCTTCAACGAAAACATTATCACATCTCTCACTTCGTTCGCGGGTGATCATAAACGATGTGTAGGCAGTTAACTTTTTATGTAAATCGTTAAGTAGCTTTACTATAGAACCGGTTATATGTAGGTATACATACATATTTTTATGAAATTCACTGTAATATCTTTCAATGCTGAGATCTTGCAGGCATCCTACATATCTCCGTTGTGTCTATTATATAGGCATCTTTTAGTGGTGACCCTGTGGATGATTCCAAGTGATTCATCCGTTTTTGTGACCTGTTATTGACGTGATTCTGATAGTGATCCGGGGTGGTTAATTCGTGTTCACGACCGCAACGTGATTTTCTTCCAGAAGAGATCAAGCGTTATCAAAAAATCATTCAAAATGCTCGATAAGCAAAAATGAAGACAATTGAAGTAGCTAGAAGTTCATGTTATATTTTTTTATCTTCAAGTATAAAGTGAACAAAATTGTCGTGGCTTTTTATCTGTTGATTTTTCAGACGTGTTGTTTTTTAATTTCAAATCTGTTTAGCATTCTAAACGCGCCAGACACTACTAGTTCACCTCTGCATTGATTTAAAAATAGACTAAAAAGTCTAAAATATACAAAAAGCCTATCCTGTATGGTACCATCTTCCAATTTATTATGATAAACATTTACTTTCAGAAAACAAACATGGCGTCTATGGTATGTTTACAAAATCGCTGGCCTTTTATGTAGCTGTACAGTGACCGAGAAACGTTCTATTAGGATAACCTCGGTGTAAGGTCAGAGCAGGGGTCAAAACGAGCAGGAACTGGAGAAAAAAAAAAAGGAATTTAAGGAGTCGGAGGTCTCCGGAGAGCTCTCCGAAACCTCTCCGCAAGCTCTCTCCGCACACGGAGAGGCCGTCTATATAAGGAGGCGCCGGAGCACAGGCTGGTCAGTTCCTCGGTGTCATCCATACCGTTCACACCCTCTCCAGTGCTCCGACACTGGCACTTCCTACGCTTGCGTAGATGGNCCCCCGAATATTACATTCTTAATGATAACATAAGAAATATAGTACCCTTCGTGGTGTAAGACCATCACCAGTGGTAGAGGCAAATTCAACGCCGTCATTTTTTATGGCCAGCTAGTCCTAGTATTTTGGCATGGGTCACATTTAGGTCAACCCACCAAACTCCCTGCAAAAAATTATGTAGAATACATTCTCAACTCTTACTTTTTTGGTGAACAGACATATATAGCCTATCGAGGGCTTAGAGCCAGAAGTGGCTATGTTCATTTTTGGCGAAATCGGGTTCCATTCACAAAGTGGGTGCCCGTGAGACATATTTTTAGTGTCACGGGTGTCTATGCCATATATTTCATGCCAAATCTCTTCTGAATGAAGAGATATGGTATAGACACCCGCGACACTAGAAATATGCCTCACGGGCACCCTTTTGGTGAGGGGAACCCGATTTCACCAAAAATGGACATAGCCACTTCTGGCTCTAAGCCCTCGATATATTCCAATGTATATATATATATATACTTAGATCTTCAACGAAAACATTATTACGTCTCTCACTTCGTTCGCGGGTGATAATAAACGTTGTGTAGGTAGTTAACTTTTTATGTAAATCGTTAAATAGCTTTACTATAGAACCGGTTATATGTAGGTATACCTTCATATTTTATGAAATTCGCTGTAGTATCTTTCAATGCTAAGATCTTGCAGGCATCCTACATATCTCCGTTGTGTCTATTGTATATAGCTATAGGCGTCTTTACGTGGTGACCCTGTGGATGATTCCAAGTGATTCATTCTTTTTTGTGACCAGTTACTGACGTGATTCTGATAGTGATCCGGAGTGGTTAATTCGTGTTTACCACCACAACGTGATTTTCTTCCAGAAGAGATCAAACGTTATTAAGATTCCAGATGCTCGATAACAAAAATTAAGAAAATAGAAGTAGCTAGAAGTTCTTGTTATTTTTTCATCTTCAAATATAAAGTGAACGAAATTATCTTGGCTTTTTATCTGTTAATTTTCAGACGTGTTGGTTTTCATTTCTAAGCTGTTTAGCATTCTAAACGCGTCAGACACTACTAGGCTAGTTCACCTCTGCATTGATTCAAAAATAAACTAAAAAGTCTAAAATATACAAAAAGCCTATCCTGTATGGTACCATCTTCCAATTTATTATGATAAACATTTACTTTCAGAAAACAAACGTGGCGTCTATGGTATGTTTACAAAATCGTTGGCCTTTTTTGTGCTATTCAGTTACTATCAAAATCATGATAGGTATCAGTGATTCTGATCACGAAAATGGCTTCAAAAAGACGCCTTTTTCATCGGAAAACTGCACCTTTAAACTACACATTTTTGGCCACACTTCAGCGCCTTTTCATGCCATGTCAATTCTTTAGAGCATCCATCCAAATGTATGTGCATCCCCGTAGTGCATTAGCGCTTCACCGATAAGCACCATGGCTGTATCTCACCTGCTCATTGTCTGGTCGGTGACGTCGACACTGGTGTGTTTGGACATGCATATCGGCTGGATTATCTCATGCACTTCATCACTAATGGACTGTGTCAGAGGTGCTGTGGTGCGGTCATTACCTATAAAATACATAACAGTAATGCGTACTCATGCTGAGCGCGCCGCCTCCGTCAAGCAAAATGATAGGACTGGAACTCGACTGGTAGGTAGATGTTTAACTCTTTCTTTTTTGCACTGAAGTAGATGTTTAACTCTTTCTTTTACACTGAAGTAGATGTTCAACTCTTTCTTTTTACACTAAAGTAGATGTTTAACTCTTTTTTTTTTTAAGAAAGAGTTACCCATATTACGTGTTTTGCACCACTAGCTGCTGTTCATAAGCATATATTGTGCATTTTTGTAACAAGTCGAGCTGGTACTCGTCCTAGACACCTCAGATCAGAGCGCCATTACTACACGTGCCACAATACGGTACCTACCTATCTGCGCACTCGTGCGTATTGACTGTCGGCGTAATCAGTGATAGAATCGGCGCTGTAATGAGAGATAGTCGGTTTTTTTGTTCAAACTGGACTTTTTGTACATATAGCTACGTCATCAGGGTAGGGCTTAACTGCTCCCTCCACTTTTCAAGATTTTGATTCGTAGTGTAAAAGAAAGTGGCATAGTGATTTTACTCAGTTATGTTGGATTCTGAAAGAATGTCTGTCTCTTTTAATAAGATCATTGAAACTTTAATGTATTGCATAAAACGTCACTATAAATATCTGGCCCGCATGCATTGTCAGTCCTTGGTTACTGCCGTGTCTTGTTGTAGGTAGGCCTAACTAGCTTTCCGGTGACCTTATAGTTCCGCTGCTTTGATTTTAGCGGCTGTTTGCCCTCCAAACACGCAACGTCTTCCTTATTGGCACAATTTCAGCGTTTCATTTTGCGTTTGTTTGAGGAGTTCTGCCGTGTAGTCCGTGCACTGCCCGCTGTTATGACTTTTTTCTCGCCCATCTTATGTTCTGGGGAGTCGCGCTGTCCTCCAGGGCTTTTCCAATTATTACCTTATGACCTACCCAAAGAGCTCATGAAGGTATAATGTTTATGCCTTACTCTTAGCAAGGCCTATGGAACATTGTCCTTTCTTGTTCAGTGAGCGTCCTTCCTTCTCATACAATCTTTAGCTAGCTATACATACATATATGTTTTCTTTCTTAACTTGCTCTTTCGGGTACCTATATCAGGCGTGGGAATTCTGAGTCCGGTGCATGAGTGACGCATTTCTGTCGACATGCCATATGCCTCATCCTCTTCCTTTTCGAGTCGTCGGTTGCACCTTCAAGGAGGCTTAAACTTACTCATTAATTAATCAGTTGTCATCCTCGCTGAGGGGCTACGTTTACTGCATAGCCTAGATATTGAGGACTCGTTGGTGAATAAATACATAGGCCTATATAATAAACTCCTAAGTTTGTATGCAGTATAGTAACACGGTATAGGTAATTACCTCCGCCAAGAAGGTTTTGTTTTCGTCGGCTTTGTCTGTCTATCTGTTATTCTGTCTGTCATCAAGATAACGCAAAAAGTTATGGACCGATTTTAACGAAATTTACAGGGATTGTTAGATATGTTAGGAGGAACAGATGATGAACTTTTGGTGAAGATCTGTCCATCCGTTTGTTTGCTTGTCTGCCTATTTTTTGTTAGTGCCATAACTTAATAGTGATGAACGGATTTTCATGAAATTTACACGAGTTGTTGGGTTTATTACAGAGAGTAAATGATCAAATTTTTGTGATCATCTGTTTGTTCGTTCGTATCTTTGTCGCTGTGTTTGATTTTACGTTTGTTAGCGCAATAACTCAAAAAATTATGGATGGATCTTTATGAAATTTCCGGAAAATGTTAGTAATGTGGAAACTGGAAAGACATGGTTAGTTAAATTTTGGTGGTGATCTGTAGGTTCGGTTGTGCGTTTGACTAATGTTTGTTAAAATGTTTGTTAGCGCAATAACTCAAAAATTATGGATGGAACTTCATGAAATTTTCAAGAATTGTTAGTCATGTTAAAAGACATAATTAATTAAATTTTTATGATAGTCGGTTTGTCCATTTGTGTGTTTGACTTATGTTTGTTAAAATATTTTTGTTAGCAGCATAACTCAAAAAGTTACGAACGTATCTCCAAGAAAATTACAGACACTGTTAACATTATCAAAAGGCACAAGTGATCGGATTTTGGTGTTGATATGAAGAAAATCGTGGTTTCCGAGCCGATTTGAATTTTTCGTCACTGGTGCCTTGCTTGGCCGGAGGTCTGCACTCTCAGCGTGCTCTAGTTATATAGGTATTTGATTTTTACACTGCTAAATTATTAAATAGAGTAGATAGCTGGCAATAGAATTGTCTGGAAACGATGAAACGGCTTGGCGGACGAAAAGGAGATGAGTATGTTGTGTACAACAACAACAACAACAACAACGCATTATTTCCGGTTGTTAAGCATTCTTCGCAAGGATACGCTGCTTTATTTTCAATTTGATGATTGTTAGTCATAGATAGCGATGTCACATGACTGGCACAGTGTATTATTTTGTATATAGCTACGTCCGGCCAACAAAAATCTGCTAACATATTAAAAGACAGCGTGACCAAGAGGCACGGGACATTTGAAGCTCCGTCCGTTCTCTCACAACGCTCGTCTTTAGTCCGAACAAAAGAGAGAGTATGTGCGGTAGTTCTCCGTCTGGGCTTCTTTTGTTATGCGGTGCAAAAACGCACGGTCATTGCGAGTTGGGCGTACGTAGGCTGGAGCGTGCCGTTTAGAATCACGCTCTCCCTTTGTTTTCTCTTCTTTGGAGACTGTTGCGTTTGAGTCAGGTGTGGAAATCGCTGCAGCTGACCATCGCGAGCTGATCTACGTTAGTCTACGCCGTAGAAACAAACCATAGTAGTCGGTCTGTGGATTGTAGCAACTGACGATCGCGGTCTAACAAAAGTTAACAAAACATTGTCGGTCTGTAATCTGGTAGTAACTGTACTGCAAGCTTACATTAGCTGCATTGTACTGAAAAACATGGTCGGTCTATTGCTCGTAGCAACTGATTATTACAATGTCACAAGTTGCAACACAAAACCATTATTACCTCCGCCAAGGAGGTTATGTTTTTGTCATATTTGTCTGACTGTTTGTCTGTCACCAAGATACCTAACTCAAAAAGTTAAGAACGGATCTTCACGAAATTTTCAAGGATTGTTTGGTATGTTCAAAGTAACAGATGATTAACTTTTGGTGGAAATCCGTCGGATAATTAACTTCTGGTGGTAACCCGTCCATCCGTTTTTTGTTTGTTTGTTTGTTTGCCTGCCTATTTTTTCTTAGTGCCATAACTCAAAAAGTTGTGGACGGATTTTTATGAAATTTGCATGAATTGTTAGGTTTGGTACGAAAAGTAAATGGCCAAATTATTGTGATGACCTGTTTGTTTGTTACGGTGTTTCACTTTGTGCTTGTTAGCGCAATATCTCAAAAAGTTATCAATGGATATTTATGAAATTTACAAGAGTTGTAACTTGTTAGTAGCTAATGTTAAAAAACATAAACGAATAAATTTTGGTGCAGATCGGTTGGTCCTTTGCGTATTTCACTTATGTTAGTTTGTCATAGCGTTTGTTAGCAGCACAGCTAATTTAAAATGTTATGAACGGATCCTCAAGAAAATTGCAGAAGCTGTTTATACTATCAAAGGGCAGAAATGATTAGATTTTGGTGTTGATAGAAAGAAAATCATTGTTTCAGAGCCAATTTGAATTTTTCGTTACCGTTGCCTTGCTTGGCGGAGGTACCTACATACCTATGCACTCTCACAGTGTTCTAGTTTACATTTGTTGATTGTAGGTACTAGCCGTTGTTTCATAAACTCATCACTTGCATTTTGTTGATGCTTCCACATGTTGCAAATTAGGTGTGCTCTGCATCTGCTGTAGCTACTCTTAATAGAGTGTACCTATCCGTAATGTAGTAGTGAGACCGGAAAATTGTGTATTAAACTTACGTTAGTGCGTATTTCGTATTCATTTTGAAAATGAGAGATATCCACAAAACTTGCGTATATTTCGACGTGGCCCTCATTTACTGTTGATTATATGTTTGTTAACTCAATAGTCAATGCCTCTCTACTTAAACTCCATCTTATAGGTACCTACGTTGCAACTTGCTACAATGTTTCGAGTTTTTAATCTGTGCTCCTATGTGTTTTCTACTAAAGGAAACTGCATTAACCGTAAGTCTGAGTCATATTAGACTTGATGTTATTGTGGCGTCACTGGTGCTTTACTTGAAATCAATTAGAGTATGCTTGGGGCGACATATCGTTACACGTACAGTGTTAATCTTGTTACTTGAACTACTTTGTGCTGAACAAATTGTTACTTGTTCCAAAAATTACAATACACAAGTAGGTGCATGCGTACTACGCGCAGATAGAATTCTAGTTAGTGTAGGTAGCTAAATGTTTCAATCAAGCACAGTTGTCCTTGGGAACCAACGAAGATCGTTCTTCGCATTAAATACGGTACCTACTCAGAGAACTCTAATTAGTAATGCACTAAGTAATTCACCCCGATACAATATGTTTTCCAGGACGGAGAGTTCTAAAGTTTTGTATGTTGTACGCAAAGTTTTTCAGTCATCTCAACCAACCGTTTTTGGTTAAAGCATTTGGTGACACCAGGAAACAAAGAGCGCAATGGGAGGACTCATGAGAAATAAGCATCAGAAAGTGACGTCATCAATGGCGTTACATCGACGAGTCTGTGGCTGAACAGCCTCTGAGTATTTTAACTAATTTTGCCAGAAAACTCGTCGTAAGTTGCGAATATTATCTCATAAGCGCATAAATAAATTAAGAGAATATATTCTAATTGAGCAATAAACAATTATCTATAGAAAATTGCAATATTAACTTAGTTCGTTCAATCTCCCGCTCCTGACTGGCCAGCTACTTGAGCTGCACCCACTCACAAAACACTGTAAAATGTTGTCGTCAAGTGTACAGACAGTTCAAGCAATAACTGTTGGTGTGGTTTCTCTCGTGTACAAACTACGTATAACGTTGCTTATATTTGTTGGTAAGGATTAAGAACCCACCTGCTGAGGCCTGAAGTCCTACACTCAAATACTTCGACTCGTCGATGTGACGCCATTCGGCTCCATGCGGTGACGGCTAAGTTTTATTTTAGTGCCTTTGAGTCCTCCAGTTACACACTTTGCTTCCTGGATGACACTAACTACATAAAGTTTCTCTGTATGTAGCTATAGTGGAACGCATTTCCTTTGCTAGACAGGCCGAGGCAGAGGAGGCGCTCATATATGTAGGTATAACATCTCTTTTGTTCGAACGCTTGTCCAACAGCTCAACAGTACACTGTAATTTTGCTAGTTGTCTCTGACTCATTCATTACATTACCTGACGAACTGCATCCAGGGATAAATTTATCAAGTAACGAGCTAGCTATTACTGATTTACTGTATGTGTCCTGTTTGTATATATTTTACTGCGTATCTGATATTCAGCTCCTGATTCTTGTCATATCTTAACTTTATAGTTATCTCTATGTACCTACCGTACTATACTAAAGTCTTTTCTTGCTTAATAACCAACTAGGGTGAGGGAAGCAATGGTCGGTCGTGATGTACCGTAATGATCGGCACCCCTTCACAATATTAAGGTAATAAAATAAAACACGGTGTGTGTTATTTTATTACTTCCCTGATCTTTACTCGCCTTACCCTACTTTGTTATCTTTGTCTGCTGAGCATGCTTGCTTCCGTTTTATTCATTGGTTCTGGTCCGCTGGGCATATGTAGGTACCTTCCGTTTGTTTGATCAAGTGTGTCTTCCGAGTTCAGCGCGCTAGTCGTGGACGATGCATTTTCGCCAGGTGTTGGGCCAATTCTCAGTACCTGTACAATTTATACTATGAAGGCTTGAAGCACTTGTGGTATCCATTCCATTGCAAACCGCCGTCCGCTACCGCTACATCATAACGCAAAGAGACACTGATCTCAGTCGCTGATGCGTACTATGGTACAGGTAGCTACATGGCGATGTACAAAATCGTCTTCCCCCTTTTCAAAACGCGTTTCCTTTCATGGAACAGGGTAGTCTAGTGGGAGTCCGTAATTTCTGGGGGCCAGGAGTCGAAGTTGGATTCTAAAAGTCGCTAGAATCAGGAACTAAGAGTCGGTGTAAATAGGCCTATTCTATAAAAAATAACAGGCGCTGTCGGTAGGAGTCGGACATTTTTGAGGTTCAAGGCGCCGGAGTCGGGAACTGGCTGAACCCACTATAGTTGGAGTCGGACTTGGTCCATCCAACTCCGCAACCCTGCTTTGGAATACCTACTACCGCATGCAAGTTGTTAGATCCCGTCTCGGACGTGTGTCAAACAATATTGTTTTATTTACCAGCCCAAGGCATCAATAAGCTTTTTGATGCCTATGCTAATAAATTATTGCCTGAAACAATAAACCACGGCCCTGCGCCGAAGATTATTTTTCGCAAACGGCAATCGATCAACGTCTGAAATTCGCTTCGAAGTTGCAGTAAGGTAATGGTTACGGAGAAGTGTAATTTAATCAGATTAAATCATTTCGTTGGAAGTGGGCAGCTCGGAGACATTTTTTATGCACTCGTATTAATGTAATTCTAATTTTTGTCCTTCAGAAAGTTTTGTGATGGAAATACCCGAAATAGTATACGATAACCTAATTCTTACAAGCGTTGGATCGGAAGCGCTAAACTTTTGCTTACCGAAACTGCTCATGAACGTTTTTTTTTACAAAAATAGTTAATACTGGCAATAGGCTACACGTCGAACGTTTTTGACTGGCTCGTACGTAGAGATGCCACTAGGATTATCATAGACACAGACAATACGGCGCCATCCTTGTGATAGTTGAAAATTGATAATAGTGCTTAGGCGCAACACATCATCTATAGTGACAGCTTGAAATAGCTCTGTGTTCTCTGTGACCTTGCTTGTGGGAACCTTCGGGGGTTAATACTAGGGTCCCCGGGGTATGCCACAACCTCCTGTGACGACAGTGTGGCAGGCACTGAGCGGCTGAGCCTCCTGAACTGACAGTGCACTCGAGGTGTAGACTCACAGTTAGGGCCCCGCACTTGCGCCTAGACAGCCTCGCTTTTGATTCGCTGCCACTTGCCGCAGTTCACTCAATTAAGCAAAAAAGTCGCAGCGTAAGGGTTTTGTGAAGCTATAAGTTTAGCGGATTTCACTGCTTGCAGTTGCGTCTTAATTACCTAAGGGTTGAGATGGCCCCTTCATTACCTACTGAGCAACACCACAGCTGTGGTAGGCAAGTGTACGCCTTGTGCACAGATGTTCGGGAGGTGTAGCTATCGCGCTGTCTGTCTTGTGCCGGGTGTGTTTTTACACATGTTAGCGTATAGCCTACCGTGTGTGTGTATCAGTGTACGACTATTCATTGTATAGCTACATATAGTGTACCAGCATTCCTTGTATTCTCTGCCGTGCACGGGTATACCTTGCATAGTGCTCGTGTGTGCGTGTTTGTGTACGGGCAGTGTAATCCTGTGTATATTTCCCACTAAAATTTGGGGCCGCTGAGGCACCGCGCAGAAGCTGAATTACTGTTTAATAATACGTACTGCAGCCTTGATTTTTGATAGTGTTATAGCGCCGGATATGTGACAGAATATGCGGGTATAGGGCAGGCGTACCGTACCTTCTGCTTTGAACAGCTTCAACTCCTTATGCAAATGATATAGGTACTGCTCCATCGCCTCCATGTTTACATAACAATGTACCCCTTGTGTCCAGGTGTACTAGAGGAGTACAGTGCAGTCATGGGTGGCGTAGCGGCGGCCGCCGCTGTCGCAGCAGCCACGTACTACTTCTCCCGACTGCCGTCTGTGCCGCCTGGTGTAGATCTCGACAATCAAAGTCTACCTGTGATGGAGGTAAGCTCTAATGTTTAGCTACATTAATTAAACGGTGACGGGACCTGCGTGATTAAACTGGGAGTATAGCCCCGCTGCCCAGCTCTATACGCAGGATAATGTCAATGATTCCTGAACCAGAGAGCTGCTTCTGACCCTCCATGCTTCTGACATTACAGCATGGTAATGTCAGTACTGTCATGCTCGAGTTCATGGCAGAACTCTCCGGTAACTCTGCATATTCTTGCGTTTTTTGTTGGACGAACCTCCATGAAAACTGCACGAACTTTCCTTGTTCCCTGATGACCAATGTCCTGATATGAAGCTGTGCTCCACTGCCGCTCTCCTAGCCCAGAGCTGCCACTGATATTCTCGTACTTATGGTGTATTTCTTCTTTAAATCCCCAGCCCCAAGAGTTAGCCAAATGTGATCTAGGTATTGTTTTGATTGTAGGAGTTCAACATCACTGATTGATTTGAGTTTCCGTCTTACCTATACAGTGGGTTAGAAGCGGAAGACATGTAGGTATGGTAATGCTTAGTCAGTCGAGTTCGTTATTCGGGAGATTCTTGATACTAATTTTCCGTACTAGTTTTATGCATCACACAAGTCACATTAATTTACTAAAATGGCCATGAATAGTAAGTAGCTAAAATGAAAGTCCATTGGCCAGATTTTTAAAGGCTGCAAAAGCTTTGTAAGTGCTTGTCAAAAATTAATTAGATATTTCCCACACATTGTGCACATCAGCACAATGCAAAAATATGAGTCCCTATGTTCTATATATTTGTTTCAGTAGCTATATCTTTCCACTCATAAATAATGTGACAGTGAGGTTGGTTGTCCGCAGAGGTTTTTATGTTTTTTCTGCCTGTGTTGGAGTATTGCTCACCGGTCTGGGCTCCAGCTGCTGACAGTCACTTGCGTTTGTTGGACCGACTTGTTAGTTCAGCCAGTAGGCTGCCCGCGGATGACGATCTGGTGAACCTGTCCCACCGGAGAAGAGTTGCCGAACTCTGTAGGTATGTTTTGTAAAGTGTACAGCAATGAGATGCATTGGTTGTATTCTTCTGTCCCTGCCCTCAAGGTATTTGGGAGAGAAACACGTGCTGCGATCGGCGCGCATTCTTTCACGTTGGAGGATGTTGGATGTGGAACTAATCAGTTCGGTCTGTGGTTCGTGCCATGGTCGGTTAAGGTTTGGAATTTATTGCCGATATCGGCTTTCATTCTTATTGACCTGCAGACTTTTAAATCAGCTGTTAATGGCTTCTTGCTGGATTTCTTTTAGCAGTGTTTCTGGCTTCCCGGTGTTGCTAAGTGCTTCATTTGGGTTGTATTACCTGTCTGTGGGAGCCCGAGCGTGAAGTTTTAATAATAATAACAACAACTCGAGCACCTTTAGAATGCATACCTCCGCCAAACAAGGCAGCGGTACGGTAACGAAAAATTCAAATCGGCTCTGAAACCATGATTTTCTTTCTATCAAAACAGAAATCTCATAGCTTGTGCCTTTTGATAATATTAAGTGTCTGACACTGTCTGTAATTTTCTTGGAGATCCGTTCATAACTTTTTAGTTATGCTGCTAACAAACATAAGTCAAACACACAAGCGGACGTAGGCCTACCGATCATCACCAAAATTTAATCAATTATGTCTTTTAACATTCTAGCAATTCCTGAAAATTTCATAAAAATAAATATATTTTTTGAGATATTTCACTAACGAGCATTTTAACAAACATTAGTAAGACACACAAACGGACGTACCGATCATCTCCAAAATTTAACCAATTATGTCTGTTAACATTACTAACAATTCCTGAAAATTTCATAAAGATTCAGTCGTTATTTTTTCAGTTATTGTGCTAACAAACATGAAATCAAACACAGTGAAAAAGGAACGAACTAACAGATCATCGCAAAAATTTTGTCATTTACTCTCTATAATAAACCCAACAACTCGTGTAAGTTTCGTGAAAATCCGTGAATTACTTTACATGTTATGGTACTAACAAAAAATAGGCAGACAAACAAACGGATGGACAGATCTTCACCAACAGTTAATCATCTATTCCTCCTAACATACCTAACAACCCATGTAAGTTATGTTAAAATCCGTCCGGAGCTTTTTGAGTTATCTTGGTGACAGACAGACAGATTAACAAACAGACAGACAGAGAGACAATCCCGACGAAAACATAACTTCCTTGGCGGAGGTAATAATAATGTACCGATGGTAGCGATAGCTTTACTATTATAGACACGCCCTGCTTCAAGAAAAACTTGCGTTAACTACAAAAGTTTCTAATGTAAATGAACCGTGTCTCGCTTGAGCAACAATTATTCTGCTAATTACGGGTTATATTTAACAGTAGATAAAAGGCATTTCGAAATCGTGCTAGGCATATCTATTTCATTTTCTATTTATATACATATCTATCTGGCATATAGCTACTTTTAGATCGCTTGCCATTTTATCCTACACGTTTTCTTATACACGAGATTTGGTTCCCATTAAGGTTTAACGCGACGTTAATTTCGGTTACATTTTTTCTATCCTTAAACCGAGGAACGCAGCCCGTACGCTGGTAGTTTTTCTGTTAATGGTGTTTTTCCAAAGCTTCCAAACGCCGAATAACAAATATGATACGTTCTTACTAGTCTTTTCATATGCATGTAGCTACATCAGTAATATATGTTACATGCATAATGCATATACTGATGTAGTACATAGGTATATCTATGCCATATACGTCGTGCCACGCTATTGGTGATATTTTCTTTGTTATTTCTTAACCACTAAATTTCTTTAGTCCATTTCGCGTTAGGGAGCTTGGAAGGACACTTGTAGTTATTTCCAAATAAACTTCGTGTTATTTTAAGCACAAAACGAGCGATGTTTCGATGTGCCAGACATCTTCATCAACCCGCTTCTATAAAATCCGATGCACAAACACCAAGAGATTGAAACGAAACGAAGTCATAAACAGGAGACTATCAAATAAAATGTAGCAATCTGTACGTACGAATAGATACCGCTTGTTAAAATAGATATATTACGTTCTATCTTCAGTGCTTATATCAAGAATGGCGAAGACAAAGTTTATTCACAGTTAGAGTAGCAGGACTCCAAACCTCAATTGAATTAGAAAAAAAAAATGTGAAAAATGTTGCTAAACCAACTCATTAACACCCTTGGTAGCGATGTATGGTATTTAAGATGTTTCTTCCTATCATAAGCACAATCCCTCTCATCAGTGGGTAGGTGATGGCACGTTGAATTTTAGAGGAAGCTCACCTTACAAGTTAACGGGCATTTTCTATTTTGAAGACGAAAGAAAATGTATCGCAGGAGGAACTTCTTTAGGGTGGGCAACTGCCTGAATATATCTGCCAAGCTCGGTAAGCTGTTTGTGATGATGTTTATTGATTAATGATAGCAAGTACTATTGATTTTTACGCCATACTAAGGCTTTCATAATTGAATACTGGTGCTATGTATGTACTCGTATGATATATTATCTTCGTCTCCACCACGTTAATGCTTGAAAAATATTTCACTTGAGGCCTGAATTAGAAACGCAGATGGAAGGACAGCAGTAATATTCTGTTAAATAAATCTTTAGTATTTCTACTTTTGTAATATCTATGCATCTGTTTTGTCTAATGGTTTGTCTTGACTGAAATGCACAACATAAATTTACACTCGTGCATACTGTTAGTTCTAAATTTACCGACTACAGTGTAGCCTAGGATTGCACTCAGCATTGCTCAGACTTGTTGTCTGTTGTGAGTTGAACTTCAGAGAGCGATAAACCAGCTGGTCTCGAAGCCCCGCCCCTCTAGTCATCTCATTATAATATCGCGACAATTATACCTCCATGCTTAATTCGATTACGTGTGGCTGCTTTTAATATAATTATTACTTGAATAATTAATTGACACATGAGAAAATAATGCCCGGCTTTCAGAGGCAGGTTTGACCATGCGGCTTCGTTGCGTGAATTCCGAACGTGGGCGCTTGTGGCCCTGCTACAAATATTAAAAAGGTCGCAAGTCACGAGCGTTTGGACTTTTTACAGGCCGCTGTCGCGAAGCGATACCAACAGTTTACCGGCGACGGCGTTCGCTCCCAATCTGATCGTCTGCGCCCTGTTTACTGTTCGAATTCAGTATCCGTCGTATTGTGCTGTGCCGCGGGCTGTAGGTTTCCGCTAGAGCCCTAATTTGCTTTTCTTTTGGGACAGCAAGCAGCTGCTAGTGACCCCCAACCCCCCCCCTCCTCTTCCTAGGCTGGTGACGTCTCTAATCATAGGAGGGTGTGCGCCCCTGGGCTTACCTAACACTACCTCGTCCTGACCTAATGCCATAAGCAGCACGGTTTGGCTACATCGCTGCAGGAGGCAGCTCTTGACAGCGGCGCGGGTACTTGAGGCTGCTCTCCGTTGACAGAAGACCTGCAATTGACGGCTAGATTAACATTTCAAGGTTTGACTTATCCTGAACTTCAGACAGGAGGCCTGGCTTCGCAAATTTCAATCGTGTTCCATGGGTTAGAGCTAACCCAATTACATACTGTATAGCTACTTTAGGTAGCTGAAAATTCCATTTCGCAGAGCAAGAATGGATGTTCAAAAGTTTCGAGGGTAACGAATTGCAGGTTAACGCGTGAAACCTGGCGAAGCCGGCGCCCTAGTCCACAGTACCGAACGAGTTAAATCCCGAAGACCTAATTTTACTGCCCAATTGATGACGCCCACCTGTTATATCCGATGGAAGAAAACCACCCGCTGCGTGCTGTCTGCAGCAGCACCCTGAGTCACTTTTTTTTTTTTTGTACCAGAACATGACCTGCGCTTATCATCTGTGCTCTACCTCCACAATCACTGCTGCGTTACATTGCTGACATGCGTAGCTGTCAGCCATCACTCTCACGGCAGCCGATACAGAGACGGCAGGCCGTCATAAGTATGTCAAGTGCATGCCTGGTATTATGCCAGTGGCCTTCCTTGCCGTACACAGTATTCTGATGAGTAGCTTGGCAGTGTACACCTAAGCTCTGAAGTGCGAATATTTTTAATTCATTACAGCCTAACGCAAACTCTTGTTATTCCTTAGAATAATACTATGACACTGTGCGTCGCAGGGTCCGGGGAAAGGTTGGTGTTGAAAGACATCCTTTCTGTCGACGTGTACCCCTTTAGCACCAGCTAGATTTCAGGGTGCCCTTTCAATTCAACCAATTCGATTAAAATCGATATTTCATATAAACGGTGACGGGATAACCTTTAGCGAGCCATGAACCTTTCGGTTACGTTTCTGATAGTGCTATCATACGAAAAATAACTTTGAATTTCAGGTGGGCGCGATTCTACTGAACTATTTGCCATAGTTCGAAAATCAACTCTGTCGGTAATGATAGCCGTGCCAGCTGCAAATCTTCTACTAGCTTTATCTACTTACACGTTTAAGATAAACGTATATTTTGCAACGCTTAAGACACTTGCATGGTGACGCCATTAGATCTTGAAAGTTGTGACTACGTGATACCTACCTATGTATGTATGTGTATTTTAAGTAAATCTTCGTAGTGATGGCCTTTACCTCACTGCCCCCTCACTCTCCCCATCAAAGGACATTTTAAACATGCTTTTCCTACGAGCAAAAAAGGTTTACTTTGCGCGTTAATGGGTTTAATCATTAACGCTCACTGGCAACAACAGTGGACACTTTAATAGGACTGTTCGTACGAGAGAGATTAAGTTCTGATTAGGAGTTTTTAAGAGACATCGTCAACTACCCCTGCTGTGGAGACTATTTCACATTCTGTTCACATGGTAACACGAGCCTGACCAATGTAACTTTTATGATATTCTAGATTAAATACTTCACATTTTGTTCTCAAGGTAACATGCGCCTGACTAATGCAATCTTTGTTATATTCTGGCACCTGATCTTTTAACCCTACAGCAAGTGAACTATTGACGAGAATAGCGTTTCTTCTCGCGTTCGCAAATAAATTGCAGAATATATAATAAAAGAGGAACTGGGAAGTGCTTGATGTTGACTCGAAGTTTCAAGAGTCAGTTTTAAAGCTAGCTATGATCCCTATAAGAAAGGCTTATATACTTTTTTTACGATGCTAGATGTTACTGACGTCTGATGGAATCTTCGTGATAGTCTGTCACTTGAATATTCAGCCTTTTAGAAAGTGAGTTACGGTACCATCGAGACTATTATATGACACTGTTGTTCGATGACAAATTGCGGAATATAATCTAGAAAAGAGCGAGTTGGGAGGAGCTTGATGCTATTCAGAGAGGACACAGCGTTAGCCAACGCTGACTGTCGACTAGTGTTATGCTGGAGGCTAAATTTCACTCCTATGTTAGCTTTTAATAATGAATAGCTACCTCAGGGTGCTGCGCCCCGAACTTTTCGAGCACTGCATCCATGTACATAGGAAAAATAAAATGATATATTATCATTAGCTGAACATCCTGCTCGTCAGCAGTGAGATACCGACAAAATTATTACTTAAGGATAGGTTCTCTAACAAACTACAGCATATAATCTAGATGAGCAAGAGTTGGGAGATGTTTCGTGTTGACAACTTAGACTCCTGGGCCGCAATCGGCCTGTGCCATCGGATGCGTGACGTCCAGTCGTCACAACCGCGCCCAGACATCGTGGTAGTGCACTCCACCCATACATGGAAGTCGCCCCCCATCCCCCGTCGCCGCTCACCGACCGTCCCGTGGGCCCCACTCATGATGGACCAAGTCATTGTTCTTTTGGCATCTGGTGCCATTATGGCTCTTAAGTGCCGCTTTTTGTGCCACCGAGTTCCCGAGGTCTCGTCGCGTACTCTTGGTGTACAGTTGCTCCTCTGGTAGTACACAAGGCTGTCGAAAACCTCAGATTGTTTCAAGCTCCGACACGTACGATGGACACAGCTTCTAGATGAGATAAATTTCCAGTTAGATTTTTTAATATGATTATTTTATTATTTCATTGATACGTGCGTACCTACCTGCGATCTGTCGCGCTCCTGTTAGAGGTATATGACATACAGCGTAGGTACTGCTAGAGATATCTGAGAGAGTTGAATGAAATTAAGTGAAATTTAGTTACTAGAGAGTCTCGGTCATACTTCACAGCCGCACCAAAAAATGTGAATGTTTCACAGGTCCAGCTACTTAAGTAGGTAACTTAGCATTATTATCATCGCTAACTATGTTGCATATGTCTGTTATGTCACACTGTCCAATGGCGTGTTAAGGAGGTGCTGTATACACAGTTACGGAAGTCATGAAAAGCTTAGCTGCATAGTTCGTCGTAAAGAAATTATGGCAGTTAATTTTTCTTTAAAATAAGCTCGGAGTGTTGATGAAAATCTCCAGCATATGCAATTGGGCATCAATTTCAACTAAAACAGATATGAATACATGTCATAATTAATTATCGTAATTAATTCTCGGTGAACCAATATAGCTAAGCTCCCCGCGACCTCGTCACAGGACCTGATGGTATTATTAATCGCACGGGGCTAATTGTGCACCGTAGAATAGTGAAATTGTGAACGTGAAGTAGCTATATATGGAAATTACCCAATTGCCGAACTAACCCTACTTCCGAACAGTTATATTTGATTGGTGAAAGTAATAATCCCATCAAATAATGACTGTTTGTTCGGAAATAGAGTTAGTTCGGCAATTAGGTAATTCCCGTACTTATATAATGAAATCAGCCTCTGACCTGTATTTACAGCCCGCAAATAAATTTCAATCGGGTGGAGGCCATTTTTTAGGGACTTCATAGTCCCATTTTTAAAAAAAATAAAAAATAAAATCAGCCGAAGATTTTAAAAGTGTAACATACTTATCATCTCCCATTGATCTGCCAAAGAGCCAAATATTTTAAACGTGTTACGGTATATACTTATATCCTAAGATCTACCGAAAATTTAAAAATGTATCTACTTATATTCCTAAGACTTTATAGGGCTACAATGCAATGCGAAACTCGATCGTAATGTTTTGTGGTTTTGCTGCCGCACAGATGCTCATAAGCGAAGTACCGTACCTATAAGTGTAACGCTTTCGTCATACGATAAACTGAGGCTTTACATAACCCCTCACTGCATCAACCTTAACTCATCCTTTTCTAGTAGTAATAACACAAGCTGGCGCGTGCGGCGTGTCTAGCCCACATACATATATAAATATATGTTTGTATTAAGCATTAAAAAAAAAAAAAAAGATAAGATGTTGCTTGTGCATCATATATTGCTCTGCAGGTTTGGGCTTGGGCGAAATAACTGAAATTGAGTTACGTTATTAGCTTATCCCATTCCTGCCAAACTAATACTCTGTGATACCTGTTAAGAATAGCATTGTTTGTGACTTTTTACATGTAAACTCCCAGCTGTAATGAGCTCATTAACGCATCAAGAGGAAACAACGCATTAGGTCCCTTAATTGTGCCCTACCCGTAATAGTAATAAGTGTTTCCTTGAATAAAAACCGAGTGTAACTTTTCCCTTCATAAGTGAAATGCTTTATAAATTATGCTCATTAAGTGAGATAATTAATAGGACGAATGCAAGGAAAGATTTTGCCTTCACTCACCGTAACTGCTATACGAAATGTGCTTCAGTTAGGAAGACGAGATATGGTGGCTGTGCCAGACGCTTAATGCAGCATTCGAGAACTTCAGCCGCAGAGAAAACAAGTCCGATTTGGCGACATAGTTTGGATGGTATGCAAATGCTTGAGAATTTAAATTCACGTTACCGCAAGTTAAGTACATTTGTTTAGGTAGGTAACTACTGAACAAGGGATATGCTCTAATCCAAGTTATCAGAGTTCGACGCTCAAGCAGCGGAGGGTTAGGATTCTGTATGTAGGCAACGACCTCCATGATCGGAATGACCTGTAGCTGATGTGTCTATTTGCTGCTACTTCTCTAGTTTCCATTTCACGGTACGCAGACGTGAGCTGCTTTATCTCTGTCTTCCGACAAGGACTATTTCCTTCTGAATGCTCGAGGTACTGTAGGACTATATGTGAGCCTGTTGGTATATTGGGGATTGAGCTGTGGGTGCAACGTGTATTATTACCATTGTTACAAGCCCCTTGGCCAGGCTAGCTATAATGAAACGGTGTGTCCCAATCACACTGTACTGGGGTAATCTGTTAAATTCTCTGTACCAACGCATCGAAGAGTTCTTTCTCTCTTGTTTATTACCTGTGCTCTTGTATGAGATTGAGCTGCTCAATGCCATTCATGTCTGCAGGTGTAGGCTGAGTGTAACTATTTATTCTCATGGCGCGTGGCCACTAATAGTTGTAACTGGACCTAATCACTAGGTTGAACTTTGGCTACTTTGTTTGTACTTGTGAGCTTGTAAGCGTATTTTGGGAACCCATTGTGTTCTTTATAAAAGTCATTTATTTATTTGTATAGCGGTTGTACCTGCAGTACGTGTAGCACTTCCCTACTGCAACCGTTAAAGCTTAAAAGTATCTCCATTTTGGCACTATCGCCTGATGGTACACGAGTGCTAGACACAAATTATTTTTTTCAAATATCACAAAGGCAAGAAAAGTCTCTGTATTGGGCTCAGGGTAAGAAGACACTTGTGGCCACGGCACCAGACCCATAATATCAGCACGTAACGACCGCTACCGAAAACAAAACACTGTCGGCACTCCTCTTCCGCGCAATAAATTTACGCCAGTTTTAACACCCGACGAATATTTAGTTACAACAAACCGTAGTACTAAAAAATACCTCTATTTGAACATCAGGACCACTTATACACACCAGCCCTAAAGTAAAACATTTGCTTCACTCTGACATTATCTTATAGACAGCAGGATATTCATAGGAATAACACTTTTTGTTACGTGACTTATCGTAAGGAACGTAGGATGGTTAACTGTCACTGACACATGAATCGGATCGATTAAGAATGCAAGATGAATTATTTAACGAATTTTTTTGTAGATTACCCCCACCGATGAAAATACCGTAGCGTTTGAAAAACAAAACTATTTGTAGCAGAAGTGCGAGAACTACAAATCGATTGTCCTAACCGCGATATTGGTGCATTTAGACATCGAGGCTATACCTATCACTTACGCGAAATAGACAATTTAACTTCAGTTAATTACTGTACGAAGAATATTCAACACAAATTTATTTTAGCCCAAAAAACATTTTGGCATCAGCTTATTTTTAGTTCAAATAAACATTATGACCTAAGTGTAAATTTAGCACTAAGAATGTGTTAACACAAGTTTACATTCGATTGCCGCATCCGCTAAGAATATAGCTCCGTTAAGACATCAAGATCACTTGATGGCAGGTGCTCCGTACGTGGAGTCTAGGGAGGGGCAGACTAGAGCAAGTCCGGGGGCGAGGTGCCCCTCAGCTCAACTATTTTCGTTCAGTTAAGCCATAACTGTCTTGTGGGTTCTGAGACGCTCCTCCGTCCGTCGCCCGCACCCGTCGTCTACTTGCCTTCTTCTCAAGTGATGTGGTGCTAGCTTGGGGTCAAAACTCTCAAGAGTTCTCAATTTTTTAGAATTTCTTGTGGTCAAGGCTGAGAGTTTTCTAGTTTTTATCCTTTCTCGTGGTTAAAACTGTTTCAAATTTTTATAACTTTTTTGGTTTAAGACTGGGAATCCTCAAATTTTCATCTAAGTCTGAATAGTGATATTTTGTGATCAGTCCTGAGAGTCATCAAATTATTCTGACGATTTACTGTGTTCAAGCCTGAGTTATCAACTATGTATCATTAAATCCGGTAGTCAAAAGTAAGAGTTGATTATTTTTATACAAAAAATGGTGACGCAAAAATGTTGTGAACAAAAAATTCTACTCGTAAAACGTAGGCCTATTTTTGCCTTGGTATCGTGTTCATTGCCTGCCCTTATCGTTATCTGTGGAAGTATGACATTTCCTCGAAAGTATACTAATTGTCTCAAAGTCAGGACAAGAAAATTCGCTCTTAGTCTCCAGATCAGGATAGAAAAGATCTGATTAACACTTAATTAAGGAGATCTGTATTGGTCCCGGCTACAAACTGTTTGACATGTACAGCCAATGGCAGCGCATACTATTACCAAACAGGGACATTGGGCCGCAAAGTAGTGTAGCTTGTAATGATGGTATTACTCGATCTTTGTATCTAATGCAACTCTATATTAATAAACTGCCGCTCGTGCACCTGTACCATGTCCCTATGTGTACCTTGTAAACTATATTTATTTTATTAATTTATTCTCTTGACTGCCACTGTTATCTTTTTTATTTGAAACTCAAGCGCATGTTACTTGAAGTTACATGCTTTTCCAAACTCCGCAACTAGAAGTGTTTAACACGTAGATAACCACTACCAACTCAAGTTCAACCTGCTGAACACACTCCAACTGAATTGCGTACCTAGTACTACCTACACGCAGTCCTACATGTTACATTTATGGTTGTCAGTGTAGTGTGAAGTTTCAGCTTACGTAGACACGCTCTAGTTATTGAGCAGTACGAATAGTTACTGTACTACAGTTGTGGTAATGTGTTGTAGAGTTTCCTCCAAGCTTCTCGAGATTGTTCAAGTTACCCGCTGCTTAACGCTTCACTCTCTTCCATTTAACGTTTCTTCGCAGGTTGTAACTATTCTCTATAGATTTTCTCTTTGTATCATTTTGAATGACATTCATCGAACCAAGTTCTTTTGTACCGTGACTTGTCGCCAACATCTTCCCGTCCGTAACAGTGAAAATCCTTGTGTATAGTCAAAGATTGGGTTATTGTGCTCTTTAGCCATCTAAAAATTGTCTGGCGGAGTTACCAGTGAGATGGCCGCTGAAGCGTCGCCTCCCGACCTCCCAAAAGACATCCCTGATTCACCCGACAAAATCTGCTACAAACCCGTGCGAGTCCCTGTAGATTTANCTTGTGCATAGTTCAAAGGTTGCGTTATTGTGCTCTTTAGCCATCTAAAAATTGTCTGGCGGAGTTACCAGTGAGATGGCCGCTGAAGCGTCGCCTCCCGACCTCCCAAAAGACATCCCTGATTCACCCGACAAAATCTGCTACAAGCCCGTGCGAGTCCCTGTAGATTTAGAGAACCAGTCTGATGTCGTCAAGGTAAGAACTCCCTCACTGCTCTCAATGTCTAGTCAAGACGAGAGTTTTTCTTGAAGCAATGTCGTAAGAGTGTTTTTCGAACTTAGTGGCTGGTGTAGGTTTAGAGTTACAGGTAGTCCTCGTCATAACTCCAACCCATGTGTTGTACAGTTTTACTGTTTAAGTTTAAAATTTCACTTGACGGTACTCCATTTATGCATTCTAAGATCTCGCTGCCCGATTCACGCCACCATGTATAACTGTCAAAATTAACTTTGTCATTTGCTGCCACCCGCCTTCATTTGCCATCATTCACGTACGGTTTAAATAGTACTGTGAAAACTGTTGTTAGTTGCTAGAGTTACCCGAAGATAGATTTCATCGCACTATATGATTTAGTGTAGTCTGTACTTAACCCATTCACCACTGAAGTAAACCTTAATTTCGCGTAGCAGTATTACTAATATATACCTATAATGTCTGGAACATAAGCTAGTGTCAGTTAATACGTTCACCCTAAGTATAATAATGTATGATTGATCGTACAAATAACATCGTTTACCTTCAGCGATTTAGGGTTAAGTCGCCATTCCGAGTACACCCGTGAAGCGCATTGCAGTGCGCTGCATCTATGACACATTACCTGAGCGTAGCTATACATACGTATATAAGTGAACTTTTGCGACCCTCTTTTTTTTTAAGTAGTTTCCTTCGTGCCCTGGTCATTCATTTTCCCACTTCTCTTCTTCGTTGGCTATAATTCTCGCATATGTTCGTCAGTTTTCCTATTGTTTTTATTTCTTTTCTGTGTTCGTAATCAGTTCAACCGCCACGCAATAATTGGCCTGCACTGTCGCATCTACGCTCACTTTAATTTCTCCGACTCACGTGCTTCATTTCTTGTCAAGGCTTCAATTCTCCTCAAAGTATATTTGCATCTTATTTTCGAAACGTATACGGTATTTAAATTCAATTTCTTCGTTTCGTCCGTCCCTATCAGTACCCTTTACTGCGTCTACACTTACGTAGTGTACTTACACCTCTATTTTTTTCTCGCTCCCAGGACAACTATTTTCGCTTGTGCTTGGCAATTTGCATTTTATCGTGTTATTTTATTTATCAATTTCATTCCCTTCATCGCGTCTCCACTTGCGTAGTTGTGTTTTTGTATCCCCTCGGGGTAATTACTTTCACTAGTACCAGACAATTTGTTTGTGTTCGTGTTATCGCCCATGCAATAGATTGGTTGTATTCAGAAAATTTTAGAGTTTGACGCATTTGTTTCTAGGTACTGAAGATCGGCATTCTTTCCTTCACTTGTTTTGATTTGAGAAAGTTTTGCTGCGCGAAGAAGGTATTAATGCCGGGATAGCGTCTTATTCTTTTCAGTTAACTCATGTGTGTTTGCTTGCTTCTGTACGTACATTCACTCACATATATCCGTTGTCTGTTGTTCGATTATTATGATATCGACAATGGAACTGTTGCATGTTTTCTAACTCCTCTGATTATAACCTGCGCCTCCTGCTAGCTTTGTTCTGTGTACTACATTTGTTGAACACCAATCGACTTTTCAAATATTGTTACCTCCTCTCTCTATACAACGGCTGGAAAATGTTTTCATGCTCTGAAAGCGTTGTGTGATTACGAGCGCTGAATAAAGTATCTTTATGATTAACCTGCGTTCTCACAAGGACATGTGTATCTTTTCTCCCCTTTTTTACCGACCGTTCAGTTAGTGTGATCGGACAATTCCGTTGTGGAAGTTGCTAACCCGTTTTCTTCGTTTCGTCCATCCTCATCGTTTACCTTTCATTACAGGTTAACTAATTACACAAATCTTTAATTTCATTGTATCTCGTTTTTTTCGCACTGACGGTCACTCCATTGTTGCCTTCAAAACACTTCACACTTCCATGAATGAGTGTTCTTCTGACGCATTTGACATGGTAGCCATGCTGCTACAAATACTTTGCTTATTTCAGATTTTGACTTGCTAATAACTAGCGTTGTCTTCCGTTGCTGGTTGTTTCTTTATTGCGGTTGTGACACTGAACTTAGACATGTTTCTATTTTTCAATCACTGCTTACTGTGTTTCTCGCTAGAACGAGTAGTCAGCTAGCCCTTGATTTTTCATTTTTTTTTTCGTATCTTTACGCTCCCACAAATTATAAATTTTCTTCTCCCAACGCTTTCTGCCCTTTGCGGCTGGATTTTTTTCTTATATTGATTAGCTTGTCTAGTGCAGAAATTCGCATCTTGATACTCAAAACAAGTGACTGATGGTTTTTAATATTTTGCTAGCAATTTTCGTGCTTGTGTTGGTGGATCATTCTTCTCCTTTGATTTCTTTCTCCCACCACCGCAGAACTTTATTAAACGCAGTTGATATATAGGCGTTGACGCCCAGACTGTTATTTTTGTCTTTATTTATTTTCGTCAAATCAATAAATAGTAAAACGGGTCATCAAGAATGGCATTGAGAATTTTTCTAGGAGTTCGGTGAAATGAAAATTAGAGCGGGTCTCAGGCTAGTCGATATTTCTAGGTAGTAGGTTTAAACATATTTTCACCGGCCTGTGTTATTTTGCTACAAAAGTTGTCCTATTGTTATCCTACGGCGAAAAGCCACCGTTGCGAGATAGCCTAGCCTGATACAGACGTGGTTAAGTCGTCCTCCTGACGTAATGACATTCCAACAGTAGCAGGTATTTTGAAAGTATAGCTACTGTATTTCTGTTCCACTGCGCTCCATCCCATTTAGTTGCTGGTTCTTCTTTGCTTGTTTGTTTGTCAGCCTTTCTTGTAAGCTCGGGATATCCTACGTCTTTATAGACATTCTCACCATAGGGGAAAGTAGTTGTTCTCCACAATCTATTGTGCGGTATATATGCGTCTTCGTTATTATTTTGCTTGACGTTCTGTCAAGGCTTCGAACTTGAGACGTAGCTTAGATGCCCCAATGACCAAAGAAGATACCGTATTTTTGTGTGCTTAATGCTACTGTACTCCTTTACTCTACATTTGATATTTTACACACCATGCGTTTGAACACATCACTTTGACACACTCCTTGCAACAGGAGAAACTATTTTCCGTGCAAACGCGCTCTTTGCTCTGCAGTTACAGATGCTTTTGCTATAGCACTCACTCGTTCCGCATCTGAAGATTTCACAAGCGCTGCCAACTTGCTGTATGCCCGCCAGTGGTCAGTGTTTGTTCTATATACTCCTTTGATGAGGTCTGCCTTTGTGGCGGCTCAGGGGCAATAGCGCTCTTTCTCCGCCCCTTTTTCTTATGCTGTTTGTTATTGAAAAAGGAGCCCCACTGGCTGTCTGTCAGCTATAGGATTCCTGCCCTATAAATATCCCGTGCCTGCCCACCAATCTGTTGTCCAACAGGACACGTTCTCCAGGAATATCCTTCACCTCACATCGTACCTCAGGCGACAGAAACATATTCTTTTGACTACATTGAGCACAGATATTTAATATCTATTTTAGTGCTGTATTATGAACAGTGATGTATGCAATCCTAATTCGGAGCGTGGAGACCGAAACTCCGTACGAAACAAGAAGAGTATATATGAACATTCTAAAGTCAGCCACCGTCATCAGCACGTATTTTGTCCCTCAGAACAGTATTCTGCTGTTTCCTCGAGCGCACAAAAACATCTTTAGTGTAAAACAGCTATGGAGCTCTTTCGATCGTGCATTGTGCTTTTCCAAGCAACGAACTTGCATAGATAGCTGCAAGTAAAAGTCTGCGACAAACCGTAGCAAGTCTCCTGCATTTGCTCAACATGTTTGAAGCGCGTCGGCTGGTGATCAGTGACACCCACAGGCCTCGTGACTCTGAGTCACACCGTCTCGCCGAGGTCAAACATCACTAGCCAAATCCCCTTCCTTTATTTCGTTCTCTTTTTCTTCTTCTTCTCGTGCTACTTGTAGGTACCTACAGTGCAATAGAATAGGATATATTATAAAGTTACAGAACTTTGATCTGCAGCTGTGCTTACAATGAAGTTCATCAATATACAGACTTGTGAAGATGTTTCGTTCTGCAGATGAAGCGTATGGATCAGGAGGATCTACTCAATTTAAAAAAAAAAAATAGGGTAGAGACGTGTGTAAATCACGTCGAGTATTGCGTTGAAACGCGATTTTTTTTAATTTTTTTGGTGTTATATTTCCGAGCATAGACCGCAACAGTACTTCACTGTTAGGTCTGACGCTGGCGGCCAGAAAAGTCGGCAACGGAAAAATGGGATTTGCTCAAGAGCTATGTTTTTGTATAAAAATTCATCGTATACGGATTTTTTTTTATTTTTGTTTGTTTTGTCAGTTGCCGTTCCGAGAGGGCAATAGAAATTGATTATCATTATTCAGCTTATAGAGAAAGCAGGAAGGACGACAAAAATCGTTACCACCATACCATGCGTTACCATCATTAAGAACATGAACATTTGGGGAGGCAGCCTCAGACGTCCTATTGTTATAGGGAGGGAGCCGACAGCAAGAATACTACCCAGCTCTGCTGCTCGCACCCTTCTAAGGAAGCAACTCGGACCTCGTGTTACAGACTAACTTGTCTACTAAATACCAGGGTACGGTATAAGATGCATTTTATTATGTTCCTGCTTTGCCACCATACTGGTGATTGAGAATCTTGAAACAGATACAAAGAAGGAACAGTAAAAGTAGTTACAAGGGAAGCAAAGCACGGTAAATTAGCCATAGCGCTTTCACCGACTAAAACATTTGGACATGTAAATTAGAACAAAATATAGCTACGCCCTACTTTATATTATGGAATTTACGGCAGACAATTCGATCCTGGGCGAGCACAAGGAATCGGGAGTAATTAAACGTCTTGTAATTCAGCGTGTGATTCATGCTTTGTCGTACCGAACAATCAATTTAACATGTATTCTGCTTCAGTATAGCAAGGGAACACAGATAATATTCTAGACGGCAGGATAACAGTAGAGCAACTGCTGCGGTAACTCGATTGTTTACGGTATGTCTTGAAATTCACTGTATGAGCTAGAGAGTGACTGGTGTAGAATATTTAGATTAAGGAATTGTATCAAGGGTAGTATCTAAGTTAAGTATTGAAGTGATTGATGTGGAAACAATAAGAATGTGTGACCATGTACGGGGAATCTCGGAAAGGTAATAGTGTTAGTATTAGACAAATAAATTCGGATGCACTGGAGATTAAATATTGTTAAAATAGCGTAGGTACGAGGAATTCCAATGCATTTTTTTAGGCTACGATGTCTTATGTCGGTAACTATGCAAGGAAATCTTGCATTGACGCAGTAAATATAGTGGCGAGGCTCGATACATGTTGCAAGGACCAAAGAGTCGACCAGCGGGCAGAAAACGACCGTTGGCAGTTGAGGTGGGTGAGGAAAAAGGACCAGTTCCACCAACCACTGGGTATAAATACAACACCCTCGTAAGGGGAGGGTCGGCAGTCGGCGGAAAGCAGTTCCAGCAGCAACAAGAAGAGAAGAAACTTAGCTACTGTGACTCCTTGCCGTCGTGCGGGAGGAATTCACAACTGACCATAACATTGACCACAGTGGTATTCTTTGCCGTGTTACGGGAAGATTTCACTGCCAGCCATAACACTTGACTACAGTGGTATTCTTTGCCGTGTTGCGGGAAGATTTCACTACCAGCCATAACACTTAACTACAGTGGTATTCTTTGCCGTGTTGCGGGAAGACTTCACTGCCAACCATAACACTTAACTACAGTGGTATTCTTTGCCGTGTTGTGCGAAGATTTCACTGCCAACCATAACACTTAACTACAGTGGTATTCTTTGCCGTGTTGTGCGAAGATTTCACTGCCAACCATAATACTTAACTACAGTGGTAGGTATTCTTTGCCGTATTGCGGGAAGATCCCACTGCTGACTTATAACACTTGACCCTATCAGCTTTCTTTGCGGTGTTGCGGGGAGAACTGCTGTCAATAACGACAGTCGACGATAGTACAAGATTCCACAAAAATCGGTCGACTGCCGAACAGACATGGAAGGTACATAAAAAGTGTTATTTTATTATTGTTAGAGAAATGTAAGGTCTGATCACGGAAGCATAGATATTAGTCCACAAGGGTTCCTGATAGGATATAGAGAGTGGGATAGTTCCAGGATTCCAAAATTCAGTAACAACGTCCGCGTGAGAACAGACTAGACTTCAGATTCAGGGAAGAGATACAATATATGCAGAGACGCGAACTAGTGGAATTACTTCCTTGTACCTAAAAATTAATAGAAGAGGATTTTAGAGATAGTTAATGAATTAAATGTTACGAATGTTGTGTTTTCTTCCCATTTCCAAGTATTGGTCACTGAGCAATCCCAGAAATTACGGTCCTCGGCCGATAACGTTACCAGAAAACGACCTGAACCAGTAAAAGAAATGAGTGGAGTTGTAACCAAGTTGAAGATTCAAAATAATGAAAATAAAGAAGTAAAACCCAAATTATACACTTTCCCCCGTATTTAATACTGAAGAAAAAAATTCCAAGGTACCCAACATTTTTCTTGCGGAGAAGGTATCTTGGATACGGCGGGTATGCACTTGGGCGCTTGCCTGCATGACCGTGTCTGGACATGTTCATAACAGCTCGTGAGAAAATCCCATTTTTCCCATTTTGGCCGCCAGCGTCAGAGGCCACTTTTAGACCTAAGAGACAAGTACTGTTGCGGTCTACGTTTCCTAGTTCAAAATTTTCCCGATTCAAACAAAAATTCACTGTGAGAAGACTTTTAATTTTCTCTTGAAGCTTTTTGTGAAGATATATGCTTAATAGCAAAATGGCGGCTTCTTCAATTGGCTCTTATTTTCTGACTTTAGTACTCAGCCTTCTGGAAGGCCTTGTCTGTATGCGTTGGCTTTATTACTTCTGGATGCCGAACAAAAAGGGAGAAAGACTTCAGACAGTGATCGAAAGCTAATGGGAATGGCATTTTGGCTACCGAGATTAGTTATCAAGCCCAGTGAAGTACTGAGTCTCACAACTTCGGTTTTGAAGTTTCCGTGGACAGCAACATCTCTCTAGAAGATATATTATCGAAAAAATAAAACTAAGGAGAATGGTAAAAAAAAGCAAATGGAAACCGAATAAAGTAATGCATTGAATGCTGCAAAAAATGCATACAAGATGAGAAGAAGCTTCGGGAGCAACAGATGATTTGCAGAAGGGATGCCTTCCATCTGCCACGCTCAAGAGAAAGACATTAAAAAACTACGGCTACTTTTTGAATGGAACGGCGTCGGAAAGTAGTGCGTTCAACATATTCAAGGAACTAATTTGTTGTTAATTTAAAGCTCGAATTTATTCTTATCTCATCACTTAACAATCAAAGCTGAATTTTCTCCTGTCTATTCGTTAAGATCGTGACGAAGAAACGAAACAGCCAACCAACAAACCAAGGGAGCCAGCGTTTATTTACTTATTTTTTATTTATTCGTTTGTTTATTCGTTTATCTGGTCATTTTCTCTCTCGCGTTAAGAAACAGACGAAAATTAGTTCAAGTTGGAAACTGTGGTCATCCTATTTAGCGTCATGGAAAGTGATAGATGGAAAATATACCATGTTGCGGATGATGGCAAACGTAGTTCTGAATGCAGTTCTTTCTTTGCCAACGTTGAAGTCCAATCAATGAAGATACATCTTCTCTAAGCACTCTCACGCATCCTAATTTGTACTTTCTTCTGAGTTTTCCTTCACCCAAACTTCAGCTGCTCTAAGTTTACGCTGATTCTCTAATTGACTACGGTACATAATCAACGAAGCAAATGATAAGATATGCTTCTTCGGTTAGCAGGCAGGCAGGCAAAGAACACGAGGATATCTGGGCAGCAAATAATTTTCTCCAATTTGGATTCTTACATCACCGAAAAACTTTTCGCTTGAGCAAAGAAAACTCCCTATTTAGCTATATGATCGAGTATCTTGTATATAGAGCTTAATATTTATTAGGAGGGATGTCGACTGCTGGTCAAAAAAGAATCGCTTTTCAGCGTATCTCCGAAGGAAAGGTTGACGTTGTTCAGCCGAATTTGGACCTAGCGTGCATATCGCTTTTGTTCCTTGGTTGTAGATGGTGGCACTGGCAGTGCATCCTACATGAGCAAATTTTAATTTCAAAATTATGATCGATGAAGAAGGATCACAAATTCTTTGCCGTCGTTGTTGACGGCCGGGAACACTAGTTATTATATAATGGATACTACGTGTAATACACAATCAACGTGTCATTCTTTGGTTTGTCGTTGCTCATCTAGCTACTGTTAAATTTTTTTTTTTTTCTTTCGTTGTAGTTAATCCATGAATTATTATCTGGTCCCCTACCTAACATTCTAGCGAAGGATATAGGTACCTCGTACACTCAGTCTACACATGCATGATGCATTCATTGTACGCACCTGTACTCGGAATGACATGCATGGTCGATCAAGGCACGGATGAGCGCGCGAAGTCTTTGTCTAACCAAATCGCTGCGCTGTCTCCCACACGCTCGTTAATTAACAAAATTAAAGCTTACAGCAATGATCTACTGCATCTCGTACATCACTCCCTGTTGCCCCTTGTATTTCTTACTCTTATGACGTATGCTAATACTTTGTCGTAGGTTCAGTGGGTAAATACCGTGCCGCCTGATGGGATGCCAGGGGGTTTTGCTCTTTGGTCTCGTATAGCATAGGCTATAATTTTAGTTTTTTGTCGATCGATTCTGGGTATTGTTTTATGAAATGTATGATTTCTTTTTACGGGAGCTCCTAATTTCTGGTTTGTAATTATCGGTGTCACGCAACATTTTGTAAACAGTCGGGATTCTGCGTTTTGATAGTAAATTACATTTTCATGTTTTAGCTCTCGGTGTTAAGCATAATTTTATGAACAATGCGTTATTTTTTTTTTTTTTTTAGCTTCAGATTTCAATTTCTGTATTTACCGGCACTAGACATCAGTTGGCGAAATGTAGGGGATTGTACAGTTGATAGTAGCTGCTAATTTACATGTCCATATGGCTAATTTACCGTGCTTTGCTTCCTTGTGACAGCCAATGATTTCGTTTTTTATATATTGATAGATAAAATATTTTTTGTAATGATATATCAGTGATGATATATTAGCGGTAGTTCACTCTGATGATAAGTGCTACCTAATTGCAATTTTCATGTATAGTCCTAGCCGTGCGAAGCACTCACTGCTTGAAGAAGTTTCAGGCGTTCTGTTTTTCCATGCTTATTCCTATACAACTTATAAATATAACGTGTGAAACATTGCTCGCCAATACCCCTAGGGTTCTGCTTTGCATTGATAACTGCTGATATCAGTTTTTAATTTATCAGTGGAAAATATTACTTAAGATGAACTATCATTCCCGTCTCTTCTGACAGCCAATCATTTCATCGATACTACAATTTGCCTGCTGCAGTATGTTTTGGTTCTGCCTGAAGTTATTCGAATGCGTTATTTTTACGCGTACATCATCGCCATACTCAGTATCTCTATAGCTGTTATTAGCGCGTGCATATGCCAAATAAAAACAAAGAGGTATAAGCGACTGTATGGTGTTTCGGCGTCAAAGGAGCAATGCGTGTCTTTTTCGAATCTCAATGCCTATCAAAGCATTTGTCGCATGGGGTTGTGCTATGCTGCAGGTTCTGGGTATCCGCGAGGATTCTTGAAGTATATTGACAAGTTTAAAACGGAATCTTTAATGACTACGGTATAAGTGAAGTGTGTATAGGGCAATAAAATTAAACGAAATGGCTGTGACATTATGAGGTACGACATTGGAATGCGAGTTATTTTTTGCCCACTCTGCGTATTGTTGTTAATATTTTGTCAATGCAGACCGCTAGCCGATATACAGTGTGTGTTGTTTGTACAGTAGTATATATTATTATAGTATGTATAGGTAGGTATCGTTCAGTTTACCTGTTACCACGTTAAGTTTTGGGCTATTCGTGTTTGCCGCAGCCATAATTCCCCCCGCAAGTTTACATTGCGCTCGAATGTATGATTTATTTGTATCAGACGTGGTGCTGTTTACCACGTTAAGTTTTGGGCCGCTCGTGTTTCCTGTAGCCATAACTTTCTCATCTAACAGCTGGGTACCTATAACTACTCGCTCCAATGATGTCACCGCTCTTTCTTTCCCTAAAGTTTGCGTTCAACGATGTGTTGTGAAGCAGCTCTATCCGTTGTACTTGTACGGATATGTTACTGAAGCGTCCTGTGCTTTCGAATTATCCCTTCGCTTACTGAAATTGTGGCTGTTGTAGGTTCGTTTTTTGTTGCTTGCGCGTGGAGATGATAGTCTAGCTCCCGTCTAGGCACTAATCTTTGTTTCTGCATAGTCTTCGTTTCATTTCCGAATTGCTGTTAATCTACGCCGCTGTTCTGTTGTGCATCAGTTCCCATTTTCATTGACATGCTGCATGCTTCTTTTTTTTCCTCCGGTCAATAGTGAATAAAACTAAAGAATATAGTAATATTTCTTACTGTCATGTTAAGATGTAGTGTGTAAACACTACACAGACAGGTGCGACATTTTACTGGATAAATCAGTGTGTTGACTCATCCAACCGCCGTAACTTCGAAAAAATATACAAAAATTTCCGAATCCTTTGGACAAATCAAAATTTATTCAAATTTTTTCCCGGGGATACAAATATAGGTACATGGGTAGAGTTGAATTTTTTTTGGCACACTGTACATAATCATTTAGAGAGCAACGTATTGAATGTAAGTGAAATAAATAACAATTTTCGCTACTAGAAGCACGATATATCTCGTGGGAAGTCGCATCTTCTAGAGCGCGTAGACCGCACGGTATCTTAGGTTCGCGTACCTTAAACTGGTTAAAAACAAGTTACACAACCGTAATCAAAGCACCTTCATAAGTTCCTTCAGCATAGGTAAACACTTCAGTCCTCGCTTAAAGTTGGACAACCAAATAGGTACACAACAACGCTCGCCTGTGCAGACTGTTAGCTATTTCAATCGAGCCGAAGCTCAATACTATGCGACTAAGAGTTCTAAAAGCGGCTGCGAGGGACCAAAGATAGCCTAGCAGTGCTGACTGCTACAGCACCATTTGGCTTCGGAGCCGATCTCATCATCTCCCTCTACCTCCTTGCCTTTAATGATCTTAGGCAGTTTACATTGGCATGATAGGCACAAACGCCGTGATGAGGCCGGTCTAGTTACTTTTAAAATTCAAGGGCAAGCTTGCCTCTGGGTTCCTGGCCAGTTTATGTGCATGGAAATATACCTGTTTTATTCTCCCTTATTGGTACAAACTGTGAACATGCTCGGCTGCCTATGGAGCTAAAGTTTTATTTTATATTATTTTTTAGTTCACGTGAAAGTAAACTAGTTATACTTGCCGTTATAAGATAAACGTATTTACGGTTGTCTAACCACAGACCCAGGGGCCACATTCAAGTGCCTCCCCTCCCCGCCTGTTGATCAGTTGTGGCCCACGACTGCTTGCATTAAAAATTTGTATTGCACAGTATATTCGTTTTTTTTTTCTTACAAGACCTCCCATGTAGAACTTGCGTTGCACCTTTTGCTCATACACTTCATTTAGTTAATCTTACATAGGCCCTTTTTCTGCAAGTAAATTATCCATAGAAATATACATCTGTGGTCCGCCATGTCATCCCTCAGTGATGAACCCAATAGAAAATTTTGGGCAATGATGCGATGCATCGCAAAAATGACCACGATCATCTGACGGGGAGCGGAGTAGCCCACTACGCCGTACAAGTTGGACGCCCCTGAACTAGCTAATGTTGGTTTGCTGCCTGTAACATTATACAGTTGCATGCAGCTTGTGTGTTGGTGGACTGCCCCAATGTTAAGTTTATCAAACTCACGTTTTTTCGTCAAATCGAATGAAAATTTCATCAGTTGCTTCGTTATTCGCGGTAAAATATTTTCCTAATTTTGTAGTTAAATTGGAGGAACTACTTCGTACTTTCTTTGTAATTACCTAGGGACATATATATAATTGATTCGCTTCGTTCTGCTCGATATACTACTTAGCCTAATTAGTTTTTATTTATGGACAGTAATACGCATGCAAGTTGTCCGCATTGTTCGTGTGAAATTTCCTTAAGAGAGCCGCTGCAGCGGATATGAGAATTTTGTTTCCTCAGGACCTTCTCGTATTTGTGCTATAAGCTTTCTATCTGTTGCAATAAATTCCATCCCGTTTATGATCCCATCGAGGCCAGCACTTTTGTGCAACCTGTCTTCTGTTCATCAGAGTTTGCAGTACCAGCAAAATCTCCGGGCTATTTTCAATAGCTATATTAAAATAGTAAGAATTCTCGAGACTTTATAGCACATCTGTTCAACCGCGGCTCTGTCATAATATCCCTCTATTTCACAACGAATATATTGTTGCGACATCTGAGAAGACTATATTTCTAGTGGTATTCTTTCATATTATCCAACGAACGCCACTGATACGGTACCGACCGGTCTTAATCCAACAAAAAGTCTAAGATCACCTGAGGTAGCTCCCTATAAACATGCGGTATCAAGCGCAAGCGGAAATTTTCGTTGAAAACTTCAAAAACGTCATCGAAGTTTGATAGCACATAGAAACTTGTGTATCTCAGAAGCTAATTAATGTGTTCCTTAAGCTGTCCCTTCATGTCACGTTCATTTCATTAATAATGAGAGTAATAAAGGTCACTGTTAGCTGTTAAAGTCGTCAGGTCGGTGCCGTAGTTGTTTTCTAACCACATCTGTGCTAGTGTGTAATTCATTTTTGGTATCTATTTTCGGCCGTTTAGGACTGCAGGCATTCATGTCAGTCGTGAATTATTTTTGAGTGATTCGTCTTCACAAGTTTTTAGGTGTCTTAGCTGCTTCATGCAGGCCACACTTAGAATTTGCTGTTCAATTCTGGTCGCCACATCTCTGTAAAGATATCGATAACATGGAAAGAGTCCAACGCAGAGCAACGAAACTGATACCTCAGCTGAGAAACA
>LQNS02276620.1:12953629-12993310 GCA_001587735.2 Parhyale hawaiensis
TATCTGTTTTTTACGTGTTTATCCTCCATTGCAATTTTACGCAAAAATCAAGCGTGTTCCTGAGACAGTCGTATTCTTGTCGCTCCTGCTTATGGCGCAGCTGCTTTGTTTGATATTGACTAACTTTGCAGCGGCTATGTTCACATTATTTTGCAGCTAGGTCTCCTAATTGACTATATTAATAATATTTTTTATGAAAAACACCATGGCATTACAGCACTACGCTCACGGGTATGAATATCAGTACTTACTAAACAACATCGTTGCACTTGGTATGGAATTCAAGTGGTAGCTATGTTGATATTAGATTGGGACGTTCGTAATAAGTCACGATCTTATGCCTCTGCGTGTAAATAATGTACCAAATGTTATTCTGTTCAGACGGACGTAATCTTATCGTTCCTGCCGCTGGCGCACATGCTGGAGCGATGTTGCGAGGTTGCGGTCTACATCGCTGGTGGCGCCGTGGGGTTCTACGGAGGCGATATCAAGAACCTCGCTGATGACTACAAGGCCCTGCGCCCCACCATCACGCCCTCAGTGCCTCGCCTGCTCAACAGAGTATACGACAGGGTCATGGGGCAGCTCAACGGATCCGCATTCAAAAAATTCCTCTTCAATCTGGCGCTCTCAAGTAAAAAGAAGGAAATCGAAAGGTGAGATATTTTATTGGCTGGTCAGTGTCGCGAGTGTTTTTGGTAGACAGGAAGTGATACGTGCAACTTCTTCCTTCTGGTGAAATTGATAGTATACAGTACCTACATAAGGCCACTTTTTTCAGGAGAGGCCTAGACAACTGGATCCTCTTCTTTAGTACCTATATACATCGCCCTTAGGTTTTGTATTTGGAAATAATGTTATCCATAGCGAAAAAATACGAAAACAAAAAGTGTTTCATGTACAGATATGAAAGTTCACTGTCAGTGTGGGTACAGCACCGTGAATTTTTAATGTTTTAATACTGTGTACTTTCGTGGATATTTAGTCTTGGTCGAAAGAGGTATCTAACTTTTTGTTGTGATTGCACTTTGTTCACCTTGTTATTATATCTTTGAGTATCGGTGGAGCTTGTTAGTGTTATTGTCTTAGCTATAACTTTTGTGAGAGAAGCTTATTAAATTCTTCAGTCTTCATTTTTTTTGTTAACCTAATTTCAAAATTTCATACATCAAACACGTAATACAATTGTAGATAAGTTTCGGCATAAAACGCCGTCATCATCCGCAAGCTATAGCAAAAATAAGACGACTCACAACAGCGACCTCGCATTCGGGCAGAGGGATCATCCGGCGCAACAGCATGTGGGACGCGCTGGTGTTCCGTAAGGTGCAGGAGGGCATGGGGGGCCGCCTTAGACTTGTGGTGGTCGGGTCCGCCCCCCTGGCCGGCAATGTGCTCACCTTCGCCAGATGTGCGCTGGGCTGTGTGGTAAGTGGTGGAGACTGCCGCACTGGGTGCGGTATTCAAATAAAGGGAATGAAAGGATATTTATCAAACAGCAAATGCAGGGGCTAACTTCCCAATCGGAAATTTATGGGCATTTTTCGTCCGCCTACGAGTAAATAGTGACAGGTATCGGATAACTTCGGATAAAAGCCTATAAATATCCGATTGGGTTACTGCTGGTGCAATTGGAGGTCTTAGTCGTTACGATACGAATGCATTCTTGAAGTATAAACGTAAGGTTCAGACGCAACATACTGTACATTTAATATATTCTATCGAAAAATCATGAGCATTTATTCGATGTCACGAGTGTATAGTGCTCAGTATCGGATAAATACCATAAAATATTCGATTGGATAGCAGTGTTACGTAAGCGTCCATTGGCATCATTTTCTACACGCAATTTGATGTAGCATGTCAGTAGTGTAGCAAATCTAATGTAATCTGTCATTTACAAATTCCGTCTAGCGTTTGCGGTTTTCCGTTTTACACCCGCTATTCTCACTCTGTACTGTGTCTCGTGTTGTTATGAAAGTGCCGACACGTACTTACTTCGCATAGACATTCAACTTCGTGTAATAATAATAAATTCATCTTGCCTGTGAATGCAGTGGCTCATGGGAGACCGATACCTAGGCTTGCCTCTTTCCTCGAATGGACTTATTGTTCTGTCTATTTCTCCAATATATGATCAATGTATATTGTATCGTGCTTTACAATGGAAGGACGGCGTGTTGCATTCCTTAGGGTTGACCATGGCACAAATGTGAGAGATGGGAACCGTTTCAAGTTTGTTATTTGGTCTGTCGTGGGTCATGTCGTATAATTGACTTTATTTCGTAGTTCTGATAACCGATTTACTGCCTAGTGTCTTATAGCTAAATTTACGTAAACACGGTAACTGGAGAACATCTTTGGTTGCAGATAGTGGAAGGCTACGGCCAGACGGAGTCGGTGGCGCCGGCGACCCTCACAGTGCAGGGCGAGTACCGGCCGGAGCACGTGGGACCTCCGCTCGCCTCTAACGCCATGAAGCTCGTCGATGTCCCCGACATGGACTACTTCGCTGCTCAGAGTGAGTCGTGCCATCACTCATTTTGCTCGCCCCATGTTCTGTTTCTGCACCCGTGCCATTTTTATACGTCTGGCATCGTATGCCAAAGAAGGAAAGATGTAACTTTTTATGTCTCCACTATCGTAACTTCTAACTGCCACCAAAGCCCCCAATTCCTAGTTGCAAAATGTAAGCCATTTGAATTTTTACTGCTGTACTGTGCTCTCAAATCTCGAAGGCGAGGATTTAATCTTGGAACTCAGCATGCTGTCAAGTCGCGTTGGCTAGCTACACATGTACGCGCATATCGCTAAACCCTTTTCATGTTCACACACAGATGCTGCTCAACTAGGCATAGCTACCGCACAGTATATTCACTTGAGTTTTAACCTTGTGCTACTTATGGCCGGACTATGTCTCTGAAAGCTCTTTATCCCTGAGGAATACAGTAGATAAGGAACATTTGTGTTGCACATGGTGCAACTTGGGTTGAAATGAGATTATTGTTACGACTTGTAATATCACTGGTGTGCATTGTATCTTGGTTGCTGCTTCCAGTCATATCTGAACCTTTTTCCGCTGCATAAACATCAGCCTGCAGTAAACATCAACTTGTTTAAGAGTTGCCATATTTAAAACGTGAGCGAACCATTTTTTACGGTGAAGATTCAAGTGCTTCTGTTTTATAGACCAGGGAGAAGTGTGCATCAAGGGTGCGAGCGTATTCCAAGGCTACTTCAAGGATCCTGAGCGCACACGACAGACTAAGGATGCTCAGGGCTGGCTACACACGGGTGACATCGGAGAATGGTTACCGGTACGTACAATACATATTTAGAGACAGTACGGTATGTCCATCCAGATATACTGTAATTCTAAGCATTGCCAAAACATCTCGTTGACGACATATATCTCATTTAAATCTTGCATCGTCCATCGTTCGAAATAAAGTGATTAAATTTTATTGTCTTTTATTATTTTTTATGATTATTAGAAGGAATTTATTATTAGACTGATAGCGATACCCTTTACTCAAACTACCTCGCCTCTAAGGCACTGTTGTTCAAACTTTTTCGCCTATTGTACTCCTCATTGACTTCTACCACGCTAAAAATTATGAAAAGACTGTATTATAAAAATGAAAATTTAATGACAAAATCCTCAAAAATTGCTTGGTTTCGTTTGTATGTGTCAGTTCCTCGTTTGTTCACGCACCCTCATGAACTACGCTGTGTACCCCCAGGGGTACGCAGACCCCAGTTTGGACAACACTGCTCTAAAACTCCTTTCAAACGGCGGGTCGCAAATCTTATCAAACGGTACGACAGCGATCGCTTGCAGGAACGACTGGTCGTAGAATTGAACGAGCTATTGTTGCGACAGAAACCCATTTCCCTTCTAGAAACTCAGGGCTGAGTCGCAGTGTCAATTGCATCGTTCACTCGATTTGTCCCGCAACTGCGTTTTCACTTGTGCTAATGCAATTAATAAATCTATATCAATTCCTTCAGCCATGTTCACGTAGGTTAACTATAGGTATAACAATGCAATTACCTGTAAAGTAAGATAAATAACCAAGTTCGTCATGCATCTAAGTTTAAATTTCTTAAATTAATAAATAGCCCCGTAAATTAAGAAAACACTTTTGAAAAGCTCAACATACACATTCATATAACAAATACCTAAATGTTACGACCAAAATTGTCTCAAACTCATTACTTCATCTGGTGATAGACCTGGTCGGCTAAAGTTTGGAATTTGTTGCCTGCATCGGTTTTGGGTCGTGTTGGCCTGCAGGCTTTTAAATCGGCAGTTAATGTTTTTTTGCTGGATGTCCTTTAGCAGCGTTTTGGGCTTCCCGGTGTTGCAAATGCTTCATTTGGGTTGTATTACCTGTCCGTGGGAGCTCAAGCGTGAAGTTTTAATAATAATAATAATAGATCACTAATGACTACATACATGTCTAGAGTTACCACCTCGCCAATATACGACTGGTCGCTTCCCCTGATGAAAGGGCTGTCTTCGGTCGCGTTTCATGTTGAAGGGAAAGCGACTGTAAAACTCAATCGTTGCTACACGCGATAGCCTGTCGCCCCGTTTGAAAAGCCCCATAAGGTTCTGCTGTAATTAAAAGTTGGGTGACAGCTGTCGCGCCGTTTGGAAGGAGCCTTACACTTGTGCTATAGGCTTATGTAGAATTATATTGATAGCGGTTTTCCATAGTTAACCGTGAAATGGTTCACTAGTCGATCTATGATAATAAACTTATGTTGATTGTTGATTACAGTTCTCCCTCTTCAATTCAAAATTGTTCTCTCGTTCCGTTGTTGTGAACTGTATAGGGAAGAATTTTCTGTCCATCACGACTTGTTTTCCTCGTCATCCGTAATGTGCTAGTGTGGGTACTGAGTTTCATCTCTCCTGCAGAATGGCACCCTGAAAATTATCGACCGTAAGAAGCACATATTCAAACTCTCCCAAGGAGAGTACATAGCACCTGAGAAAATAGAGAACATTTACATGCGCTCGCAGTACGTTGCTCAAGTCTTCGTTCACGGCGAGAGTCTCAAGGTGAGTTACAGTAAATATATTTTGGTCCTGTTGATATTTAGTTCAGTGCAGTTAATATTAGTTCGTCATTGCTCTGTGGTTCGTGTTCGGTTCAGGGTTGCGGAGCGGGAGTCGGACAGTTTTTTAAGTCAGAGTCGGAAAGTAGCTGGACCGAGGAGTCCGAGTCGGATTTGGTTCATCCGATCCCGCTACCCTTATCTAGTCGTCGTTCACAAATAGTCTCAAACGAGGTAATTTTTTACTCCTACGATCGTACATTAGGAAATATGATGGTAAGATACCTATTGACATTAGTTACAATAACTAGAAATTGAGTTAGGTGATGAAATGTTGCTGTTAGCGAATGCGTTTTTTTTTTACTTTCCTGGCTGTGGCAGAAAAATATCAACGTTCGTGAAGAAGTAGCGCTTTTGATTTTCCTGATGAGCTTACGTACGTACGTACTACAGTGAGATTACAGCAGCTCCACTGCTAATTGACACGTTTCCTGATATTCCTAGAATTCCTGATAGTATTCCTGTTTCGCTGTGCACCATCCATGGTGCATGTGGTTGCTCACGTGTTGCGGCTGTACTGATAACAATGGCCTCACTGCCGTGCAGTCGACGGTGGTTGCTGTGGTGGTCCCGGAGGTAGACACGCTCAAGGCCTGGGCCCGCGCTAACGGCATCCCCGGCACGCTCTCTGTCCTCTGCGCGGACCCTGACGTCAAGACACTCATACTCGACGATATTACCCACTTGGGGAAAGAGGCGGGACTTAAGTCTTTCGAGCAGGTGAGATGAACCTTGCCTTTCCTACGAATAGGTATTTAAGGTTTGGTCTTTAACATAACTTTGACGTAAAATTCTGCACAGAAGTGAATTACAATATCGATGAAGTAAAGTGATATACTAAATCCAATGGCAACTTTGAATGAAGTATGTCAGTGTAGAACCTCGTGCCTTTTGCAATGAAGAAATTTGAAATTTTGTGATGGACTAACACCTCTCATAGAAGGTGGAAAAGAGTTACTGTTTGGTTGACTGGAAAATAACCTTAGTTCGATGATGAGTTCCTAGCCCTACAAAATTCTGTGTTTAGGTGAAAGACACCAACTTACGCCCCGATCTCTTTGGTTGGAACTGCACATGAAGGGTTTCAAAATCACGAGCTCTACTAATTCTTGCCTTTCTCTCGTATATGTGCACGATATTTACTCATGTCCCTCCCCCTCTCGTTTGCAGTGAACCTTAGACGGTTTCTAATTCATCAGTTTAACTAATTTTTACGTATGTCTTCATCAGGTAACAGGGTTGGCATTAATTAAATCAAATCGATTTAATCAATTGATTTTTTATAAAAAATCATGATTTTTTATTTATTTGATTTTGTATTTTTTCATGAAATGGAATATTATTATACTATCAAATGATCAACTCCTTTGAGCATTTATGCAACACAACACCAGTTCTATCTTTCAAGATGCCTATGATTCCCCTAAATAGAGTTCAACAACCTATATACAGTATACCTGAATATAGCTACCTACAGTATTAAAACAAGAGGAAGCGCATGCTTAAATTTTCATGATATTTAAATACTTTGATGCTCTGGGTTAATCTAATCTATCATCTGAGGGTTAATCTAATCTATCATCTGACGAGCCTCTATCTAAGTAACTACGATTGCAGCAGGGTTGCCATTGATTAAATCAATTTTATTTCATCAACTGAATAAAGCATTTGATTTTTCATAAAAATCATGATTTTTTTCTGTAGCTATTTGATTTTGTCATGAAATGGAATATTTTTGCACTATTAAGTGATTAACTCTCATCAGCATTTATGCAACACAACACCAGTTCTATCTTATAACATATCAATGGTCCCCTTGAAAGAATTCATCAACCTGTACCTCTACATAGCTATCTACATAATTAAAACAAGAGGAAGTACATGCTTAAATTTAAATTTTTATGGTTTTTAAAAAATTCAATGCTTTTATAAAATCTAATCTATCATCTAATGAGCCACTATCTAAGTAACTGCCATTGCAGCAGGGTTGGTATTGATAACCAATTTCTTTTTTTATAAAAAATATCATGATTTTTTATGTATATAATTCATTGTTCCTCGAAATGAATATTTTTACACAATCAAATGATTAACTCTTATGAGCATTCATCAGGGTTGGCATTGACCATTGATTAAATCTAATTGATTTATTCAACTGAATAAATCAATTGATTTTGTATAAAAAAATATTTTTTTTTTGCTTTTGTTTGTTTGTTTGTTTGTTTGTTTGTTTTTCATGAAATGGAATATTTTTACACTATCAAATGATTAAATGTTACTTATCTAAGGTTTCCCAAGTTCCCCTTAATAGCATTCATCAACCTAGGCATATAACTCTACATAGCTAGCTACATAATTAAAGCAGGAGAAAGTGCATGCTTGAATTTTCATGGTACTAAAATAATTGAATGGTACTGCTTCTGCAGAAATATTTATGTGTCATTTGTCATTACCTTTCAGTGTTGTCTTCACAGCTGTACAGTGAGATGCTATGAATCTCTTGTTAAATTAGGTTTGCTTTTCTTTTGCATTTTCACTCAATCAAGCAACTTGAACTTGTTCACCGCTCATGGAAAAATTTGGTTAGACAACTGAAAAATCATTCACCTACTTGCATGTCTGTTTACTGTTACTTGTCATCTCCAAGCTTACAGCTATTTTACCATTATTTACTCAGAAATTTCATGGGTGATAGCTAATTATTACTCCACCATTCACTACACTAGATTTTGTAGTACCCGACAGTACTTGATTTTTTTGCAGTTGCCTTAGTTTTTTCTCACTGTGTGTTGAAAATTTTAAGCATGAGGAAGCAGGAAAGCACTTCTTTTATGAGTAAGCTGTAGGTATAAGAACTATAAAGAATTATTGTATCATTTCGCGTTAAGAAAATATGAAAATTCTAAAAAATCAAATAAAAAATCATTGATTTTTTATGTTTTGATTTACAAAGAAAATTTAAAAAATCACCAACCCTGTCAGGTAAGGGATATTCGCTCGCATTCGGACGTTTGCAGCTTCACATGTAAATCATTTCACATTCACCAGCTCCTCTAACCTTTGCTTTCTGTTTTCAGGTAAAGGACATTTACTTGCACCCTGATCCCTTCAGTACACAGAACGGCCTCCTCACTCCCACCCTAAAGGCGAAGAGACCGCAGCTACGGAAATATTTCAAACCTCAACTGGACGATTTATACGCCAAGCTCATATAGGCCCCCTTCTGTGACCAGCAATGTTAGATCTTTGAAGTCCTTCTCACTGCGTAGTGTTAGCTGTAGTTTGCGGTATTGGGAGTATCCCAGTCATAATGTCATTCATACACTGTCATAATTGTGGACTTGAGTGCTTGGGCTTTTCATTTGGCTGGTTACTTCACCTGCTAAGTTACTTTTGGTGGAGCAGAATTTTATCATTGTTAACAATACTAAGGCTGTAGTTAAACTCCTTTATATGGGAACATAAATAGTTCAACAGTAGTATATATTTTCTTTTTTACGGTCAAAATGCGTTTAATTGCAACACATTTAGGAAAAGGCTGCGTTCGCTTTCATCGGCGGACGTGACTAAATCACCTCCCAGTGTCTTGTAAATTGCCTTTACACGCCTCTCGAGGAATCCAACATGGCCATCTATCATATACTTGCATAACGTACCGCCTTGATGTGACACAGCTTCTGGACCTCTCTGCATTTATTACATAAATTTCATTCCCCCGACTACCGTCATGTTGTCGATGCGGTGATTTCGAAGGGCAGAATCGCCTGAATTTAGAAGCCAAATCAGATGATGTCTGTGGCATGAAACTGTCCCGAACTTTCCTCCCCCAAAAGTAGCGAGCAAACATTATTATCGTATTATTTGAATGCAACAGCGGCTTTCTCCTTCCGGTGTTACCCGAGGAAAGAAATTCTTTGAGTTTGATTCGTGGACAGGCTTGCTCTTGTATTCGCTATAACTGAAATAAATACTGTCTAGTAACGCTTGTTTAAAAATGTATTAAATTTTAATTTCTCCGTATACACTAATAACAGGTTCAATTCGTAGTGAAAACTCTGTCCGGCAGTGTATTTCGTATTCGTTAATTTAATTACTTTGAAGACCCGTTAAAACATTCTCATCTATGGAGCTCCTTCTGTACATACTGTGCACATGATGCTTGCACCGCTACTCTTCCTGCCATACGTCGACACTCTCCCTTATACATCCAGTGCGATATGTTTCTAATTGTGAAGAAAAAAAGAGAAGGAATAGGGAATTACCCATATGTTCCTCATTTATTGTCATACGGTCGTTTTATGCCACGTTACACTCAGTGAAATGAAAATGGCTATAACGGCGAACGTTCATTCTTCACGATTAAAAAAATCTGTATCTCGGTACTGTAAGTACACAGAACTTATTATCTTTGGCCTTCAGAAAGTAACCGCTTCTATTTAGTTGGAGCTTTTGCTCTCTGTGACGGTGGAGGGAACGACTCGAGACGCAGGCATTCTGCCGATAATAATCTTCCACACGAATCTTAGCCATATAAACACGCAATGTAGAGAATACAAGTAAATTCATTTGATCTTGACAATTTTTTTACTCATTGTAGTACGTAATAGAAAGCTAACAATAAACAGTACGTTCAGAAATCTACATATATACCAAATAATATTAATTTGCATTACTTACAACTCTGGTCTGTTATATGATAGGACTGAACTATATTACCCGAGATAATTCAGTAAAATTTACTAGCGACAGAGATAAACACGCACTTTTCTTTAACTCTCTTTGTATTGAACATGCTTGAAGCGTTTCCCATGGCTCCTTAGGTGCGTCGTTATCTATATTTATTCAATGTCACTGCGAGTATTATAAGATCTGTTGTAGTATATATATAGGTACTGTGGGGAGACAGGGTAGCACTCCGCTGAATTGTTAACTAAAGGATTAACGATGCAACTGCGTTATGAGAAATTTTGTCTTATTTTATAAATGAATCCCGGACTTACGACATACATCGTCATAATTGCCTGTTTGTCCTGGCATAAGCTTCATTAATAATGAATTAAATTGTAGCATAATTAAAAAATAAACCCTTTTATGCTAATTTGTTTTCTTTCTTGTTTTTCACAATATTATCAACTGCTGCAAAAGTAATCGTACTTGTACTATAAAAAGTAAAACCAAGTTACTCTTGTACCACATATTGCATGTTTGAATCGCAAATTAATCTTCTGTTGTATTAATCACGGTACATTTAAGCCCTCAAGTCTTATAGCTGAACATATGTTTCATTCTTCATCAGCGTGATATGTTCTTTTCTTTAATGAATGTATGAACCTGGCACCATTTGTTCTTTCTGAACATGACACGTTTTCTGCTCTATCAATACGACTTGTATTTTTAATGTACATATCATGATTCATTCTTAATGAATACGATATCTGTCTGCGTGAAAATGCCACATTTTATTCTTTTGAACATGACATGTTTTATTTATAATGACCGTGCAGCAATTCTTTATGAACATGACATAGTTTATTCGTTTGGAACATGTCATGATTCATTCTTCATGAATACGATATCTGTCTGCGTGAACATGCCACAATTTATTCTTTTCAACATGACATGTTTTATTTATAATGAACGTGCAGCAATTCTTTATGAACATGACATATTTTATTCGTTTGCAACATGTCATGATTCATTCTTCATGAACGTGGCATGTTTAATCTTGATGAACGTGTCCCAATTTAGTCTGTTATAACCCTTTCGCTGCGATCAGTTGTGTGTGTTGTATGATTGAGGAGATCAGTTCTAGGCAGCGATATAGTTATTAACATGCCTTTATTCATTCTTTATGAACATGACATGCCTTATTCTTGAGCAACATGATATTTCATCTCGAAAATGGCATATTTTAGACTACGTACTTGAACGTGAGTTGCAGTATTCTTTTAAACAACACAAGTATTATATTTATTATCATGACGTCCTGTTTAATTTAGTGAATTTGCTGTATTTCAGTATCTTCTTTCGAAAAAAATATTGTAAAACAGTCTCCCCGAATATTTCTTTAGTGCACTGAGTTCTTTTCTGTAATACAATGCAAGTGAGATCCGATTTTGATGCCATTTCTGCCGTATTTCATGTATTGTATTTTTCATGATTCTATACTCCAGACATTGTGTAGTAAACTAGTAGTACTACAAATATTCTATCCCACTTACCAATTTACGTAACGCTATACAAGAAACATTCAAAGCTTTCTACTTATAACATTAATTTAGACTGGATGGAGAAAGTAACATAAGGTACCACATTATTTTGTTGCATTATATATAATACTTGTTTTCTCTTGTACACCAATATGCCCGTAAAAAGAGTTGTTTCCTCACGTAAGAAAGGCACACCGCTATTTGGGATACATTGACAGCAGTGCATTATATGTTACAAAATCTCTTTCGCTTCTGTCGGTTTAGGTTTCGGATTCTTGATATAGAGTCGTGCTTCGATGCACGTTCGTTCTGGCCCAATTTTAACTTAGAATAGGTGTGCAACGTTAAGTTGGAATACGACTCCTGTACGACCAGAAACAATCCTACGCAATTGATAACAGAATAGTGTGCAATGTGCAGACGATGTCTTTTGGTAGACGAGAGTTGAATGAAAAGTGATGAACCTCCAGGGCTGTCGTTCTGCTGTTGGCGATACTAACAAAATATTATACGTTGGTATTCAAAAGATAAGTAGATACTGTATTGGTGCACACGCAGTGTTTGCTTTCCGTAGACCTCCACCCACGGTGACCCACCCCTAGTGTGCGAAGGAACCGATGGCAAGAATCACTATATTTAAGCATCAATTATGCACTGCTGTTATGAGCGCCTGTTCCTGCACTACCTGGTTCTCTGCTCGCTGCTTATTGTTTTTGCTTTAGTTGCGTAGCTATTGTATCCAGCTGGCTCATTGCTACCCATATCATTACTCCCCTCTGTAGCGAAGGGTGGCTGTATAGCAAACAGCATGGGTCTCCGCCGTCTTTCTGTGTGTCCGAGTTCAGTATGCATACCTCCAGGTATTGCATTGGCAGGTTGTGTTAAAGCATCATCGGTATAGTTCTGCTCATGCACTGAGATCAACCATTATATCTGTCATCATTACATCATTGAGCCCTCCACTACGTGAATGTCTTTAGTTTTTAACTCTATTTTATTAGACGACATCGCGAACAAAGTAAGACGAACAAAGTTGCATATGACGGTACCATGCAACACACTTGAGAATTTACGTCTATGGAGCCGTACCAAGAGCTCGACTCTATTGCTTTATACTCTTGTATTAGAGAGGCAGTGGTTATGTATAGTCTTGTTTTGAAAAATTTGTACCGTAGGTAGTCAAACCAGAGTGTGGGGAGAATGGAGATTACTGCAAAACATTTCTAAAATATAGGCAGCTGAGTCGAACTGTAATCATGAACAATATCTTGTAATATACAGTAGTCAAACTGTTATTTGAAAAGGAGATTGGGCATGTTGTAACAATTTGTAGTGTAGTCGAACTGTGATTGAGAACAGAAACTGCTGAATAAAAAAAGTTATATTTTACAACATGTTCAGCTGTAACCCCAGATCGGACACTTGCTACCTTACTGCTCATATGAGGGCTCTAGAACAGTGGCGTAAGCGACACTTTTTAAATATACTGGAGAGGTAGAAAATAATCGACTTTGCATACGATTCTCGACCATTTCTACTCGGATTTACGCCTTTCTGACTTCACAGAGCGATAGGTCTCGATCTGTGCTATCCAATGGTGCAAAAATTATTACTTTTGAAAAACCAGTCGCTTTCGCCCCTATTGTCTAGGGCGCTCATATTCACTTTGCGAACGCCATGTTGCCGCTGCCTGTTGTCAGCACTAGGCGCCTTTCGCTAAATGGCAAGCAAGTCGTAGCCCTTGCATCATAGATGAGGTGCGATAGTTAACGCCACGCTTCAGTTATTTCCGCCTGCATGACTGTAAACATCTCTCAAATCCGCCGTACAAAGCGGATTTTTGGACGTTGTGCTCGAATGAAAGAAAAAAAATCTTGATTTCTGCACTTGCAGCAGCTGCTCTTTGTGCTGCTATCACTTCGACTATTGAAGCTTACAATCATGTTCTGAAGCTGTTGCCATTTGAGCGTATTCTACAGTCACTTTTTCATTTCTTCATGCATATACTGTTTGAGTTTATGTGTGTAAAAAAGAGGAAAATAGCTATCTTCTATTGCTCTAAAGTGACTGTCACTCATAGTTGCCAGCTCTTATTCACTGGTTCTGGTTGACACCCCTGTGATTCATCAGCGTTATTTAGAAATTTTCTTATTAATATCTCGTGTCGTCACTAGCCTGCTTAACGACTTTGACTATGACGGATAGAGTTACCCGTGTTTCAGGCTTATGGGATTACAGTGCCCAAGGGACACAGGTTGTCAACATACAGTACTCTTATCTTGTTGCACTGGTTTGGGAAATGACTTAGAAGATACTAAATATGTATAGCTTCTTCATTATTTCTAAATGTACTCTCTGTTCACTCTTATGTATTATGCCACGATGCTCGTCGCTAAGCCCATTTTATCATAACTCCGTTATTTTACTGTAATGGTTCTTGTACAAGGGAGGAGAAGCTTTCGTAGAGAGTTAGTACTGCGTAGTTAAGACGGTGATGAGAAAATACACCATTTCATTTTGTTAATCATAGTAATTTGCACCCTTTGAGCTCTTTTTATTTCCTTAGCTTATTTGAGTCTTATGGCAACGTGCATACATAATATGTATTCGCTATCCATACCCATGTTAGTAACACCTTTAGTAGACACGCGTACAGTGCTGCTCATACGCAAGTATTTGAGGAATATCGTTTGTATCCATACGCCTATTGCTAGGCATTTTACTCGTAAATATATGTATATATGTCACTCCCATATGCATTGCTATTGATCCATGCAAGAAATATATAGGATATTCTTGATGTTTACATGCGCATTTTTATTCCCATGCAGGCATAAATTCATCTGGTGAATATTCGCTCCGAACTTCTGATGCACGCTTCAATAAAACTCCGTAGTATTCACACGTTGGTTGTTATTCATAGGTACACGTAATTTATATTTGCTATTCCTATATAGGTACCAGATAAAATACTCGTAATTGTGATGGTCACTTTTTCGACAGGACTACCTCGTCTCGGGCAATTACATGAAGATGCGTGGTTTTGTTCAGCGACGTCGTTGTTTTCTTTACAAAATAATGAATAAATAAATAATAAATTACAAAATAATGAAGCAAATTTTTTTGCCTTGATGTGTTAGCGGTCAGGTTGTTTACGAAGCAATAATTATAGATGGCAAGTTTAATCGTAGGCGTTTGAATAATGAAATTATTCGTTCCGAAAATGTGTTTGATGATGTTCAGACCGACTTGCTGTTCCCATGCGCGTTGATCCTGTGTGGGAACACCCTCGTGCATGGGTTCCACGTGTCTATTGTCACACTATGTGTCCCTTGCTTCTTCCTTTGTTAGATCGCCGTTGCTGTGGAGACGGAGACTTGAACTACTCAATATAATAATAATAGTAATAATAATGATGTTAAAATGTGGTGATTGCCAGTCAGCATTCTGCCCTAACAGAGTTCCAGAACACCCCAGACGCGAACGCCTTGAATCAGCAGACATGAGAGGCATGCGAGTGCCGCGCTGTACTGCAGCAAATGGTTCCTTATCTTCTTGCAATCATGACAGTCGAATTCGACTCATATTCGTTCTCGTGTTGACTGCGATCTGAAGCTAGGATAGCCGTACTATTTATATCACCAATTAAACTGTCGCATAACCCGTTCAATAGTTTTTTATCGTTGAAAAGAGTATCGCATACATGCATTGATGGGCCTCGTGCTGCCACGTAATATGCTCGTGACACAACTACAAGAATTCTACGCGTGACTACCATTGTATCTGCGACTCGAAGGTTTCTATCACGCAAGCCTGTGGAATCAAATAAATTCCGACTCCTGTGTCCAGCCAGCTCCGACTCAGATTCCTTGTACCATAAAATGTCTTCTACCGACTCCGACGCTTTTTCTTCACAAAGTAAACCTATTTTTTCGGACTCGTAGGTCCAGCTGGTAGTAGTAGTAGTAGAAGTTTTACTAGCGCTTCAGTGGCACACTGCCTATATCGCGCCGAACTATTCCTGTGTTTAACCACAGGCTCGTGCGCCAACTAGGGCGCGTTTTAAATNATAACCTCGTCAGCAGGAACTGCGGCCAGATGCTACATCCCCTGCGGAGAAGGCACTCGGGACCCTTGGGTGCGTGATGCCCAAACATATTGTGGCAGGGAAAGGGCCCGCCACAATATGCCCCTGAGGGCGTAGGTCCAGCTGGTCTCCGACTCCTGCCCTCCCACCACATATGTCCGACTCCGAAATCCTGCTGTCACGTGACGTCAACCTTGTCACTGACTGTGCTTAAAATTACAGCTGCAGCTCCTAAGTGAGGGCATCACATCCATAGATGATAGTATAATACTGGTTAACAACTGAATACATATTTAATATGCATTATTTACTGCTACGCTTCAGCTGAATGTTAGTTACTAACCGCATACAGGGTCTGTGTGTAGTCCATTTCGTTGCCTGGCAAAATACATGCTGTATGAAATGCGAACAGTTATGGCACTGTGAAGTATTTAATGTTCCTGTTGTTACAGAAGCTTTGTTCTTCAGCCTGCTCTGTATATATTCGGTGTAGAAAAGAACTCTGCTTTATCTTAGAAGTGTGTAGTGTAAAGGGCTTGCTGCTCTTCGTAGCTTACTGAGATTTGAGGAATTACTTAGGATGCTCTCGAGTATTGTACGTAGGTATGTATGCTCCCTGTTAGGGTATGTGTCTGTTGCACTGTACCTAGATTTGATATGTAAAAATGCTGTTGCTCTTGGTTTGTCTTCTGATATGATGTAAAAATTCTGAGGTTTTCACTAATCCAAGACTCGTCGTGCGATGTTGTATATTTTTTGAAGCTCCTTCGGTAATATCCAAATTATTTTTTTCTGATTTATACCAGAAAGTTGTTTCACTTTCTCTTGAAATATTGCGCTGTTATTAGTGAATTCCATATATCAAATTTTTAAATTTACCAAACTGAGAAATTCATTGGGAATTATGAACTGATAAAGTTCTCTACAACATATGAAATTTGAAAAATTACATTTGTTTCAGCAATGGCAGCAGTTTCCAGATGTCTCCTTTTTTATCGGAAGCGATTTCCCTCTGCCTGATCATGTTTGCCTCTTACTGTGTGTCACAAAAATCCCTTCGTTTTATGACTTATCTGTGTATGGGTTAACCCATCAATGCCTAAGTACAAAATAATGCCGCTCGTACAAGTGACACTGCTTGTGTCTAACGTCCCGTAAATTGGAAGATAGGCTTCAGTGGGCTACCATCATATCAGTAATATGGGGAGACAGGCCTTGATGAGCTACCATCTTATCAGACATATTATAGAGAGAAAGACTTCAACGGGCTACTCTGCACTACTATTTTATTAATATTATGAGTTGTATTATAAAGTTAATCCATTCGTGCCTACTGTAAGCATTTGTCGACGTAACAAACAGTGCTGTTTGTACGAAAGTAATTTTTAATTTAGGCGCTAAAGGGTTAACCCTTATCTGTATCAGGCTGTGTCACATCGCTACAGAGGCGTTCACTCCGTAAGAATACAATGGGAGGAAGAACCCTTGTAGCCAAATAACACAGCCTGGTGTGAATAGAGTTAAGGCTACGCCATCGTGATTAACGAAGGATTCCTTAACGCAATCTATGTTAGATGGACGGGACTTATTTCCAACCCTGTGACGGATGTGATGACGTCACTACCCGACCAGTGTCTGTGACGTCACAGTCACCGTGAACAGATCTTGCTTTCCAGTCTTTGTTTGTCCTTATCTTTTGACATCCAGCATTGGCCAATCAAGCGTCGGCCTAGGGTTGGGTGTTATGACGTCATCCATGATAGTCGTCGGGGACATCTCGGCATCGGTCGGCATACAGGCCTTTGTTGATCGCGACTGCGTAGGCTAAAAATGAGATGTGAAAGCGGCTGAACAAACTTTTAATGTTGAAAGATTAAAGCCACATATCCTACGTAACTGCGGTTTGTTTGTGTATTGACCACTGATTTTGTATTTATTTTGTGTGCCTTGATCATAGAACAAGCTAGTTTAAGACTGTAGGGCGGGCCAAGCGCGATGGACTCCATTGCTATATGGCTGCAGAAACGGTTGTTGAAATTAAAATTATTTTGATGGTATCTGTAGAGGTTTGTAAACTGACTCATTTTCATTCATGAATAGCCTATGATATGAATTGTGAAAATGTGTCCTAACGTAGAAATTTTTTCAGCTTATACAGATAATTACAAAAATGCTTCATTCACTCGTTGTTATTAATTTAGGAACTTATTTTGCACTGATTGTCAGTAACTGAGACATGTTTTTTGAAAATATTAGCAAAAAAAGGAAGCTTGCAAGTGTCCACGGTTTTCTCTTTCAGATTAATTGTTTCAACTAACTGACGACAGCAGTTCTGTCACTATAAGCAGTCGTCCTTGTCGCCATAGTTCGTCCCTAGTGCCGAGGCCACGCTGGATAGTCGCACGCTTATCTCATGAGTGAGCGTTCAACTTGCATGTCGTTCTAAATCGGTACTCTATGGGTATTTTGGATACTGACTTTTACTGTGTAATCAGAACAACGTGGTAGCTGACCATCCACTCATTGGTCGAGCGTGCAGTTATATAGTGTGACTCTGGCATAAGAAGGCTGCGGGATCTACTCTGAGGTTAGTGTCTTGTGTCCCGCGTACCGTACGCCTAACAACCTTATGTTAAGTGCTCCCATTAATATTTAAATAAGGCAACGTCTATGGTACTTACCTATGCTGTGATGGAGAGAACCGTGTCGGCTGCTCCCTCAGGCAACTCCTTACGGCACACGTACGTCACACTTCATTTACACTTGCCATGAGTTCAATTTCTCGCCTCGCCAATGTACTCAATGCACACTCGACGTACAGTAGCTCTACCTGCTATGTGAAGGTGAGGGCAGCCGCTAGACGGATAGTTGCTGTATCGCTTAAGGTGACATACGCAGTTCGCCTCAATATCCTGTCTACAGAGGGTGATAGATAAATGGTTAACAGAGGTTCTGCTCTAATGTTTATATCGTAAATACTGAGGTAGATATTTTGTCCCGTCGTAGATATCATCGTTATTATCATTTCAATTATTACTCTACATGATAATCTTGGGGGCAGCTATGCTTCTATCATACGTGAATAGCACCTGATATTTACTCTTGTTCTACCTAAAACCAAACAAAGTATCTAGAGCCGAATATCCTTTGAGGACTTCTCAGCTAGTGCCATTCTTACAAGAAGAGCAAGCAAGATTTATAAGGCGCTTAGGCTCAATGTGGCTCTCGGTTTGGGTGGGTTGCATCTTCCGAAATGGAATACTCGTTTAATTAATAGTCGTTCATCTCTCTGTGCATACTTGCTTAATAAAAATCGGGTGTCACGAGGATCAGTCTCATCACAATGCGTTCCTTGATTTCTTTACTTCTTGTCTGTTTTACATGAAGAAATGAATAAAGACTTTTTATTTAAGTGTAGTTATGTTTCATTTCTCCTTGGTAAGAATATGAAAATACCGCACCTTTATAAAGACTGCACTTTTTAACTTACAGATACTTAAAAATAGTCAAACCTGAGACTATTTTCCAAGTTTCCGTTAGCGTTTCTAGTTTAGTTTTAACACTTTCTCCACCTTCCTAAATATTAGGAGACATTCACCAGTCAACTTTTTTAAAACTATGCGGGAATAAAATATGGTTATACCGCGAATTACTGTATTAAAATTAAAGGCTACGTTTCGGCCTAGAACGTCGGCCATCTTCAGGCATTAAAAGACAAAGTGTCATCTGCGAACATAAATGAAAAAATTAAATCTATATTTGTCACAACACAAATAAAATTTTGGAACTATCGTACTATTGCACTGTATGAACATAGAACACATTAGCAGGTACTAGGTATAAATTGCACTAGTTATTATCGTTGAGCTAAACACGTCCTAACACCACCACGGTCTGGCATAAAGTGACAGTTGCCACTGACTCGAGCCTTATATGTACGGAGATGTCACGGCAAGACTTCACAACTTTCTAGTATAGTCTAAGAAAATTGTAGCCCTGGTCGTATTTAACGTTGATTAATGGGTTCTCCTGTTTTATGCAGATTGCTTCGGCTATTTTTAGCTCAATCGTATTTTGATGGCTAAACAGTATAGAAAAGTTATTAATTAGGGTTTCAGCAGGAGGCACATTCATGTGATGTTCGACTGAGTAATGTGATTTGATACTGCTGGGATTATACCCATGCTGCTTGCATCGCTTCGATAGGGCATTCGTCGTGTATCCTATGTAGCGCGCGTTACAGCGTTTCTATGAAAAAACAGCTCCCCGCTTTTTATAGGGAACAGCAAAATATTGTAAGAATTCAAAGGGTAAAATGCTCTGTCTGTTAGTACTGGGGTACAGTAACAGTGTTCCTACACCCTGGTTAGTACAGCCATAACTAGAGCACTCTGAGAGCGCATACCTCCGCCAAGTGAGGCAACGGTAGCAAAAAATTCAAATTGGCTCTGAAACCATAGTTTTCTTTATATAAACTCCAAAATCTAATCATGTGTGTCTTTTGATAGTAATAACAGCTTGTGCAATTTTCTTGAAGATCCGTTCATAACTTTTTGAGTTATACTGTTAACAAACGTAATGGCAAACATGAGTCAAACATAAAAACGAACAAACCGATCTGCACCAAAATTTAATCATTGATATCTTTTAACTATACTAATAGCCCCTATAAATTTCATAAAGATCCATTTGTTATTTTTTGAGTTATTGTGCTAACAAGCATAAAATTAAAAACAGTGACAAACGAACGAACAAACGGATCATTACCAAAATTTAGTCATTTACTCTTTGTCATATACCTAACAACTCTTGTTAATTTCATCAAAATCCATCCATAACTTTTTGAGTTATGGCATCGAGAAAAATGAGGCAGACAAACAAACAAACGGATGGACGAATCTTCACCAAAAGGTAATCATCTGTTCCTCCTAACATTCTTAACAATCCCTGTAAATTTCTTTCAAATCGGTTCATAACCTTTGAGTTAGCTTGGTGACAGACAAACACGACGAAAACTTAACCTCCTTGGCGGAGGTAATAAGTACAGCACCGGCATATCTTACTACTACGAGCTTTATATGCGCACTGCGGTGAGCTTTAGTTTTACCACGTGAATCGATTTACTGAGTCGGTTCTTAATTTTTGGCGCACAAGAAAGAGTTGCCAAAAATTTATGGCGGCACAATTTCGGAAAAGAATTTCCTCCTGTCAGGGCAAACTTAGTGACCGTTCCAGACGCGCCGTGGGGGATGCTTCTGAGTGCCACAGAAAACGACTTCCGGTGACCACGCTGTGCCGAGCGGTGCCTCATATCGCAGGCATCCCTATAAATGTTTGCGATTTTCTGTTACACAATCGCGATGAAAATGACCCGAAGGTGTTGGTTACCCGTTTGCTTTAACAGGGTCATTGACCTGTAACTCCACCTCGGAGCACTGCTTTACTGAACCAGCAAACTTAACCAGTCCCCCTTAACTTATCGCAAGCTCAGTAACTCTGTAAGAGTTGGGGGTCCCAAATTAATTTGCAATTATATGTGTTTTTAAATGGTTAAATGTGCCTGCATTTTATACGAAATGCATCAACTGAGGTGTAGAGATGGTCATACCCGTCGCATACTCTTGTGTTGCACCTAACGTCCTGAGCGACGAGTGTGCTCGCACTTGTCTAAAACTAAACCCTATATGACGTCACAGCCAGCAAGAAGAATTGAAGCCGCTGAAATGCGATTGCCTGCAGCGGTCTAAGCTAAACAATGTTTGATTCCGAGAAAGCAGATTCATCTCCATCTGCAACATCAAATATGACTTGGTTTTTGGTCAAGTGAAAGCACACTCGTCCCTATTAAATATGACTGTACCGTCCGCTTGTTGGCAGGCTACTCTATCGATCCGAGCAGCTGTCATCTGTAGGTGGAAGTAATAGGCTGCACGCGCTTTGAATTAGACTAAAAAAACTACAAAATAACTCAATACTATATTATACAGAAACAAATGCCTAGTGCTGCTTTTCCTACCATGTAATGATTTTGAAAGCCGTAACAGGAAATTGGAAGGCGTTACTTAACAGTTTTTATAGTCATTTACAGCATTCAGTGTAGCGGAGCTCTTCTTGTCATGTTCCTGTTAAATATTACAGGTGCTCCAACGTCGTAACGATGAATTTTCGAGTCAGATTAAATAGAAATTCGATATCATATCGTTAAGCAAGCGCTAAGGCTATGTTTGGGTCATCAGTAAATGAAAAACGCAACAAATATTTGTGCAAAAAGTCTGCAATAGGTATTTCCGATGCTAAATTCAACACCATAAGACAATGCCTATGCATTGCATGTCATTAGATGTTGCCTATATCGGGTACGCTAAGCCACGTCATGCGTCGCATCCGTTGCTAAGCATTGATATGACTGACTGCTAGATCCGCACTTACCGTTGCTAGAACTCAGTTTACGAAGCGCAGTGTTCTCTGGTGTGGAAAGCGGAAGCAAGTACAAACGATCTTGATCCTATACTCGCTTTAAAAACAGGTTTACCTCAATGTTAATACATATTCATACAGTATGGTGACTCTCTCAAGTGAGAAATACGATAGAGTTGAATATTAAGATAATAAAGGCATCGCCGCAATAGTCGTAACAGGATATATGCAATACTGTAACGCGTACGGTAGTCAACAGTGACTGTGGCAGGAACTCAAGTCTCTTCCATAACGAACAGTCATGAGACTGGGTCCTATCGATATCTAATGCTTACTCTGATTAAACAGTGCGCTTAATGAAATCTAAGTGACTACTCCTAAATAGCAATGGGATTTCGATCGGTTTAAGGGCAGTTATGGGTAACGCGAAATTTTGAATTATTGTTCTGGAAAAACAGTTGCTGGAAATCACGAGCTGTGAGTCATGGCGATTAAGTTACAATGGCCAGGAATAATCTTCTGCTTAGCATTGACAGTTATTTCTCTGTACATTTTGAACGAATTAAAAAATAAGTTAATAACCAAGGGTTTTGCACTCAATAAAAGCTTTCAATCGCCAATCAATCCAGTCGTAAGGTTTCAGTATGAAGAGAGCTCCAAAGGAAGTTTCTACGAATACTTACCTTGGTGGGAACAAAGGAGCAGGCAAGCATGTAGACGACTACTTCTAGACGAAATTAGTTTGAACTTTTCCCAGACGGAAAGCCATTGTGGCTACTTAGCAAGCACAGCTGGTTACCATCAAAAGGTGTTATCGTTCACACTGTTCAGTACAAACTCAGTGTATTGGCAGTATCTTGATAATGTGCTGAAAGATATAAAGAGGATGTACCCAGGATGGGTAGTGAGACTCCACACAGATCCTCGTATGTACCAGCCGCTCTTGTGCTCCCATCTTCTGCAGCATGAACACTTCTTTATCTGTGACATCACCAATATCCCCTCACTTGGCGACAAGACCTTCCTCAACCCTCACATGCACAGGATGCTGCCTCTGGGAGACCCACAAGTGGACGTCTTCCTCTCGAGAGACTTGGACTCTAAGGTAAGATTGATATCGTAATGCCGCTGCTTTTTTAAATACTGTAAAGGATACTGTTTGTTTTTCAGTGGTACTGAAGGTTATTGGTGAATCTTTTTCTTTAATGTTGATAACTTTTACGATAAAAATGCTGATCTACTGACAAGATAAGGCTGTAGTTTTATAGTTTGAACACATGATGGCTAAATAAACGAGTTTCCTCAGCTTTGCGTTCGACTGCTTTGTAGAATCCTCGTTTCGTAGAATCCTCGTTTCGTAGAATCCTCGTTTCGTAGAATCCTCGTTTCGTAGAATCCTCGTTTCGTAGAATCCTCGTTTTGTAAAACCCTTGTACCCAGCAGTCAAGCTAGTTTGCTCAGCAAAAGTCGTTAGTTTATTTCATTTATTTATTTTTTTCAGATCTTTATATTCAGAGGGGATTAGAACTTGAAATATTTACGCGTCTGTACCAGATAACCTGGCACAGCGACGCGTTCGGACGCGGAGATGAGGAAACTCGTTCTTTTGCCTCGCGCATGCCATCCCCTTAGCTGAGTCCTTCAAGAAAGCGACAGACTTGGCGAGTGAGATGACATTGCTCAGATCTCTTTACATCTGTACTCGTGGCAGATCACAGAACGAGAAGTTGCTGCGGTGACCGAATGGCTGGCGAGTGGCACCACTCTGCACGTCATGCGTGACCATCCCAAGCAAAGCGAGCTGGTCGTGCCAGGCAACACTTGGAGTATCCACCAGTCCCGCTCAGCGTCCAAGCTCCTCTCCATGGTGCGTCAGAACATCTTCAAACTGCCAAATCAAAACGATATCTTGCGGTACTACCTCGAGGCCTTGAAGGTAAGCTCACAATTATTGTTGTTGCTGTTGGAGTAAGTTGTAAATTTATGAGATCGTGTCTACCAAGCTATTCGTCTTGAAGTTAAGTACTCAAAGAAAATTATATCAAGAGCCATACAGTGCCCAGGAAGCAAAGAGCGTAGCATTTAGTTCTTCGCTTCCTGACAGTGCCCGTGAGTCTGCCAGATGTGCACTGGCTGTCCTATATATTGTGGTTACAGATATTTATTAGTCGCGTATTCCAAAAAATACGGCAGCAGTCCAGTGAGGAGAAAAATACACACACTCAACCATAGCAAATATAGTACATGTATATTAGCCATCTTACGTAGGAAAGAGCATTGTGCTTTAAAGGGATATGGTGAAATGCTTTTCGAAAAATTTAATCAATCAAAGAATGTGAACGACGGATGATATATAACGATAACATTAATACTGAAACCTTACAATAATATTTGTAACAAAACTTGCTCCCGACTTATACTGTAGTGTATATGTATACAATATTACGTAAAGTGCATTGACCAGGACATGCATACAAACTTTGCCTTAGTAGACAAATGTGAGAAGGTATTACTCTATGCTGTTGGGTCAATACCTTATAGTACCGTTTTGGCGCTGAACTATATAGATTCGACATAATGGGCTCAAAAAAATCTTAACGCCAAAAGTTACTGTGTGCATTTCTCGCAGAAGGTTTTGGTGAAATTCGCCATTCAAGACATGAAATTTTAGACAGATATGGTAGAAACAGCGGTAAATAAGAATAATAACAGACGAAATCGTCTGTCGATGCCATGTAGGGTTAATAATACTGAGTTCATGCAATATTCATGAATGACTTAATGTATCTTATTGTACTGTTTATCAACACAGTAATAAAAATTTGTCAATCTGCTCCTTTCGTGTAAATTTTCTACAGTCATTCCTTCCATGAGCAGTCGCCGAATGCAAATGTCAAGCATTTTGATAAATATAAAGCTTCTTCGCCGTTATTTGGTCTACTTTTCCAAGACTTCAAAAGTTGTTCAACAAAGCATAACTTACATCAGTTGACAAATCTTCATGGCGGCCATTACCCGAAAACAGGAATGCTATATTTGTTGTGCGAGTTTGGTGGATTTGCACGATCGACCGATCGCGCAAATCCACCAAACGCGCAAATCATATTCACAGAGTGGCGAGTGTCTCTATCAGTATTTATAGACCAGAAGGTGTCGTGAGTTTTTGGCTACAAAAATGATTGTTTACTTAGCTTATAGGCTGCTATTTTACCTGTAACTCTTCGGCAGAATTACATGTTCAGTGTCTTGAAGACCTCCGTTATGCAGCACGACAGTTACTCCTGTTCAACTCATGAAGATGCCAAACCCTTCCCTACCAAGCGTGTCAACGGCACTTACGTTGGAAATTCCATGTAAGTATTTTGCGCCGGAAACTGCGTTCTTACCACTGTTTCTCCCACGGAGGTTTAATATGTATTAAACCTCCTTGGTTTAATATCCATTAAACCTCCTTGGTTGCACTACCGGAATATAATAGAACGTATCGTATGTCTGTCTAGCTATGTTTATAAATTTAGAACGTTTGCTTCACGCGGAGAACGGGTTGGTTGCAAGAACCAACATTCGTACTTTACATTTAAGGTATAATGCACATGTAGTTTATTCAACCATCATTTTTCCTGACGTCAGTGTAATACACTACCGTTCTTTAAAAAAATGGATAGGGGAAGAAACAAGTCCGTTGCAAATAAATATGCGTGGTACTGAAATAATATAAAAAGTGAGACAAAAATTATTTATTCATCATTACAGGTAAATGCCCCGAAGCCGTGTTCACACGTCACTCTTATCAACACGTTCACTCATCCACTCGATCGTCTGAAAGTTTTGTTGCGTCGTTGTCATCACAACTTTATCTACGTTACAAAACGTTATTAAAATGTTCCATCAAATCAGTTTCCTCTGCAGGTGTCATTAGACACGTTACGGATATCTCTTAAAATTTGGAGTGAAGTAAAAGTCAGAAAACAGTGCTCGTTTCTGCTATTTCTCTGGCACATTAGGACAAGTGGATGAGCGAACGCGTTGGAACTCGACATGAGATAGCTCTGGCTCCAAATTTGAAGAGACATGCGAAGTTTTACTAGTGACACTTGCTTAGCTAAGTGACTTGATGGCTAATATTGTAGCTAATGTTTTGTTTCACACTCGGTTCTGTTTACACGACGAAGCATTCGGTTGTTTTCCGTTATGAGCGCCGGGAGATAGGCTTTACGTATGAAACTGCTTCAACAGTTGCTCACTGGTGAGATACGTTACTGAAGTCAAAATTATATTTCTTATTCTGGATAACTGTACAATTATCCTTATATAATGAAAAGCTTCGTGTATTTATTTATTCATTTATTGATTTTGTGTCTCCTCTTAAGGAAACAGGCAAAAATAGGCCAGGTTGCAGATTTCGTCATTACATAGAAATCGATGACCAGGTTGCAGAAGATAGTGAAGGCTGATCCTTATCCCATTATTTGAAGACACGTCTTGCTTGAAACACTTCTTGTAATCGGAAGAATATGTATGCAGCTTCTGGAGTCCGATCTTATAACTTTTTTCTCTCAGGTCACGACGTATAAATTCGGCAGATGGTCAACGAAGCGCTCCGGAGGTGACAAATTTTCACGGACAGTAGACAAGTATTTCTTCTAGCTTACGGATTTTCTAAGTTGACAAAGCAGTTTTCTCTTCGTAGGACAAAATTTCAGCACTTCAAATAATACAGATATTTGAGTTGAAAAGATGTATCAACGGTATCACTGCTACGAAGCGATCACATTGTATATAAGTTAACCTGACTGGAGTTGCATTCAAGTTTATTGGAGTGTTTTAATCAAGATTTTACTTCTGCCTATCGATATAGAAGACCTAAGGATGAGAGCACGACAAAGGGTCAATGAAGAAAATGAATTAAGTCAGAGAAAATTCTGCACCGGTTTGCAGGTATTAGACAAACATATCGATTATTGCGTGAATTTTTCATGCAGGGGTCCATTAGTCAACACAATATAATATACACCGTCGTGTGTTTATTTGTTTATATATTTGTATGTTTCGGGTTACCCTCTTAAAGAAATAGGTGAAAAAGAAATAGGCCAGGTTGCAGATTTTGTAATTAGGTTGCATTTTCATGGAGATCGATGACCAGGTTGCAGAAGATGGTAAAGTGGGATCTTTTTTCCTTTAACGTCAATGCACTTCTTGCTTAAAACACTTCTTGGAATCGAAAAAAATAGGAAGGTTACAGCTTCTCTTTGCGCAGCCATACAGTCATTTTCATAACTTTCTCCAAACATCGAACCATAGGTTTGTTCTAAACTTAGCACGTGCAAATTCTGAAGCTAATCAACGGAGGGTGGAAAGAGCGATGATCTTTCACCGTCAGTAGACATTATTTCCTTCAGCTTGCTTTCTTCCTTTTGACCTTGGAGTAAGTATGGGAGGAGAAGACATAAATCCTCGGCAGTGGGATCAAAAATGGGTTCACGATGACTTTCTTATGGCGGTCTTCTGCAGCGGCGTCCTGGTGAGCGCTGTACTCGAAGTCACTCAAGATATAAGAGACTCAATTGCATGGCCTGCAACCGATCAGCAGCCATTTGGACAAGCACCTGCTTGCAAGCTACTATCGTTCACAAGTTAGAAAAAATGAATATTTATGGAGTGTTGTAACCTAGATACCAAGGGCTATTTGTGTCCAGTGCACTGACAAAAAATCTGAAAATTTTCTCGCGTGGACAGTGTTTGCAGCTAATGCAAATAGAGAAAAATACGAGTTTACTGTTCTACAGCTAAAAGAAATTTCAGCTTAATTCTCCGCCACCCAGCTAGCTCGAACCATGAAGTGGCCCACAGACTACAGTGCTGTATTTCGGTATGTCGCCTCCCCCTATAGTTACTCCGAGTAGGACTTTTCCACACGAGACATATGGTGGGAAACGATTGTGTTTCTTATATGAATTAAAAGAGAGATCACTTATCTCCTATTACAATTTGAATTGGCGGTTGTTGCGTATGTTTCAAAAACTTATAAGTGATAAAAGCATATGAAATTAAAGCGGGTTGTCTCAAATTCTTTGCTGTCATTTATGACAGCGCGGGCGCTCTAGTCTGTATTATAATTCTGCTGGAGGCTCCATCCGTCCCTACTATAAGCTAGGGGAAAATTTAACTTACCAGAAGCTCTGATTTACGCTGGAACGCATTTCAACTATAGCTGTCTTCTTAAGTGCATCTTTAGAAAAAATTCAGTCACTTTCAAAGCGAGGACATGGAGGCTATTTCACTCTTATCTTTTCTACCGCCTGTCATTTCTTTCACAACATATTATACTCTCTTCGCTTGTGGCGCTCGACGTTTGTAATAGGGTCAGCCAGATACGTAGGTATAGACACGCTGCACGAGAATAGAGAGGATAGTGTTGGACACATGGGTTCTAAGCTATTCTTTCAAGCGAATGTGCGATATCTCAGGAAATTGAAATCTTGAGAACAGAGGGTTAGGCTGCTTTGAGTGCAGAAATTATCAGACTCTTTTTGTTGTACCCTACAGCTATCACATCTAAGAGAGCAGGAAAATGATGGGCAATATCCACGGCCCCCGAAGTCGTGAAAAAAATCGGACACGCTGACAAGAAAATTAAAACGCGTAAGATTATGATCGGCTAAATTATCTGTAAGCAGTTGAAAGCAAAGCTTAAAAGCTCTATAAGGGCTCTATTATATTGAGGCCCCATTACGCGTCCACTCACAGAGGCGGTGGCGAGTGGACCACTCATCACCGCCTTCTCCACTCAAAACTAGCCTTGCTATTACACGGCTACTCATGAAGGGCCTTCACAACTCGCGTCTATATGCGATTCAGAGGCCATTGCGTCAGGATGTCATCGAGTTATCATCCTTAAAAAACGCACGAGGATGAAAAACCATGGTTCAGGTTCATACAAGTCAGCTGAACCGGCTTTTAATTCATTTTCTTTTCGGTATTGATTCCTATTATTGCTTGACTTTTGTTTCTGCCTAAGGAAGCAGGGTACTTTTCATTATTTTTCCGATACTTTTGAATATTTTAGATACCGAACTGCATCATTTGGAATGACGCAAGTGGAATGTCTCGAAGGCCTTACTTACTAAAGAAACAATACTATTTTTTACTTATTCGATACGGTTTGAATATTTCAGGTACCGTATTGGAGCGTTTGACTTAACGCTAGAGGAATGTCCCGAAGACTGCCGGCCGCAAGGAAACAAGGACTGGAGGTATTGCTGAATTAACCCGCATTATTACCAAGCTACACTGGTGACACTTGTAACAGCCAACTGACATAAGCGCTAACATTTACCCAAAATTTTCGACACGAACCCTTGCATTTATTCACGATAACGCAAGAAAACATTTGGACAAGTTGCAGAGAATACTACAGTCATTTGTTCACTGTGTACGGTAAACCGTATTCGAATGTACAAACATAATTGAGTTTCCTCGAAAAAACTTTAGAAACTGTCAGCTTTCAAATCAATCAATCAAATAATTTCACCATTATTTCTCTGTTTTCTTATAAAGATAAGCTGCCTCCTGCAATGCGAGCGTACTTCGAGTACCAATATTGTTCACGTTGTGAATCACGGTACGTGGGCTCTACCTGCCGTACCTTTATGACCAGGGTCGCTGAGCATGCAGGGCGTAGGTTTAGGCCCGGTTTGCCCCTTTGTTCCCCTTCTCAATCCTCTGTACGAACACATGCCGAACAGTGCGGTGTTCCAGTTTCTACAGAGAATATTAAAATCCTAGCAACCACTTCTTACCTATCTGGAGGATTCGCAGAGAGAACAAGTAACAGATTTGTGAACAGTCGCCTTTATTCATAACTCAATTATTTTCTTACTGTCGTACTTTCGTTATTCTATGCTTCGCTCTTTACTTTTATTTTAAAGCTGTGCTGTAAGTCGGATGCCTCATTTCAGTTAAGAGACAAATATACTTTTATTCTGAACTGAAAGTTGTGCTTCCTCAATGCAGAAGCAAAGTCAATGTACGAACTGCTTGAGGTGCTGCTTCCATACTTGCCGATAGCGCCCCTGACGTATTGTATTGTTAAACATTGCATTACCTTCACCCTGTTCTTAAACAAATTATAAAAGAATAATTGCTGGTTTTTTATTCCTCAAGTCTCTGTATGGTTCAAGGTTAATAAGATTTGCTAGCGCAGCGATTTTAAGTTACTCTCGCGGTCTCGCCGAGAGTCAAATATTTTATCTTAGCATTTCTGCCGGAAGGTTTTGAGTGACTGCGAACCCACGTGAGTTTTGTCTTAAATTTATCAGGCACGTGCATATCCAACCCTACGCGGCTAGGCTGTACGAATTCGCTCAGCCGCGCGACACAAGGCAATTAAGAGACGAAAAAGAGAAGACAGAAGAAAGAAACGGCCGTGCGGCTGGCCCCTTCCGTGGCCCTCTGCAGGGGAGTCTCTGTATGGGCACGACGCGACGTGTTACTTTAAAAGCACGTTATCAGTCTGTGCTCTACATATAGCCTATACGGTATGCATATATAGTGCTACTATTATATTAAATAGTTTAAGCCTCCATGTTAGCTAGTAAGGCCATCTAAAAGACGAAGAATGAAGTAATAAATAGTCTGTCGATAAAACTTGGAACCTATGCAAGACGGTAGGAATATAAAAGCGAAAAGAAGCAAGCGGGTACAAAGGAAAGATGTCCCGAAGGCCAGGACGCTCGAGTAGGAAAATCCTATCTCGACATCAACTCTCCTCTGCCATGTAGTATAATTTGGCTTAGTGCGCAACTACTGCCAGAAAAAAGGCGCATAGAATACTGAAAGGCACTCGAGTGCACGGCCCTTTTCGTGGCCTTCCACACAAGAGAGACTGGAGAAGTCCAGCGTCAGCTATCTCGATCGACAGCCCACTTCACAGAACAGAAAGGGAAAAATAGAAAACCTACCTAACTTTACAAAACTAACCTCAGCAGTAGCTACGACCAGATGCAACATCCCCTGCGGAATAGGCGCTTGGGAACCTTGGGTTCGTGAGGCCCAAGTATATTGTGGCAGGGATAGGGTCCGCCAGAATATACCCCTGAGGGCAAACCTAAAGGTAGCCTACGGGCCGAAGCCGATCCTATGTCCCCTGACGGGATCTCCATTGCTAAAAAGAAGTCTTGTATTATTTGTACGAGATCAACAGCCGCAGCGAGGCAGCACAGCGCGATTAAAATGAAAAGAGTTAACACTGGCCCTTCACAGCATTGTTTATTGTTCATACCAAATAATGCTGCTTCTACAAGAATAATATAGCTCTATACTGAGTCTGAGACTTCGTAAGAAAACTTCAAACCCAAGAACTGACCTCTTCCACCGTACGGCAAATTGAGAATTACTCTCAAGCCTAACTAAATGGTCTAGGTCAAGTACGGTGTAATCTTTCCGGGAGAGCTGGCATGTACAACACACTGTAACAAGAAAAAAAAAGACCTTATGTCCAAGATTCACCCAATGCATCTCTCTTGACGGGCGTCTATCAGCTCTCCTACGGGAACAGAACAGTAGTTATAATTATGGCCTATCGTGCTTCATAACCATTTCAAACAATGCTCTGGTTCGAAAAGTCATTTTATATAGACTCCACACGATTGAAGCGGGCTCGAATGTCCCATTTTGTAGATCTAATCCAATACGCCCGGACATTTCCCAACTTGGGAACAAGCTTATACCAGTGAGGAACATTTTATTTCATCCTTGTAGGGTTAACTCGCGTCCGAATTAAGTCCACTTTCGTTGGAACAGTATTGTTCACAACAGTGGCACATAGAGTGTAAAGGCACGTTCGACTGAATGTTGAAACTAAGCCCTCGAGGTATGACTGGTCCGAAACCTCTGACAGGAGTGCTAGCTTCGACCCAATGAAGTTGCAGGCGCTAACCGGTAATCGATTGCCCTTGCGACTTCCATAAACTATCTTGCTCCGATAAATGGCTTTTTCAGCCGATTTAACGTAACGCGTTGCTTCTAACACTTGCAGCAAGATTCGAAATGACAGATCTCGAGCTTCTGACTAAATTTTGGGTAAGCCAAGCTTCGATTCAATTTCGGCACCCAAGTGATCGCGCCCTAATACGGCCGTTATGCATTGAGCCAACTCATCCGATAGTTCAGCTTTATCAGTTTAATACTTTTTAAATCGGGTTTCAAGCGTCAATCACAAATAGATTACGCCTGTACAGCCGAAACATCCTTACTCAGGAACAGGACAGAGTCTTCAGCTAGTCTCAAACGGCATTGCAGCGAGTTTTACTTCCGAAGCTATAGTAAAAGTGGTGAATCCAAAGCTTAGAACGAAATTTCAGATATTCCACTCAATTAGGTTGCGGGACTAATATTTATACGGTCGGGAATCCATCCCCTTCAAATTTCAATTTAGACAGCTCAATATTGCTCCTTCGCTTGGCGTGAGGGCAATCGGCCGGAGCCGACCGTTACCTTTGCTTCGGTTTTTCATTGGGAATGGGCCTACGAGTTCGTCATTTACCACCCATCTAACCTTTTGCTATATAACAAAAATGATTTCAGTGTCTATACTAGATACCTAAAATACACTTTTCATGGAAGAGTAGTAGTAACGCACTGGTCTGTCATCGGAAGTATTTCGATCTTGAACTCTTGTTTAGGGCTAAAAAAAAAGGATTAATGGCTTGCTTTTTTATTAAAACAAATTACTAGATAACAATAAGTAATCACCCCTATCGGTGTGTCCCATTAAAATAGCAAGCGCGCAAATCATTAATCTTCAGATCTTATCGTGACTTCATATAATGGATACATAATTAGCCTAAAAAGCGCCAGTATTATCAGTATTAACAGCAAAATCAATTTTGTTAAAATTACATACAGAGTTTTAGGTAATTGAATACACCGGGAAGAGCTCTCAGAAGAGGAAGCCGGAATTCTTGGTGGTGTTTGCTGAGGAGTGTTTTGGGCACAAGGTGGGTTTTCAAGCGCGCCCTCGGGTGAAACTGCTTCCTCGACGACAGGCAAAGCTATCTGCACTCCATCATTTTCATTAAATGAAAAATTCAATAGGCTGTGATCCCTATCCTGAGCTGAAGCTTCAGTCCGTAAAGACAAACCAGAAGAATTGCTAGAAGAAGGAGTACTTATATCCAATACGCCAGAGTTGTTACTTTTTTGAGAAGCTCTCGTAAATGAAGGTGGACTTGAGTTATCCTTGTTCGTTGACTTTTCTGGCGAATTGTTCGTCATGTTGATACTGCGAAGTTCAGGTAGCGACTTGCACGCTGACCTCGAACCCATGACGGAGCGACCTTTTTTGTCTTTTGTGGTGTTAGTAATAGGGGAAGAGCAACCCAAAGGCTTCAAAAAAAGCCGCTTGCGAAATTTCTTTTGCCGAGATCCACCAGCTGCCGGCTCGTTGATCCCAGGCTCAGACATGCCACTTCTAGCGAGTCCTTCCATACTGGCTGGATTCCTGTTTTCACGCCCTTCAAATGCTACAGAGTCTGTTTCGTTTGCAAGAAAGGAGCCTGACACGCGGCTCAAACCCACAGGCCCATTTTTGTCGCCAACAGCTCCTGTTGAAGCAAAGGGCTCAGTTAAAGAATTTTCTTCCACATCAAAGGAACTTCTCCTATTTCGTAGCGAGGAATATCCCTTGGTGATGACGGCTCTGGCCGCAGAGGCAATATTGCCCATGCTTCTGAAGATCGATGGACGCTTATTAGATTGCTCATCGGTACTACATGAGGAAACTTCGTCGAGCGTGTGAGAACTTTCGTCCTCATTGTTGCCCGTCGCTCCGGGCAGCAACAGTCCACTATCATCAACATTCTCATTTTGTTCCTCAATTGAAGGGTCTTCCTCATCCACATTGAACAGGGTGGAGTAAGACCTGCTGAACCTGGCCGAGAACTTTTTCTCGCTCATTTTGCTCGTTGGAAGCGCCCAGCCTGCAATATATATATATATCTATCATTAAAGTCTTACGTTAACCACCGTAGCAGCTGGCATGAAGACGCTGTATAAGCAGTGATACGCAGATTTACTCGGCATTTCTGCCAGAAATTCAATCTAATTGTGAGCTGACTAGGTGACTTCTATACGAATCTCAATCTTGGCACAGTGCGCTACTACTAGCGGAAAAAAGCGCAAAGAGACGGTAGAAGACGCTCAAGTGGACGGCTTCCTTCGTGGCCTTCCACACGAGAGAGGTGTTCCGCGTACTAGGTCTACTATCTCTATCGACAGCCCACCTTAACGGAACAAACGGAAAAATAGAGAACATATATACCTAACTCACGAAGCTAACTTCGTCAGCAGGAACTGCGGCAAGTTGCAACATCCCATACGGATAAGGCACTAAGGACTCTTGGGCTTGGGATCGTGAGGCCCAAATATATTGGGGCAGGGATAGGGCAAAAAAAAAAAAGAAATAAAAAACTTCAAATGTAAAGCTTCAACCCTCTCAAAATCACATCATATAATGAAGGTGATGATATAATGAAGGAGAGTCTATAGCCACAAGTTCTTATTGAGGCTATCTACCTTGGGGTTTACCAAAGACATTTTTGATCAGCGAGTCCCATTGGAGGAGCACACGAACCTACGGACCCCTGTTAGTTCACGCTCGGACCCCCAACTGGTTGATGTTTTTCTGCTGTTATCGCATTGATGATACTGATTAATACCTATCTTATTTAAAGTCACAAAAGGAAAATTATGCGTTTTATTAAACTATCACTTTATTTAATTTAGAAAGTTGAATTAGGATATGGTTAGTGGTTATCCCTTAATGTCACCTCTTGTAATAGAAAACTATAGATTTTTTATTTTGAATAACGATGAGTGCAGCAAAAGATTATTTTTGCCTAATGTAAGCAGTCATTTGAGGAGAGTTCAAAATAGTTTCATTGGAGTTATACGTAAAAATTCACAGAATTAGAGATTAGCATTTATGTAAGTAGCTATATTTTTCGGCGTATGGTGTTGAGTTTCAACTCTACTACCGGTATATTAACTAAATGACTGCGCTTGACGCTATAAATATCTACAGAAATTACTGTGGTAATTCGGTGCATTATCTACGAAGATAATGATTTTAATGGCAGGGGTCTGCTTGTTTCAAATCTTTTTCCTTGAGAGTGCGCAGAAAACTGGAGTTGGTGAATTACTGCATTAGATGTTTAATGAAGGGACATGTAGTACGTCGACAGAAATTAGGAACCCATGCACGAATGTGGACCAACGCGAGTGGGAATATCAAGTCAAGAAAGAAGAGGAAGAACAGATGAAAATAAGATCAGTAAGAGTATGAAATCAGAAAAGATGCGAAGTTGAGACGAAAGACTGACGTTCCCAAGGCCTACCTAATGGCTAAAGTAACATATACAAACCTCATGTGGGCGCTGCTCCCCATAACACAGCTAACAGTACCCTATGGCCTAGGGTCCATCCTATACCCCTGAGGGATGGGGTTTGCCAAAATCTTACTGCCGAGCACTACAGGAAAAAAAAAGCGTATGGGAGTTTCAGGTTATTATTTGCAGAGGTAATATTTGGCTTCCAGCATCAACGAAATATTTGCGTTAGGTAATCAGGTTCAAAGCATTAGTTACGTCTCCCAGCTCCATATAACTGCGGTCCTTGAACCGTCCGTCCTCCCAGATTGAGGAAGCGATTGTAAAACTAGAGCACATATGCAAGCCTGCTTTACCCACGACTGCCTCCCAAGAAAATGTTTACGCGTGACCCGAGACCTTCGATTTGAGCAGAACTTTGTACTTCTCTCGACATAAAAAATCATAACCCAGCTCTTGTCAATTTGTACACCCTTCTACCCACAGCATTCACTTTGATTTTATTAGGTAGGATGATGAAGACATGCAGCATAAAGCAAACCGAGGAACCGATGCCACTGCATAGAAATAGCAAGCGGAAAATCTAAAAAAGGATGAAACTACATACGTCGGAAAAAGTGTCGTACCTTCATTTCCCAGCCCCTTCTCACTCCATGCAAACCTAGCAACGGGCCAAATTAGGTACATCAATATTTTTTATACACGGATGCCGGCCACAGCCTGTCGCAATCTACTAGGTATATCTTTATTATCACCCGCGAACAAAGTGAGAGGTGATGGTGGTTTCGTTGAAGATTTACGTATATTTGTACATTTATCTGTCCATCCAATAAGTGATCGAAATAGTTTAGCAATCATCATAATTTTTTGTAGGGAGTTTGGTGGGTTGACCTAGATGTGACCCATGCGAAAAACCTATGCCTAGCTGGCCACAAAAAATTACAGCGTTGAATTTTCTCAACCGCGGGGAATTTGCCTCCGCCGCGACAGATCGTCTCTCGCCACGGAGCCTCCCATTTTTTTCCGTGCTATTATTAAGGGATTTGGGCGGTGAGCCCAGCGCCAGTCTTGTTGGCTACAGCATCCATATGAGAAACTAGGATTAGCTGACCATCGAAAAGTACTTTGAATTTGTGTACTACGCCACGAAGCGTTCTGTTAAATCGATTGAGTGAATATTGCACTGCCAGGCGGCAAGTGTGTTACACGTCGTGGCATGTCGGGAAGTGAAGTCAGGACTACAAAACGGGGGGAGGGAAAAAAAGTTTCCGTAGCCACTGTGGAAAAAAGCAACACAAAGGCATTCAATAGGTATGTAAATGAAAGAAGGCTCAATAGAGAAACCGCGAGTCAGTCCAAAACATCCAACGGTGAAATCAGTTCAAATAAAGAATGCCGTAAGAGACAAATATACTATCGTGAGCGAACATTTCAACACGGCATTTACCGTTGAACATGTTACGAATTTACCTGAAGCAGCACCGATGTCAGTTGCTCCAATAGATACATGTGATTTGACGAAGCATGAAGCCTTTCAAGAACTGACAAACCTGAATGTGTACAAAAGCACTGGCTCACTTCCCTCGTATTCTGTGGGAAATGGCACCAGTCATCACAGTGGCGTTGCTCAAAGCTTTCAATCTGTTTCCAGAAACGGGAGAAGTTCCACAGGATTAGAAACTCGCTAACGTGATCCCGATAGATAAGGGGTGATCAGAAAAGTTTCAGTAACTATCGACCAATCAGTCTTAGCTCAGCCGTCTGTAAAACCATCGAACGCCTTTCAAAGAGGACCAAGCATCACCCGAGGATGCTCCAGATCATTTGAGATACCCGGCTCAGCGTTCGAGAGAGAAGAAGCTGCCCAACTAACTTCCTAAATTTCTCGAAAGTTACAGAAATCAGAGAGAATGAAATCATGAAAAAAGTGTGGACATTATTTACTTAAGACTTCCAAAAGGCATTTGATGAAGTCCCCAACTATTCACGCTGGATCCTAGCATGGCTCCCTGGTCGGCAGCGACTGAAGCTGCGAGGGGATACGAGCAACTGAACGCCTGTCCCATCGGGGTTTCACAAAGTAGCGTGCTAGGCCCAATTCTATTCATAATTTGCATCAATTATATTTATATTAACATCCGTTGTGAAATCAGTAAATTTGTAGGTGATACTTAACTATGCCACCTTGGGAGTAATAGATTGAGCTCGAACAAGACATCGACCCCCTCATGGTACGGTCCACAGGTTAGCTAATGAGCTTCAATATCGATAAGTGGTCATTCATACACGTTTGGCCGGAGTCTGAGAACCTCTCAGCCAAATTAAAAATTAATGGAATAGCACTGAAAATGAACGGGACAGCATTGAAAATGAACTGGATATAGTTGGAAGCTGTGACAACGTGGCCGGGAAATAATTATCACAAACAATCAACATTTCAGCATGTTGACACGAGTGTCAAAATAGCAAGCAGAGTACCTACTGGGATTCATTACGAAGAATTTTAAGTACAAATCCACGGACATTAACATTCCTTTGTACAAAACACTTGTGCGACCGCAATTAGAATAGACTATGCTGTTCAGTTCCAGTTGCAACGCAAGTGCAAAGGTATCGATAAAATGGAAAATTCAACGTAGAGCAACAAAATTGATACCTCAGCTGCGAGACCAGCTGTACGAATGTCGTCAACAAGAAGTGGGCCTCCTTTCCCTCAAACAAAGACAACTCGGAGGGCAACTATTAGCAATATTCGAGCACTTGACTGGCTCTAACGACGTGCCCACAACGGAACGTTTTGATAGATTTTAATGTTCGCCTGCGTAGCAACGGCCATAAACTCACGAATAAACATCGAAGAATTATTCTCAGCTAGCAGTTTCCCCGTACTTTGTCAACATTTGGAATATAGACCCCTCCCCCTCTCACAAAGTTATCAGTGCCGAGCCGCCAAGGCGATTAAAAATAGTTTTGATAAACATTGGGAGCGAAATCCTTCACAGTTACGGACTCCCTCTTCTACGAAACCGGAACTCTTAACTGTCAAAGAGTCTAAACCACCATAATCCATTATCTCTCAAGCCCCAACCAACTTAACGTCTCCTAGCTCCGCGACTCTATAGTAAATAATTGTGCTAGAACGATTAAGTCTGTAGAGGAGTCATCTTTGCTTCCCTAGATAGCTATCTCCATGCGTCTGACGTAAGGGCAAAATCTCAAAGAGGGCCGAAAGGTGGGTGTGAGTTCACACGTCCCTCACCGTAACGAGTTCAATGACTAAAATGAGCACGAGCTGTGCATCAACTTTTTCTGGCTGTCCACACGTAGAGGTGTCCATTGATATGAATGACACCGCGCGTGCAGATATGATATAGGCTAGTATAATGTCGCCTATATTTCGCATCGGTTTGAAGTCACATTCGTATCCATAATCTTATATCCTAATTTTGAAAGGAACAGCTTTTTTCTAGAATATTCAATGCTTGTAAAACAAAAAAGGGAAATAAACAGCTAAAGGGACATGTAGCATATAAATATAAAGTTAGAACCTAAGCGCATGGACGTTCTCATACAGGATCAACGGTCATGAACTCCAAGTCAGGAAAGAATGAAAAGAAATGAATTAATAGTCAGCAGGAGAATGAAAATGGAAAGAAGTAGGCACCATATGAAGGGCCAGATTACACGTCCCCCATCGTAACGCGTTCAGTCGCGAAAAAGAACACGAGCTGTGAGTCTGCATTCTTTCTCTGTGCACACGTAGCTAGAAGCGACTCTCTCAAATTAATGATACCCGAAATATAACCGAAAATGTAAAGAAACTATATCATAACTGAATGCGCGGCATCATTAATTTGAGAGAGTCGCTTCTAGCTACGTGTGCACAGAGAAAGAAAGGAACAGCCCTTTTCAAAATATGTTTAGCCTGTTAAACCAATAAAAGTAAAGCCAGCACGTAAGAATCCGCTTTCTTGTCGAATCAAAGATGGCGTCTGTGTTACTCAGGAAGCAAAGAATGCAACGCTCTTTGCTTCCTGGTGTTGCTAGTACAATATTTTCAGCTTAACTAGTTTTGTTTTAAACGGGATTACAGTGCTTAATTATTATCGTTAAAGTGACAGCAAAAAAACATTTTTATTGACTTGTTCAGGATTTGAAAACTCTATACTTATAGTTATTTGTTTGTTTACAATAAGAACTTATGTTTGTCGAGAGAGGGCGCTGAATACCATCTCATGTCCTTGTGACTGCTCTAGTTGTTCATCAATGGAACCATAACTTTGTTTATGGTTGCGAAGTTTTGGTTGTGCACAATCAATCAATCAATCAATCAATATCTTGTATTTCTCCCCGTAGGAAGGTATTCATACAATAGTTCTATTACAATACATGTTCAGTACACTAGTGTAGAACAATAAGCAAGGAGTCTTACTCGCTAGGTTAAGAATTGACTGTA
>LQNS02276620.1:13023051-13035315 GCA_001587735.2 Parhyale hawaiensis
GTAACGTTCTTACTGCCCGAGTAATAGCCACCCAATTAGCCCTGCTCTTAACAAATACCACTCTCCTGGTGTCTACCACAGGAACGACCTGATTAAGGTCCAAGGACAAAACTAGGTGTGAGTGATCTGAAAAGCCAATAGAGGAGCCAACTGTCACCGTCATCAAGTCCGAGACATCAGTCATAACGAGGTCGAGACAGTTACCAGCAATATGCGTGGACCCGCCAACTAGCTACACACAACTAGACAAGGTGCAGAAGTCCAACCCAGCCACACCATGACAATCGGTCGGTGATGCAGATCCCAACCAGTCCCTGTTGTGTGCATTAACATCAGCAACAAAAACAAACGCTGACTTGGGATCCGTGCTCTGTAACGAGGCCTTCGCCGTCAATAAACAGGCATAAAGAGAATCATCAGTTGCAGGGCTCCGATATAAGGAGAATAAGTAATAATTATTCAGTCGACCACACACCCTTACAACGATGATCTCATGACAGGCGCATTCGTGCACTGACTGCCGGTAAGCACAGAATCCGCTCCGGACATAAACGGCCATTCCACGGAATCCAGGCCCCGATCCACATAGCCTTGGAAAAGGGGACTGAAAACACGCCAAGGCAAGCTCAGCGTCGTGCTTTCAAAGCCAGCCACCAAAGTCTCGGAGCAGCACACGACATCCACACCACGGGACACTAAGTCGAGCTCCGCAAGGTTCGCGTATATACAGTCCTCTAATATTACAATAGAGGAGACGACACTCCCGAGCCAGACCCGGTCCCGGGTTACTTTCTACATCCCCACAAAGTAAGAGAAAAGAGAGAAAAAAATAAAAGAATATAAATATGCAGTAATGTACAAATAAATCAAAAATAAATCCAGTACTAGAATATATTCCGCTAACATCAAGCTTGGGAGGCTTCTTTAATTTTAGCTTTTTTATTTTAGGTCTCAAATCCAATCTGGGAAAGGGCTAATTGGTGCAAATGTTGCCAACTAGCTGATCTTATCGAATATAAATGCAGAGGGATCAAAAGCAGATCGAATCAATGGCACATTTTTTATTATTTCACGATATCTTCAATACAGTTTTCGAAACTGTTTGTAAAAAATTTCGATATTGTTTACGAAGTCGAGGATATCGTACGTTTTGAGCGTAAAACAGGCTCACAAAAACAATATGGCAATTGTCATAATAATTTACTGAATTACAACACATTAATGTCTTTCAGTGAGAAAAATGTCTATGCTTCATCATACTAGATTATCACAAATAGGGTAAATTGTTACAAAAACCCAATATGGCGCCCAGCTAATTCACTGCTATCTATTGATAGTAATCTATAAGAGAAGTACAGTGATACCGTATATATCAGTCGGAAATGCATAGTTTTTGAGATATATGACTTTGAAGTTCCCATTGTTTTTCTATGGGAGAAAATAGCCGGCGTCGTTATAGGCTTGCTAGCGACCCCATAGGAACTTTGCCATATTGGATCTTTGTGAAAATTTACCACAATTAGTGCCCCAGATACTATTGGAACTTTCACAGAGACAAAGCAACGATTGAGCTAGGGCAGGAAGTTATAATATCATACGGCTCAACGACAGGAACCAGCCCACGAGCCACACAATGGAACTTGTGTTTTCGCACAGGCTTCTATTTCAGTGCATTTTGTGAAATGCTGTTAGTGTGTGTGAGCGTCGCTGCCGTACAACAGATGACATTACTATGGCGATAATTAGCAGGTCCAGAACCACAACCTCACAGGCCACGAAACCTCTAGAACGGGGTGTAGGACGGATAGAGCCAAAAATAAGAAATTGCTGTCACAGGCCGCGCCCAGTAGCGTTAAAATGTATGGTGTCTAAATATATGACATTTCAATTCATAAAGAAACAATTGAATATTTGATATACAGGATTAATACATTAATTTTAATGGAGTTAGGCATGCCTTATAATAATTGTTTAAAATGTTATCCTTCGTAATAATCACCTCGACTGCCTTGTATGCCAAATATACAATATTTAAAGGAGTTAGCTATGCCTTATAGTAACAGTTTTTAAAATGTGGCCCTTCGTTCATAGCGTCGGCTCAACTGCTGGGCCAATCAATAATCTTTTATGGCGTGAATCACACCGTATAATAATAGCTTTAAAACGATAGGCTTCGTTTTTCCGGCTCTACTGTTGAGCCAGACCCATTGTCATGGTATATATTTTTTGCTCGTACAATAGCCATTAGCGGAAAGTTCCCTTCTCTTGTCAAGTACTGACTAAGCTGTGACAGATCGCACCGTGATGTCGTCCTTGACCAACCGTTGTTGCTTTCCCGCTTCTAAACTCAACTGTTTAACTTATGCTCCAGTCCAGTGAGCAGTTGCAAAACGTGGTCTAACCGGTTGGCTAGGCGTGCTTAAATATAGATTAATAAATCATTACAGCATAGAACGGGGTACTGCGTAGTAAGGTCACTCCCGAGCCAAGCTAACAGGCGCGCAGCTTTCTCATTTTCACAGTTCAGAAGATTTTCATACTATGAAAAATGAGTGATCCTTAGCGGAAATTGACTACATATGGTAATATTAATTGACGTGTAAAAGGGATTAAAAATTCACGCAGGATGATTGCCAAGCACATCACTACGGAATGAATAATGTCAAATGCTACCAAATACGATAGCTAGCCTACAGTTTAACTACGACACATGACGCCAACCGCTGCTGATAAAACATCGGATAATAATGAATGCAGCACAAATGACTATGATGCTTATCGGCTGCGTTTTTACTAAAATTAACTTCCAAGGATTACGCGGCTTCGTTTTAATTATTAAAAATGATCCACCACTCTGTTCCATTTCATGTAGACGGAAAATAATTTACACTCATCTCACTGACAAAATACTAACGGAAAGTATGTATCTTAATTGAACTACCAGTGGTAAAGGTAAAGTGAACTTGACGCACCCTCAACTGCAGGGGTAACCCATACGCTCTAGTTCATGCTGCAGATATAGGCCAACTGGTCCCGGAGGAGTAAGTACGGCTGCAGACGATTACGGTCGTCAATAACTATGACGTCATCGACGGAAGCTTGAACGACCCACGCCCCTATAGTCTCCCCATCTATGAGGACGGTAAATGCCTCCACGGCAGCTGTGCATACGTATTTCTGCTGAGTCAGCAGTAGTAGTCGTAGTAGAAGTTGGTAGCATGATAAGGTTACTAGAGCCTCAATTACGTCTCAAATATTATTCGCTCGGCATTTCTGCCAGAAGTTCACAGGGTGGAAAAGAAGACACACAAGTACGTGCTAAACGTCTCAAGTTTCGCCAGCGCGCAACTGCTAGCAGGGAGCAAACCGCGTCAAAAAACTTACAAACTAACCTGAACCGTATATAAGAACTACAGCCAGACGCAACATTCATTGCATGCTTACGTCGTAACATTCATTGCATTGGGGGCGTGAGGCCAATAAATAGTCTGATAGGGTCCACCGGAATATCCCCTTAAGGAGGGAACCATGCAGTGACTTTCGCATCAAAACGTCTGGTGCCACACACTCAAACGAGTGAAAGCAGCTGCAATGCTGAACATATCTACTAGCGTATCCTACTCAATTTTACCTTGATGATTCTTCGGACGAAGTCCAGGTAGCGTTACTCACACTACCCATACCCATCGATCTTGTGCAGAGGTGATGCAGTCCGCGATTAGTGGTAGGGCTAGTAGCGAGTTATCCCCACCCTGCACGCAGCTGGAATTCCAGCTGGTTTGTCTGGCCCTTTCAGTTAGTATGCGTCCAGTAAGTTTTTAAACTTCAAATCAACGCCGGTGGCATTGCGAATGTGATGGAGAATCTTGTTGAACAGCTTCGCACCACGGACAGTGAAGCTGTTAGAATACTTCGTGGCTATCGCCTCACTGTTATGATGGAAATTTGACCTTCACAAGAGCAACCAAAACGGCTTGAGTATCTGGCAAGAATCCCCCACTGACATTGATAAGAATTCCTCCCGAAATTTTCTAAACATATAGAATTGCGAAGCGCTCAAATCTGCGTTAAAATTGAGTACAGTTGAAGGTAGGCAAAGCTTAACGTGATAGTTCAATTCTTGCAGGCCTCAACTTTACATGTGAAAGATATCTGGATAACTTCGAGGCGTTCTTGGTCTTTTTCGTTTACTCGGTGACCAAAGAAGTGAGCAGTATTCTTTCATCGGCTGTATCAGTTGTTTTCGTAGGGTAAACGTAATGTCTGCCTCTCGTGCATGAAGAGAAAGTTCGAAGCATCCATCATCCGTTCCATTTCTTGCGATGGTAACGACTCGAGCCACGTAATCCTCAAAAGTGGCATTAAGTGTCCTGCATTCTTACTCCACGGTCTCTTCAAATTGCCTTTCGATTTCACCCCAGACGTCACGCGTCGTGTAGTATGTCGATGCAATATGGTAAGAGTTTTCCTGTATCGAAAAAGCTCGAATTTCGTAAGGTTAAAGGCCATGTTGTATTATTGTTGTTATCCGATGTCTAGCAAGCGATGTTGGTTTAATTTAATTGCACACTCCGTACCTCTGCCACTGACTGTACCGTAGTCATTATTTGTGTGTCGTCCGCAAACGAGGAAGAAACGGCAAACCTGCAGTGGTGCTCCATCTCATTGATCATGACAAGGAAGAGTATTGGATCAAGCACAGTACCTTTGGGACTCTACTGATTATCGGCTGTCGTTTGGACACTCTGTTATTTATAATTACAGTTTGAATTCGGTTAGTCAGGAATGCTGCGATCCACCGAAGACATTTCCCAAGGATACCCATGGGCTGAACAACGGGGTTCCCATAGTTCAGGCATGAGAATACCCATGTCGGAGAGCTTGAGCAATAGTATACTCCGTGTTCAACTTTATCAAATGGCTTGGTAAGAACTAGACAGATTATGTTTACATTTTTGCTTTGGCACAGTGAGTCTACAATAAAGTCATAATGCTCCAGCGGGGAAGTATAGTAGATCGTTTATGGCAAAAGCAATGCTGACTTGATGTAAGTAGGATTTTGCTATCTAAATGATATAATAAGTTCTTCCTAAGCGCCTCTTCAAACCTCTTCGTTACATATGGCTTATAGGGAGACTGGTCTATAGTTAGCTGAATTCATACATTTCCAGCTTTGGGAATAGGTGTAATAATTGCATAGTTGTGGGTGACTGGAAAAACTCCTTCAAAAACTGATTTCTGCCACATAAGGTATAGAGGGTAGGTAGGAGTTGCTTAGCTTACACATCTTAAGGATTTTTACAGGTATAGCTACATCATCTGGCTCCGCTGCGCTATTGCCGCTACGTTCGTCGACGGCAATTACGTTCAGTGCTGAGTTTTGCGAATTCAAAGTCCATTAAGTATCTTCTAGTTGAGTCGACTTGTGGAAGACTTTCTGATAGTGACGATTTAGTAATTCGCTCATTTTTTGCTCATCATCAACATTAGAACGTATAAGGGAATCGCTTACAAGGGGCCCAGTTTTCGATTTTACTGAAGAGTAAGAAGAAGCATAAGCGAAAAATATTTCCGATTGCTTTTCATTTTCTCGATGGCTTGCAGTTCTTTTTCTTGTTTCTCTTAGTAGTGTGATCGTGGGAGCAGACGTTCTATTTCATCTAGCTTGTTTTGACACTCAGCTTGCCGCTGCAGGAGCCTCGTTGATTGCTGGAATTTCGTGATCGTTTCTTAAGTAGTCCTTTACGAAATCTTGGGTGCCGGCTTTAATTTTTCTCTTTGCTAGGTTGAGGTACTTCAGACACCTTTCGAGCAGAAAGTTTTCAATTATCTGATTGATATTTTCACTTTAGATTGAATTAGAGGTGCGTCAAAGTTTCATACCTTCAGCTCTGCATTCATCCCCTCCCAGTTTATTCCTTTATCTTACACGTTCAAGTCACGAAGGCTGTGTGTTTCTTCGCAAATTGTATAGTTGTCTTTATGAATCGCACTCGCCGAGCTCAGATGTTATTTCAACGAGTCTACGATCAGACAATGTTGCGTCACTGATGTCGATATTCTTAATCAATTGTGGGCTATCCACGAAAAGAAGATCGAGAACATTTTCATTCCTCGTTGGAGAAGAAATCATTTGAATCAGTGAAAAGTCATCCATTATGTGCTCACGAGAGATCTTTTTTTCTTACCTCTAGTGGCCGATTATGTTCTACATAAGACACAGCTACCTTTTCCATCTGGTAAGTCCAGTGTAAGCCATTTTAAGCCGAGGAACATGAAATCACAAGTTATGAACAATTTATACCTACTCTGAATTTCTTTGCAGTGTGGCATGATTAGTTGCAACATTATGGTAAATTTCTCGCTGGTACATTCCGGTGGTCAATAGCACACCACGCATAGCAATTTAATTTTTTCTATGTGAACAATAATACAATTACACATCCCAGCCGAGAATTTGTGTTTGATGTGAGATTCAAGGCGATCTGTTACGTATAATACAACACCATCACAATTCCTATCTTTGAGGTCACATCTGTGTAGTACATAGTTTTCTATTTTGACTTCTGCATCGTTGACTACATCATCTATAGGTAAGTTTCAGTAACGGCAAGCAATGTTGAACTTGCCTCATTAATTATATCCTGCAGTACCATTTGTTCGTAGATTTTGTTCACTTTTTCATCTGCATTTGGTTTAAGTTCATGGCACTCTAAACCTAGTAGCGTCGTTAAATATACGAAGAAAACTATAAAACGTGGCCAGTAATGTACTTACGGGATCCCAAGGAACGAACTTCAATTTCGAAGTGAAGAGTTTCTTCAAACTGGATATTTTGTATCGCCCTCATAAGCCTGTACACCTTAGCTAAGCCGTTTCAAAGTCAAAATAATGTAAAATCTTTAGTCTTTTACTGAATATCTTCTATTTTTCTCGCAAACTGCATGCACCGTACACAATGCATCAACTTCAAAGGGGAACAGTTTTAAAACCGGAATGACCACGGCAGGCTGCGCTGGAAGAATCCATCGGCCACATCACTACTCGACGAAGTCGGAAGTAACAGTGATCTCAGTTGGAATTTTGATGCCCTTCCCCAGTGATGGCGGTGATGGTAATCATGGTTACGAGCACTGACGATATATACTTACACGTATTATATATACTCGTATTTCTAAAGGTGGGTCCATTCTATTGACTATATTATCTACATATAGTGGTATGCATGGCTTTGGGACGTGTTCTCTACGCTCGTTACCTGAGTTTGTTGGTGTTTTTGTTCTCGTAGACACGACTTTTTGTCTACCAAAATATTAACTAATATGTTAGTCGTCAACATATCGTCATGTCGTTTGGATGAGCAAGTATTACTGGTTAAATTTCTTCAAATTTTGTGCGAATCACGTACATTTCAAAAAGCTGTGCACCTTTTCGGCCATTTAAACAGACAGTATCCCTTTCGGCAGGTGCACGCAACAGTTAACTAGAACGCCTCGTGGCGTAAGACCATCACCCGAAGTAGGGGCAAATTCAGCGTGGTCATTTTTTGTAGCCAGTTTACTATAGAGTTTTCGCATCTCAGTCAACCCATCTGACTGCCTTAAAAAAATCTTTTATGATGACTCAACTGCTGTTGCCTCTTTTTGGGTGGATAGGCAACAAAATTCATCGCCGTAACTTTTTATGGCCAGCTGATTCTAGTTTTTTGGCATTGTTCACATCTGAGTAAACACACCAGACTCCCTAGAAAAAATTAGGAACATTACTCAACTAATTCTGCCTCTTTTTGGGTAGAGTTACAGATTCAACGCCGTCACTTTTGATGACTAGTTATTTCAAAATTTTTACTATTTTTCACATCTTAGACAACCCACCTCACTGCCCTAAAAAATATTATTATGACTCAACCCCTTGTGCCTCTTTTTGGGTGGACAAAGAACAAAATTCATCTCCGTCATTTTAGAAGGCCAGCTAATTCTATTTTTTTGGCATTAGTCACATCTAGGTCAACCCACCAGACTCCCTGCAAAAATCATGAACATTGCTCAACTCCATCTACCTCTTTTAGGATGGACAGACAAATATAGAAACATATATATACTCAAATCTTTAACAAAAACATTATCACCTCTCCCACTTCGTTCGATCGCGGGTGATAATCATTAAATTTATACACATTCTCTCAGCTCTGCGTCGTAATGCGTAGTTATGTTCATTTAAGCAGCGAAAAAGTGCACAGATTTCCGAGTTCTAATTCATTGAAATTTTTCGATGCATTCGAAATACTAACTAGAGCACTCTGAGAGCGCATACCTCCGCCAAGTGAGCCAACGGTAGCAAAAATTCAAATTGGCTCTGAAACCATAATTTTCTTTGCATAAACTCCAAAATCTAATCATTTGTGCCTTTTTATATTAATAACAGCTTGTTTAATTGTTTTGAAGATCCGTTCATAACTTTTTGAGTTATACTGTTAACAAACGCTAAGACAAATATGAGTCAAACATACAAACGAACCAACCGATCTGCACCAAAATTTGATCATTTATGTCTTTTACCATAACTAACAACTCCTATAAATTTCATAAAGATTCATTCATTATTTTTGAGTTATTGTGCTAACAAGCATAAAATCAAAAACAGTGACAAACGAACGAAAGAACGGATCATGACCAAAATTTGATAATCTACTCTTTGTTATATAGCTACCTAACAACTCATGTTAATTTCATCAAAATCCATTCATAACTTTTTGAGTTATGGCATCGAGAAAAATGACGCAGACAAACAACAAACGGATGAATGTATCTTCACCAAAAGTTAATCATCTGTTCCTCCCAACATACCTAACAATTCCTGTAAATTTCATCCAAATCGGTTCATAACTTTTTGAGTTATCCTGGTGACAGACAAATAGACAAACAAACAGACAGACAAACACGACAAAAAACATAACCTCCTTGGCGGAGGTAATAATGACGCTCCCTGTGCCTGCAGACTAGGCAGCTTGCTCCTTAGTAAAACTTTTGCCTGTATTTGACATTTGACACACGGTAGCTCTAACAAGGGCACAACAACGCACTCGGACGTCGAGTTGTGCTTATGGGCGACTAAAGGCTGCCATGTGAACCCGCTTTATCCCGCCGCAGAGCATCATATTTTCGATAAATATCAGGTCTCAGAGAAATATAAAGTACGGAAACTGGCAATTTACAACGTTTTTGGTCAACTGATATAGCAGTTTCGTATTGTCTCCTTAAAAGTGTTCATGGTACCAACTTAGCATTTTTTTTTCAAAATTTCCGACCCCTTTCTATTTCACTGATAATTCAACGTAGTTGCCCTGGCAAGCTACATAACATTGGCGACAGCTTTAAGCGCTACAAAATGAACTTCACCTCAGATGCTGGAATTTCCTTCAGCTGGTCGGCAACCGTATTTTCAGTACATGTTCTCTAATATCTCATCATGATATCCTCAGAGGAGAAACTTCAGCTTTGGGAAACGTGAACATCGCAAGGACTTAAAGTCTGGTGAATAAGACGACTGAGGACTCACAGCAATGTGTATAGCAGCCAAGAGCGTTTTAACTTAAATCATTATGTGGCAAGGCGCCTTGGTCGTTATGCAGCAATGTAATGTTCTACTTGTTCAGTTTCGTACGCATGGCCCTTTTTCTCTGTTGTGTTTGTCAATAGACCACACCATACATTGACTGGATACTGACATTGGGCCTGGAGGCCGATTTACGTGTTAATAAAATGAGTTCTAATAATCACAGAGACCTCAAACAAAGATTAATTTCTTCGTCGTACTATGGGGAATGCGTTGCATTTCTTCAGTAGGTGATAGATATCATACCTTCGGGCACCAAGAATAATTGAAAAATTCATCATAATTTCACGGAATATCAAAATTCTATGGAAAAAATTGGCTCATAGTTCAATTGAGTTTTTTTCCAATGACGATTTTCAAGTAATAACCTCAGAAATTAATGTATGTAGAGCTTTCGGTAGACCTCATCCCAATAGCCGCAACAAAAGGGAGGTTAAAAAACCCCGTAATGTTGAAAAAAAAGCTAAAACCACAGTAATACTACATTGGTAGCAATGAACTAAAAATACATATTGAATTATGAGATAAAGATACCTAGACAGCCGATAAATGATAACAATTTAGGGCTTATAAAACCCTCCATTACTGGAACCATCTAAAGCTGCACATCATGATTGTCAATATCATATCACATAACTGCCTATGTATACTACACTATTTCGTAGTTGCCTGCGTTAAATCATTTTATGGTTTCCTGTGTTGCATCACTTTTTGGTTGCCTGAGTTAAATCACTTCATGGGAGCCTAGATTACACCACTTCATGGGTGCTCGCTTTATATCACTTCATGGATGCCTACGTAACATCACTTCAAGTGTGCCTACGTTACATCACTTCATGATTGCTAATATTATATCATTTAAGGGATGACTAGGTTTTATCACTTCATGGCTGCTTATGTTAAATCACGTCTCAGTCAACCCACCTGAATACATAAAAAATTATCATTATTATGACTCGACTCCTTCTGCCTCTTATTTGGTGGAGAAACAACAGAATTCATCGCCGTCATTTTGTACGACCAGCTAATTATAGTTTTTTGGCATTGGTCACATCTAGGACAGCCCACAAGACTCCCTGTAAAAAATTATACACTTTGCTCAACACTTTCTACTCAAATCTTTCTACATTACTGAAAGCAAAAAAATTAGGTCAAATAGCCAAACCAAAGTATGATAATGTAGTGGGAGAACATAGAAAAATGCGTCTGCAGCCCCATGCAATATCAGGCCCAAATGCGGGACCGAAATCGGCCTTAGGGGCCAGTGTCTCGTCAATGTACGGTGTGGTCTATGGTATGTCAAAGGCATCTCTTTCGCGATCACTCGCCCATCAAAAACGCACAAGACACTGGATTATTTCGACATTATCATCCGTTTTTGCAACTGAGAGTCTTTCCTTTGCGATGTTCATCTTCGTTTTAGTGTCGGACCACCAGAAAAATTGAGTCTTGATTAAACACTGATGCCTGTTTTTGTAAAGTTAATTATTAACTAGCTGGACCCGTGAAACTTTCACGGCTTTGCAAAGCCTTTCAGACAGACTCGTGAAACTTTCATATTTTAGCATGGAGACGAAGAATTAGCAATTGTTCTTCAACACTGAGACTCGATGTGTGATACATTATGTCCATCCTCTTGGTTGATAATCAGTACTATACAATAATTCACGTCGTATTTTTATTTATTTATTTATTTATAACTATATTTATATCTTTCCTGTCACGCTCTACAGGAAAAAGATGGGAGAAAATTCAGATTTCAAAAGGCGAAAAAAAGTTGGGTACCTTGCAATCTTTTTCTTCAGTATTAGATAGGGGAAAAATAGAACTAATAAGATAGGACCAAATTCTGAATTCAAAAGGCAAAAAAAAGTTGGGTACCCTGCAATCTTTTTCTTCAGTATTAGATAGGGGAGAAATGAGGAAGCCCAAGAGACGGTGGGGGTTTTGGTGAAGTGTTAATTTTTTACCGTCATTTATAATGACGGCACGGGCCACTAGTAATATCCATAATTCCCTGCAGTGGAGTAGCCATGGGAGGATCGTGGGGGCACACTTCTTCCCCAAAAAGTTACACGCACCCTTCACTGGAAATGAGGCCTTGAAAAAAAATGTACTGCTTAGGGCCTAGCTTTTGTGTCTCGCTGCGCCCCCCCCCCCCTTAAATTTTGCTAGCACACCTATTGCCCACCCCCACATGAGCATTTGCAGGTCCTTACCCGTTCATTCAGAAGAGCCCAGGGGCATAAAAATTTTTAAAGAGACCTTGCCCAGCTGCACAGAACTGCTGACCTCCGCGTATCATTGGACCCGTGCAGTATTTATAGGCCTATAAGCTAGCAGCACCCGTGGAGCTTTCACGGTCTGGCTTAAGGCGCTTCATATAGATCAGTGAAACCTTCGCATTGTACCATGGCAATTCCCCATCAACATCACAAACAACACCGAGATTTTATGTATGATATCTTATACGACCAGCCTTTTTGCTGATGATTACTGAATCTGCCCATATCTTAGTGGCCCGTGGATTATATTTATAAGTCCCTCTGTCTACTTGGACCCGTGGAATTCGGCAGCAAACCACGGTACAGGTTCCCCAAGATTTATCTTAAAATTTTCGGGCGTAAAAATAATTAAAAAGACCTGGCC
>LQNS02276620.1:13043066-13053525 GCA_001587735.2 Parhyale hawaiensis
TATCTCCTGCTTCTCGTTTGTTGGCTACTTCGTAGCCTTCTAGTTAAAAGTAACGGATTAACTTTCCGGTGTATTGGGCCCTTTCAACTATTGTTATAGGCCAAAATACTACTCTTGGCCTTGTGTTCTTCAGCTACACCGTCTTTCCTTGCTCGCGAGTGTAAGCGTTCTCCACTTACACCATGTCTTATACTGTAGACCTATGCGTTGTTTTACTACTCTTAATAGTGACCGATCCTTGACCTCCCAGCATGACAGTGCTGAATTCCTACAATTAAAATGGATTTCTATACCGATCAGGCAGCGTTCAAAACTGGTTCGCATTTTAACTTTCTCTCCAGCACTCAACAAGCCTCCTGCCATCTGTGCTATGCAGTGTCCTGTGTATCCTAATAGAACGTTTCTCGGTCACTGTACAGCTACATAAAAGACCTTGCATTAAAGAGCTATTCATGTAGCGACAGTGACCAAGAAACGTTCGACTTCCATCCTCCTCCCCCTACTTGATTGCTAAAACCTCTCCCTTTCTTTTTGCTTCCTCGGAACTGGCTAGCGAGAGCCTATGCACCTCCTTATATAGGCTGTTGTCTCCGTATTCGGAGAGCTCTCCGGAGACCTCAGAGCCTTAAAATTCTTCCTTTTTTCTCCAGTTCCTGCAGTTTTTGAACCCTGCTCTGACCTATCACCGAGGGTATCCTAATAGAATGTTTCTCGGTCACTGTCGCTACATAAATAGCTCTTTAACGCAAGAGGTCTTTTGTTAAATAATAAAAACGAGCTGAATCCACAAGAAAATACTTATAGGAATGTTTTAAAATTTCATGCATTTAGAGCAAATCTCTCCAAATATTTGTAGATATTGGGGATTTAAAAAAAAAAAAAAATCTGGTCTTAAGATATACATTAAAATCTGTACATCTACAGATTTTAACAGCAGAAAAATCTATAAATATGTTATTTTTTAAATGAGATTTTTACCATGTCTCATTTTCTTTATTTAGTTGCCTACTTTCATTAGCTCAAAGTATCTAGCTTCATAATTGCATTCATTAGTTAATCATTTTTGTTTTTATATTATTAATCGTTTCTTGTTTTCAGCTTTAATTCAAAATGGTTTTCTTATCTTTTCAGCTCTCTCCATCAATTGAATTCAGTGTGTATTAAGTTCATTCATACCTAATTATCTGAGCATTACCTCGAGTTAGTGCTAACCGCCTGAGCTGCGACTACGGAGGTTAAACAAAGTGTTATAATAATAATAATAATAGTGCTAACCATCAGTTTCAGGTGAGTTGCCATTTGTTCACATGCTTTTGTATGCGTGTGGGAATGTGCTTGAATTGTGTTTGTTTAAATTGTGATTGCACAAAAGTTGCTTCTTTGTATATATACGGTATGTTGCAAATTTGCAATGCATTTCTTTTGCACTGCTGTGCATAGCTTTCTATTTTATGGAGCATTCTGGTTTATTGATTTTTCTTTTGCTATTCTCAATTTTGTTTATTTTGCTATTTGCTTTAGGATTGATTTGTTTTTTTAATTTCCTTTTTATTTTTGTTTCTTGATTTATCATGGAACAACAGACTCTGTATTTTGCATCATTCAAATTTTCATTCAACTATAATTGGCTATTATCTAGTTATTCACATACCTTCTGTTGTTCTCATGATATGTCAAGTTTATGCTTTGTTTAACTATTTGAGTTTTGCATCTTCATTTTTGTTTGTTTGATAGATTTTATTATTATTATTATTACTCAAGGTCCACAGGCTATACCATCAATCATTCAGGTCAGTTTCTCATAAAATTTTGTTTATTTATCTTACAGCCTGTGGAAGTCATCTTTTGAACTCAGTCCATGCCCCTTTTGTTACCCTTTCTCTGGATTCTTGTCCATGCTCCTTTTATCCATCCTTTTTGTGCTACTCCTTATCTAGTCTTTTCCACACATTCTTTGTTTAGGCTTTACTTTCCTCCTTTACACACTCCTTTAACTGTCCTTTCCCATGCTCCTTTTCTACACCCTTTCTGATACTTCTTTCCCCTAATAGCTACCTGTCAATTCTGCTCATTGTACATAGCAAACAGTCCCTACCAGCATAGATGTATTAGGCCTAAGTAGACAATTTTTTCATTATCTCACCCTACACATTAACGGAGACAGAGCCATTAGCTAGGCGTTTGGGATGTCTCCCGTCATGCTTTATTGTGTTCTTCCTCTTCTTTCCTGACTTGCTGTTCCCATGCGTCTTGATCCTGTGTGGGAACACCTTCATACATGGGTTCCCCATTTCTATCGACAATCTATGTGTTCTTGCTCATTTCTCTGTGATATTGTTCCGCTCTGAAATGGAGGCTTAAACTTGCTGATTAGCTTTATAACACTTTTGATCTGTTTGCCCAAAGTGTTGAAAAATGGTTCCACTCTAATTTGGAGCAGTGGTGAGGCCATAACATTCCATTTCCTCCCTTGTAGTGACACGCCACAATTCTCCCCAACCAATCATCACCTCTTTCATATATAAAAACCTGTGGTTTGAAAATTAATTGAAAATTCATTTTGGTACCTGTTATGTATTTGGTTAGATGAGGTGTGTTTTGGTAAGATGGGGTGGATTCCGTTAAATCTGGTAGCTAGCTACCAGTTGTTGGGTTGGATGAGGTGCCTATAGTTTGCATGAAGTGCCTATGGTTAGAAGAAGTACCCAGTGTTTGATGAGGTGGTTTTGCTTGGTTAAGGTGTCTGGATTGGGCAAGCTGCTTTATATAAGCATGGTACATGTAGGTAGGTAGCTATATGTCAAACTTAATGCATTAACTGAAATTAAGCTAAGTTCTCATACCGTAATGTAGACGGTCTTGGCTATGCTTATAACAGAAAAATAACTGTTGAAGTTCCATTTTGTGTTCCCGAGTTGTGAGAAAATACTACCTGTTAAGATGAAAAAGGAAAAAAACTGCCCTCACCCTTGGACTACGTAGAATATTGAAAAAAAGAAAAAACATGGAACCACAGTTGTTTAATAGTTTTCAAGGATGTTGCCTCTTTTAAAACTGCATTTATGTGTTTAGTTTTAACTCTGAAATAAAAGAAGCTAAGCACTGAATGTGAGGGTTTCTCAGGTAGCTATTGTGTTTGTAATCAAAATAGTATAAACTTTGGTAACATATGATACATTGTGCACTCAAAGTCAACAGTTGAACTATTAAGTAAGCCTTAAGGAGCTTTCAATTAATGTTTTGATATTAGTGAGAACCATGGAAGTCATTAGCTATTGCTATAGTTACTAGTAGTTATAAGTCAGTTGCATGTATGTATCTTAACTTCTTAAGCCCTTCTTTTTTTAACCCTAATACTAAATGCCCCATTTCGAAATTTTAATAAATAAGTACTGCTTACTGTCCTACCTCAACTTGTATTTGGTCTTATTATTATATTTATGCCGTATGTATAGGTATGTAGGTATACAAGATAGGGCATTGCTGGAATAAAAAGCCCAGTTAACTTATCACAGTTGCGTCATTATAACCACCCTAGTTTGGCTGCAGCTATCTGTGAAGTTCATATTAGTGCTTAACATATATTTTTGTTTCAGGTGTGACGTTCCACTCCATTCGAAGCACCATCAGCATGGGCAAGAGTAAGCGCAATCCCAAGCGGTTTGGTCACAAGGTTGCATCTGCAGGGGCCTTGGGAACACAAATACTGGATGATAAATTTGCTAAGCCATCACAGAGAGTGAAAGCCAGGTTTACTAAGGGGGATAAGTCAGAGAAGACCCAGTATCTTGATTTGACTGGCGTGTTGTCTCAAGTGAAGAAACTTGAAGATGAATGTGCAGAACAGCCCGATGGCATTGCTTCTACCCCATTTTCTGACCATCAGGAACAAAAAGATGAAGATGTCCCACATAATGTTGAAGCGCTCATCAAGAGTTTTGAAAAAGAGGCAATGGGCGATATAAATGTGCTGGAGGAAGAAAAAATATTTGCCAGTTTAATGCCAGACAATAAGAAATCAAAGGAAAGTTTCATTGAACATGTCCGTGGAACTCTTACAGAACGTCGTACTGAAATCCAGTCTCAAGTGGATGAGGAAAGCCAGTGCGGTGGTCCTACTATTTCCGAGGAACTTCAGTCTATGTGCAAGCAAGCTGGTGAAGTCCTAGAAAGTTACCGATCTGGACCTATTCCTAAAATGCTCAAGGCCATGCCAAAGATGAGGAACTGGCTGCATTTACTGTACTACACAAATCCAGAGAAGTGGAGTGCTGCTGCTGTATATCAACTGACTCGTCTCTACTGCAGCCAGAAACCAGAAATGGTGCAGGTATTTTATAACAAGGTGTTATTGCCTCGCTGCAGAGACGATATTTCTTATTTTAAGCGTCTCAATTATCACCTATATCAAGCTCTATCTAAGGCACTCTTTAAGCCTGCAGCATTTTTCAAAGGTGTTATTCTTCCACTGTGTATGAGTGGAGATTGTACGTTAAGAGAAGCTATTGTTTTTGGTTCGGTTATTGCAAGGAAAAGCATTCCAATTCTTGCTTCTTCTGCCGCTATCATGAAAATCGCTCAATTGCCCTACTCTGGAGCAAACTCAATCTTCCTTCGAATTCTCTTCAATAAGAAGTATGCTCTTATGTGGAAGGTATTGGACGCAGTGTGTGAGCATTATGCCAGATTCAGATGTGAAGACCGCAAGTTGCCCGTCTTGTGGCACCAGTCCTTGCTGACTTTCGTCCAGCGTTACAAGAATGACCTCAGTCAAGAACAGAAGGATGCTCTCTATGGCTTAGCAGCTTACCACTCCCATCATGCCATCACGCCTGAAGTAAGACGAGAGCTCGAGAACTCAAAGACTCGAACTGTTAGTGCTGAGTGATACCATGGAATAATGGGCTTGCAGTGATATTTTTGCTTGAGTTTAGGGAGGACTCCCCTATATAAGGGGTTCTTGCAGATGCAGCTGCGGTGCTGTCGATCTGGTGAAATGACACCTAGAAGACAGACCAGCGGACCGGGAATATCGTCTGACAAAATAGCGTCCAAGCGAGCAAAATCCTGAACCCAGTGTGATACTCATATACTGGGATCTAATTCCTTCATCCACAGTGAGAGGAAGAAACGCGAGTTCATAAAGTGTAGAAGAGTAACAAGACGTTTCTACGCAACCCATCATCTTCCCAAAGAATGAGTAAATTTGCCTGAATAACGACATTAAGAATATCCTTTATCATTAGCTCGGACCGTAAAATTGTATAGATAGGTGCTAGTACACAAGCATATCGGTAGCGAAGGGCCAAGGCTGCCGATTCAGTCTTTGTCGAGATTGTGAATGTTGAACCCCACACCAGGGAAGAAGTAACTCGCGACCCTCGGGAATGTATAGTATTAACGAGCCGTTCACTCGTAACTGAGGGGCAATGGCCATTCGGTGGGAGGAGGGGAGGGTGCAGTTGCTTATCAGGGTATTCCATTAATACGATGCTATAGTGGGGACAATCTGTGTTCGACTGCAGTCATACATTTTTTGGCACAAGTGAGCATTTAACATTTTTCTGCTGCACAAACCAGTTCATGGAAGTTCCCTGGTTAAGGTATGCTGTAGGGCGTTTTTGCTTAATTTGTCATGATGCTGTGGTATTCTTGTAATTGACGATGCACTAATTCATGTTAACGCGTTGCCATCTTTTGTAGGCTTTGAATGAAATCCAGATAGTGGTTTGGCTACGAGTGAAAATGGCGTGATAGGAGACCTCCAGAACTGGAAATAGATCTGCCAGTCCCAAGTCATTCCGTGCAATAAAGGCTTGAAGTGATATTTTTTTTTTATTTAAGCCCACTCTCTTTGCTTTATCTGTGTTAATTTTCGTATTTAGTACGTTATAACGTTATGGGGCATTGTGGTATGCCTGCTTCTTCTACATCACTCCAATCTTTCATCAACTAACGGTTTACTAACCCATAGTTGGGCAATTTTACTGTAAGATGAAACTACTGTAGTTGACGATTTCATTTATGAATTAGTTTAGCTCTCGTGCAGGAATAATGCTTTCTTAACTCGGAAGTATAACATGTCTTACAGTATGAAAGACTTGAAGGTAATCTTTATCTTTCATTCGGCTTGTGTGTGAAGAAACTATATACTTTCCCTCTAGTTGCTGGAATTCGTGTGGAGAATCGTGCTTTAAGTTGCAATATTCTCATCAGTACAGGGGCTTGCTGTTTGTCTTTGAAACAGAGATAAAAAGATCGCTACTGGTGTGTCAAGGTTAATAGCGAAAGCTTGATGAAAATGTCTTTTTCTAGAAACAACGAATGGGTAGATACTATTATCCAGATTGCCCATTTTTCTTCTAGCTGTGGCACGGCAAGGGTAGATTAGTTTTGTGAAATCTTGTTGTTGCTTTTTATACAGTTCAGTTGAATGCATTAATTGAAGGTTCCCGAGTGCCTTATCCGCAGCCCTCAGGGGCATATTCTGGCGGGCCCTTTCCTTGCCACAATATGTTTGAGCATCACGCACCCAAAGTTCCCGCGGGCCTTCTCCGCAAGGGATGTAGCTTCAGACCGCAGTTCCTGCTGAGGTTAGTTTTGTAGTTAGGTAGGTTCTCTATATTTCCTTTCTATCCCGCGAGGTGGGCCGCCGATCGAGGTAACTTACTTTTGGTTAGGGATTCTTACTTTCGCCGGTGCGGAGGGCCACAGAAGGGGCCGACCGCACGGACGCTTCTGTCTTCTTCTATTTTCGTCTTTTATCTTTTGCCACCTGAGCACATCGTTGTGGTTCCGGCTGTAAGCAGAGTAAATCATTTTAGATCGCTATTGATCGTCTTAGTTTCAGAAATAGCGGGAAAATACCTATGTAATAATAATAATAATAATAATGCCTTATTCGCAGATGTTGCAGCTTGCCGCAGTTCCTACTGACGAGGTTAGTTTTGTTAAATTTGGTAGGTTCTCTACTTTCTCTGGCACGTGAGGTGATCTGTCGATGGAGATAGCCGACCTGGTACGCGGGATATCTCTTGTCTCTCTCGTGTGGAATAGGGGCCGACCACTTGAGTGTTTCCTACAATGCTTTGTGCCTTGTTTCCCTGTCCGTAGTAGCGCACGTGGCCACCACGCCTACCCAATATGCGATATCTGAATACTGCAGAAGTAGTTCCTCTGTTCAAACGCCTGAGTTGCGGCTACGGAGGTTAAATAAAATATATTATTATGCATAAAATTCAATTAAATTGTACCAGTATTATCTTTCACGTATAGATTTGTTAATCGTGGTAGACTGAGGCCCCGTTCGCACATGTAACCACACAACACAGCACGAGCGTTTGTATCAGTGCCTCGAACTGGGCTATTCCTACCGCGTGTGACTCGTGCTCTACGGCTCAACAACTTTGCTTGTAGACTGGACTCGACACACGGTGCAACAAGACAGAGATATGGTTCAGTGTTAAATTATCTGTTACACATTAATAAAACTGATCAGCAATTTATATTCTTGCTATTGAATATATAATATTAACAACGGATTTTGAATGCTGAATGAAGACACCGGACAACTCCTGACTGGTTTTATTGCATGAAATGAAGATGTGCAGGACTAAATTTTTTGTTCATCTGTACTAGAGGTGGACCGAATATTCGTGCTTTTTCCAGCATCCGCGTGTAGACATGCGAATATATAACCATATCCACCGATGAAGATCCTCTGAAATGGTGGAAGATGCACGCGAATATTTATCCTAATCTTTCTCAATCAGCGAAGTCTTATCTTGCTCGTCCGACATATAGTGTTACGATGATACAACAATTGCAACACACTGGAAAGACAGTGAGTATCTGTTGGGTGCCTGGCCATGTCGACGTCGCTTACCTATGAGGAGTTGAGGCAGGTGACCCTGACGGACGGAATTACCTATGGCAAACCGTGCGGTCCCCTGCCGAGACTATTACCCGCTAATCAAACGAAACCTGCGCGAACTATGGCTGGCCCAGAGAAACAATAAACTACGAAAAACCAAAGAAACCGTCTGACTGTGGCACTCGTCAAATGGACGTTCTACTCTGCCGCCTGCGTATTGGAACACGAGACTTATGACTATTTGCGAATGGGGCTCCCGCAGCCCGATTGCGTCGTAGCCTACCTCTCACCGCTTATATCTGATGGCCGAGTTCCCTACCTTCTCCAACGAGCGGAGGGACTGCTATCCGGACCTTTATGGACAGGATGCTGACTCCATACTCCCTGGAATGCTGGCTGAGGGACCTCGTGGTCAATTCAACAGAGACCCCCGTAAGACTTTCCTTATTAAATGTGACCTATATAATAAGCTGTGATGAACCCATTACAGTAGATACCACCACCAACTATGACATTGTCCCCTTGTTTGCTAAATACATATACTTTATGAAAAATTAATAATAGTCCCCTCCTTAATACTTCCTATTAATGTAAAACGAGACATACTTCTCGCCCTAGCGGCGCACGAGCCTGTTGATAAACACAGGAATAGTTCGGCGCGATATAGGCATTGTGCCACTGAAGCGCAAGTAAAAGCTCTTCTACTACTAGTGTTGTGAGTGAGCGTTTTTTTAGTTGTGCCGCTCTAGTATGTGATGAAAAGTGAAGTAACTTGTCTGTCGAAAGTGCAGAAAAATTGCTACCTTCCAATAATAGAATTTAACTATGAGGTAGCTACTTGGAGTTTATACTTGTACTAGTAACATCAATAGTGGCTTTTCTGCAATCTAGTTAATCTACTAGTAAATAATCCTTCAATGGGCGGTGATTGGGGAAAGAGACTGGTTGGATGCATGTAAAAAGTGTTTCCTTGTCCCGTATCCTGGGAAAAAGAATTCATGGATTTTAATTAGCTATTCAATTTTCTACTGCTAAACTCTACTTTTACAATGAATTCGAATAGCCCGAAACAAAAAAATTATTTCTCTCACTCCAGCGTCCAGACTCCAGAATAAAATAAAATGCCATGCTTCTTGAGAGATAGAACTTTGAGTAAATATTTGCATTAGCTAATGTTATAAAACTGATATTCGGTCCACCTCTAGCGCAAATGACCTTTCACTTCGTAGGCTATTCCGTGGTGAGGTATATGTGCGAACGGGGCCATATGTCGAATTTCAGAACTGACCCATGCAAGTAGATATGAATAAGAAATTGAATGCACGATTTGTTTGAAGTTGGTTCCGCCAATTTGATTGTACGAAGAATGGGGCCTATTCAATAGGCTTGTGAAAGTCCACTCATCCGAAACCACAGACTTTTGCCTTGGTTTCACCATGTCGAATTGATATTTATGCATTAACATGCCATAGATTGCCCACAATACTGTCAGAAACTCAATCATACTCAATAAAAGGGAGTTGCCTGCTGTTTCGAGCCTACATGGGCTGCATCTGCCACTTTTATTAACACGATTCGACGTGGCGGTATCGACGATTTTACCTGAGGTTCCGTACAAGTGGGATGTTATGAAAGGCGTCTTTTTGTGGCCACGTTCGTCATCCGAATCGCCGTGATCGTGATCACTGAAAAGCACAAGAACCGTCAATGATTTTGTAAACAAACCAGAGACCGTAAAAGACGTCATGTCTATTTTCGAAAAAATAAATTTCTATCGTATTTTTACGGAAAATTGTGCGAAATTTATTTCTTACGAACTTTTATTCACTTTGAAGTCATTGCATAAGTGAACTAGCAGTGTTTAAAACATTTTGAACATACACAGGCATAAAACTAAGGAAACCACAATTTTGGAAGTCAATATTACAAACAATCATCGCAACATTATTCAATTCATCCCTAAATATAAGAAGACATCACGAACTTTCATTTCAAATTTTGAATTTTTACTTGTCCAACGGCTGGAATCATTTTTTGATCACGCACGATTAGCGTGCGGAGGAAGTCACGCAGTGATCAATTTTCACGCCAGTAGTAGTGCTCTGTGCTAACTTATACTCTATGGGCGAGGAGAGCCGATGTCGAGATGGGATATTCCTAATTGCGTATCCTATAGCCGACTTGCATCGCTGTGCGGATTGCTCTTTGCAGGGGCGTAACCACCATCCAAAAGTTGGGGGGGGGGACGCCATGTACCTATAGCTATTATCAAAAGGCCGTTAATAATAGAGTAATTAATAGCTTAATTGTGGTTGGTGACTAAATGGAATGTGAGCTGGTTAAACCGTTAACGTCCGTTAACCCTTCACTGCGCAAGGTATCATTCGTGATACAATTAGGAAAATGACCGATGTAAAAGACCAGAAACCAATTAGACGTCGTAAGTACCTTTGTATCATAGGAGACTAAAGGCGTCTTTTTGTGGCCACGCTTGCAATCAGAATCACCGTGATCATGATCATCGTAATCACTGAAAAGCACAAGAACGGTCAACGATTTTGTAAACAAACCAGAGCCGCCATGTCA
>LQNS02276620.1:13084163-13099395 GCA_001587735.2 Parhyale hawaiensis
GCCCTGGTCTCCTTAGGCTCTTCACTATAATTGACTTGCAGTGATGGTGACAACAGCTCCAGCTCCTCTCCTGCCTTTGAAACTTTACAGGGGTCTGCTCTATTGAGTTCTGTGCCTTGATATTTGAGTTCTTTATAAAGTTCTTTGGGGTCCAATTATGGACTTGATAATTTATTTGTGAAGTGTGTTAACTTAGGATGGGGAAGAAGGCCATTATTGGTTTTGTCTCAGTTGAGACTGGGCATAGTGATTCTTGGTCATGAGTGACACCTTATTGGCTTCAACTACACTAGTGAATTGTAGTAAGGCGTTGAGCATTGCTTGGCCCAGTTGCTTGTTTAAGAGTTGTTTCTTCAGTTTGGCCTTGATTTTGTGCCCTGCCTACTTATGCTGTCTTCTGTAACGGATGTTATTAGAGGAGTTGGTCAGCTGTTGTGCCTTACCTAGTGTTTCTGCATATGTTCAGTGATGTAATATGAATTAATATTAGAAATAGAGAGATCATTTCTTCATAATATGTACTTTTTTCCTGCAATGGTAGATTCTTCTTGTTTGAGGGATTTGGTCCTTAACTGGAGCTGGATCCCCCCACCCCCGCAGAGGTTGTGTAATTTAGTGTTACTAGTCTTCCTCTGTTGCAGGAGAAAAGTAAGCTAGATAAGGGATTCTGTGGTCTAAGTGGAACTCAATGAGTATTCGTCAACAGATTGTAAGTAGCTATTTTGTAATTTAATTCTTGTGGCAAGCCAATTTAGGCTGCAGAATTTAACAGGGCTGAATCGCCTGGTTACGTCTGTATGGACAGCTGTGCTACAGCTTTAAGATCTTATGACATAAAATCTTTCTTTATCCTTGTCAGCATGCTTATTGAAGCAATACCAGATTATTCAGAACGTTTAGCAAGGCAAACTTCTTTGACTCATTGAAATTAAGTGAAATTTTATAATGATAAATTTATTTGTTTAGTGCTAGCAATGTCTTGATTAAGGCCTTTATTGATGCTCCTTTGAGTGGAGTTTGGATTCAATAAATTCTTTGAGTTCTGTCTGCCTCTAGTGGATTTCTCAGAGAAATTGGGATGGCTGGGATCAGGGTTCGTCCCCGTCAGGGACAACGGCGAGGGTGGCCTTCGGGTCTCAGTCTCATTCTCCCTGATCCTAGTCTACCAATTTTCCTGTTTGGGCCTTCTACCCAAAGCGTCTTACCTACTCCGAGAGCCCCTTTCTGGACAGACCATTCTGGTGGGGGGAACTTGCTCCTCTGTCCTCTGTTCCGGGTGCCTTGCGGAGGATTGCAAAAGGGCTCGGGCTTCTTTTGGCTTTTCATCGACTTGGGGCCTTGTGCCTAGGTGCTTATGGAGATCTTCTACTGAAAAGGAAGTAACCACTGGTCTCCAATGTAGAGTACAGTAGGCCTCCTACATACTGTACTGTTGTAGAGGGGCAAACTGGACTAGTGGCGCAGCTGCCACGCCCTGTCCTATTGTTGGGTCACTTGGGTGACTTCAATGCAAAATACCCTACGTGGGGTAATAATGCTAACAACACGCAAGGCTTTGTCAGGTTTGATATTTCAGATGGTGGAATAGAATCTGCAGCTGTTTTTACTGCATTCCACGGGCTAACTTTGCTCGGAAACTGCCGACCACCTTCATAGACCTTCCTTTTGATCACTGCCCAAATCCTCTGCAAGCCAGTTAGCAGAGTTATCCTGCTGAAATACCAATTTGGATCTGCGTATGATACGGTAGTCTGCTCACCATGCCATGGAATCAAGTTGGCTTCAAGAAACTGGCAGTACCTTTCTGCATTCAGTTTAACTACTTCTGCCACTTCAAATGGACCAATAAGGGTGTCACCTACTATCCTGCCCAAAACATTTCACCTCCACCACCATGTTGACACTCAAGCCGTGTCTGTTGAGGTCGGTCATGGAGGACCCATCCATTTGGACCATTAAGAGTGGCTCTGCATTCTTCAGTAAATATGACAGTGGAGAAATCGGTTTTCATGTTTTCTTCAGCCAATTTGACCCTATTTTCTTTGATTATTTGTTAGAAATGGTCGTTTATTTGCCTTTTTCACTTTCCCTAGTTTCTGTAGAACCTCACATCTTGTCTTTCTGCTTAGGATTGGGGCTCCAGCATAGAAACCTTTAAATACGTGTATCCCGAGCAGTCAATTTCCTCGTAGAGGCTCTATCCGGAGTTTCCGCTTGATCGTACCCTCAATTGCATAAGCCTTCATTGTTCGGTGATAACGCTGTAATTCCTTGGAAAATTTAAGTGTTGTCTTACCAGAAGCTAATAATGAAGTCACTTCGATCTTTTCTTCACTCGTTAGACCGCTTTTCTTGCTCATGTTGACTAGAGAGTGATGTTGCATAATCCGGCGTAACAGCAGAACCCTGTGCAATAAGCAAATGATGCCAAAACGTGGGAAATGGTTCCGTTTTATTTTTTGCTAATTGTTTTTATAGTTAAAACATACCTGTGCACTAATTACTTTTAACATTTTAAATGTTTGACACATATCTTGAAAAATAAGTAAAATAATTGTTCCGTATTTGCCTAATCAAAGGTAACATACAGTAATGTCTAATTCAAATGGTTTGAAAGTCTGGGGTTGCCGAAATTACGAATTTGCCAAATTACGCAACCCGCCGCTATTTCGGCATGATTGGCCTAATTNTCTATAGCTCAGCAACTTATACGAATTAGAGAACACGTCTATGAATCTGTAACTGTAGCCAAACTAAAGTGTGGAGGGGAGCTTCTGTCCAGTAGCTATGTAGCTATATGCAGGTACATACATGTACAAAGCATACCTACCTGTACATGCACATGTTCAGTGGAATCCCGACTTATGAACTTGATCTGTTCTAGGAGGAGGTTCGCAAGTCGAAAAGTTCGTAAGTTGAACTAATGTTTCCGTATTTATTGCTCATCTGTGTGTATTACCTGACAATCCTTTCAGTGTTAGCTCTATGAATCGTGCAGCCGGAGTATGCAGTTTAGGTATGCGCCATTGGAAAGGTGCTTTGCCAGGAACGCGGTGAACGGCATTGTGAGTAACGCGTATGGCAGCACGTTTTTCCTTTGAGACTTTCGACTGGCATGACTGACTGTCTTTCCCTTTAGAAAACTAAAGAATTAGGGTGCAGGGTCCCTGATAAAACAATAAATACATGTGGTTTGCAGTAATAAAAATTTGCAAACTTCCCAGGTTTGAAAGACTGATAGAGGTTCTCATCTCGAACGTTATTTTTGTGCCAAGAAAAGTTCGTACATCAAGAAGTTCCTATGTCAGGGAGTTCGTAAGTCATGGCTCTACTGTATGAGGATTAAATCCATCCCAAGATAAAAATATGCAACTACATATTCATCATTCGTGCTAAATGAATGTCAAAATATCCTAATGCCAGGTGGCGTCATGTTTTCGGAAGCCATTTCTGCAATTCGGCTGTTGCTGAATTACAACTGTAAAATCCGAATTTGGAAGGGCGGACGCTGTTTGGAGAAGATGCTCTCCAAAATTTAGATCTCTAATTCGGTATTTCATGCCGAATTACAGGAACGGTGTTGAAAGCTTGCCAATGCCGAAGTACTGAAGCAGCAGAATTATTGAATAACGAATTACTGAGAATTTACCGTAGGTATATAGAGGTGTGCACTGGCCTCCCCCCATGCCCACAATGGCCCCACATGTGAAGTCGACGGAGCAGGTCCTCTGGTGCCTGCCTCTTTCGCCTTCACAGCATTGACACTAATTATTACGGTGTGCCTTACCTCATATACAGTAACTTCACTCTTAATTTATTAATCTAGAAAAAAGAATTCTGTAAAAAATCTTGCTCTCTCACCACAAGGTCTGGGCACAGACTTGGAGTTGGGTCCATAGTTGCTCACCTAGTACCCGTCTAGGAGTGGAGGGTGCGGATTTGTCATTGCGTCAAGGCCCAAAATACCCCTCTGAAGACAGCACCAAGAGGGCAAGAAAAAACTTTCAGGAAAAAATGATAGAAATGCTGTTCCTCCATAGACTGCTGGTTGATTACTCACTTTGACAATAAGATTGGACAACTACCTACCCTCTGCTTGGCGTTTTGCACAATAGTGCGAGGAGCCAAAGAAACTTCATTATACTACGGTGACTTTTCACCTTAGCAGTAATATCCCTGCCACAATATATTTGGGCCTCACGACCCCAAGGTTCTCCAGTGCCTTCTCCGCTGGGGATGTTGCAACTTGCTGCAGTTCCTGCTGATGAGGTTAGTTTTATAAAGTTAGGTAGGCTCTCAATACTGCCCTTTCTGTTTCGAGAGGTGGGCTGCCAATCGAGGTGGCTGACTTATTCCCACTAGACTTCTACCTTCTTGTATTTCGTTTCCTTCCCCCATGCGGCGTAGGTGAGCGAAAGCGTTCAGCCCCGGCCGGGGGTTGGAGATGCTCAACTTGCCCCCTTTTCCCGTCAGTAGCGCACTGACCATTCTGAGACCTACCGGCAGAAAAACTGAGACAAAAATCATTGACAATTTTTAAATGCGCCCTAGTCGGCGCAGGAGCCTGTGGTTAAACACAGGAATCGTTCAGCACAATATAGGCAGTGTGCCAGTGAAGCGCTAGTAAAAACTCCTACTACTACTTAGCTGTAATATTGGAAACCTCGTTACATCCAGTAAATCCCAATGCTGCAAGAAGCTCATAGCTGCAGCTTCTAGTTAATTGTTGATCCCTGCTCCTAGCAATTCCTTGCTGGGGTTATGTGCTCCAATACTATCTAGAGATTCCTGACACGTTAACCCTGAAAATGTTGCCAACAAACGGAACTGCAGGACTTGAGCTGTTTGTTCATTAACCTGCAAGAACTTTTCTCATTGTCAGGATTTTGGCGTGACTTCGGTACAATACCAAAGTCCGTGCCTACCTTGATCTCTCCAGCAGTGGCGATGTTCTTCTTACCTCTAAACTGAGGTTACACTCTTTTTCCATCGTTTCAGCCGAGGAGCATCAGTGGCTCCAAACCCTGGTTGATCCAAGGTTTATTATGCGTGCTAGGGTATTTGTTCAATGCTGAGATCCATACTTCTCTAATTATTTACCACCAGTTATAACTTTAGAACCCCCTTCTCCCTGCTTCTTATGATCGTTCCTCAGAGTGTAGGTATTTGTTTTGTGGCCCACTGAGGGCTTACAACTTCAGTCATCGATCTATCCGGCTAGCCCCTCACCCAGGAACATCTGGACGTTGAACTCACATTGATCTCGTGAAGAACAAGCCCTATAAAATCAAAGGCAACAGATAAAATTGGGGGACCTGAGCACTTCCTGAAGAGAAACTAACTCAATTTGTGCCCAGGCTACTTTAAACTGAAACTTTACCTGGAGTCAGTCAACTTCAACAGTCTGGCCCCAGTCAACTTCAACAGTCTGGCCCCGTTCAAATGGGAGTTCTCAATGACAACAGGTCAAGCAACCTGCCGAAATTGTAACAGTAACGGAGGTCATTCATTTGATAATCGGGCGGCCCATCGTAATCCCTTTTCGCTACAGTATCTCACAAAATCCACAAAGCTACAAACTCCGACCTCCAAAGACAGAGATACTCGAAACCAAGTGGATCATTACACTTCCACGTGAGGTGCACGGCCCTACCCTACAGCTCGCTTACTACAGCTTGCTTACTACCTATGTAAAATGTTATATGTTCCAATAAGGAATGGCACACCTCCACTGTCTGACCCATTCAACATCCTTCATTCCGCATCGTCCGATTACCACTCAGACGTTGCTAGAGAGGGATGAACGTCAATTGATGCACCTGAATGGCACAGGGCTAAACCCATCTCTGATGCCATCCTTTCTAACCTAAAAAGGATAACTATGACCTGTAGCCTCCTCCTGACACACATTTTGCTGCATGCCCTACGAAACGTCCAAGAGTGCCCAAATGACTACTCGAGCACTTGAATCTTGGGAAAACGTCCAGGTGACGCTTTCTCGTTTCTGAAGTCAAAGGAAGGCCCCTCGTTTTCGTTTACATTACACCAAACAAACCTGAGACAAACTCTAAAGTGAACTATATCCGCAGATCCCCTAACCGCTATTGGCGGGTCTTATCTGGGATGGATACTTCCTATGAGAAACCTACAATTGGGTGTAGCTATCCCACTCATTTATATAACTCTTTGATTATACCACAACTTCTGTTGGGTACTAAGTCCTGTCATATACATGAAACTAATAGAATATTTGTCGTCATGCCTTCGCCGCTATCATGACTTGGCCACTTTTGCTACTCATAATACGTGCACCACAGTCCACAAGCCCTGCTAAACCGAACGTATATGTTTGGGAAGCACTCAAATGAGAACTGGAGTCAGCTAAAAGATGTGCGTTAGTCGCCCTACCCAAACGTATATACAGTATCTCCTCTCATCTGAGCTCCTCTAAAGCAAGGATCACCCTTCGAGTAATGTCCCCAGATCTTGTTGAGCCAGTTTCTTTTTCAAGACCTCACAAAAAAAACACTTTGACTGAAGTCTTGCAGTCAATGGAGCATTTTTTAGGTACTCGTAATACCGTTCTGAAGTCTCACAGGATTCTCCCTAGTTCTAAAGATTCTCCCCTAGAAGTTTGACTTCAGACCTCTGCCCTGCACTAACGCCTTTCAACCTCCTTAAGCCTTCCGAGAAAATTCGCACTTCCTACCACTGTTTTGCTCAGAGGTCCCTACCTCGATGGTAGGTCCAAACCCGTTGGACTTAGCCCTTGTGCAGCCTGTCTTGCTACGCTAACCTAAAAAATTTCATCTGAAAGGCAGTCCCAGACCCCCCTTGGTTGTGCTCATTCTCGATAGATTACTTTTTCTCCTCACCTTGAAAGTACTACACCCACCCGATGCGAACCAAGAGTGTGAACTCGCTAATCGCGTGTGCCCCAATGTTAACTGGGACCGTTGATGACCTGATTGTAAAGAAGTACCTACTTGATCAACAAACTTGAACTTGATAGGCACATATATATGTACATATATACATTAGCATCTGCCCTTTCTGTTGGATCTCTGGTCGTGTCCTCGTCCATAAGACCCGTTCGGACCTTGCAGTAATATACACTGCATGGTGCCAAGTGAGCGACAGGAGAAAAATATGCCAGTTGCCACCCAGGGGCGCCGGGGATATCTTTTTCCACCATTAGTGAACTTGACACCGTGGACGCTTCCCGCCTCCCCGTCACGACCAGATTGTTGCGTGGGTATGGAGGGGGCAGGCCAGTGCACCCCTCCAAATAGATGCCGGCTGGTTGACTGGCTGGGACGCCTCCAGGCTGATGGCTTTGCCACTCAGGCCACTGCTCCTCAGCTTGATGCAGCTCCTGGACGGCTGATAGGTACCTCGCTCGGCGATCCTGGCTGACCATCTGAAAATTTTTTCAAAAAGAAACATTGTTATTAATTCCTCTACATCCTATTGAAATGTTTCTATAGAATAATCAAAGGGAGTGAATTTGTTACGATTTTAGTGAGGAGCACTTGTGAAGATGTGATCAAACTGTTAAGGACAGTACCATCCCCTGAACTTTGTCCTATCCGGTGTTGAGTCCACTTATGGTTTGAAAAAGGGTGTGTTCCAGCGCTCTTGACTTGTCACACACATAATTTTTCTGTTTAATTGTTGAAATTTGGAAGTCGAACTTTAGCATGCTCATGTTTGATGAACCTCTGGCTTTGTGTGGCCTTCTTCACACACACCTTATTAGCTTAGCACTCTTTTCTTTCTTTTGTACCCGCATGATCTCCAGACACAGTCTCAAGTACCTACATGACATGATGTAGCTATACTATATAGGTATCATATATTTTTCTATATTGATGGTTAGTCTCAACTGTTGTCTTTCCATTGAAAATAAAAACAAAGTTAAGGTACCTATATCATTGCTTTGTGTGTAAATTAACTGCACCAAATAACATGGGCTCTACGCCAGAAATAGCTACCTACCACGTTTTATTTGATAACATAGGAAATATTTCTTCAGAGTACTTCTTGTGTGAGGACTTGGTTGATTTCTGCAAAGCCAGCGAGGGCGACAGGAAGGAGCTCACAAAGCTGCTGCTGCTACTCCTTTACATGGCCTTCATTACAGACAAGGACATCAGGGTTTTGCTCTCCACGTCCCTGCCGCATGCCATGCAACTCAAGGTGGGACATCAGCTGGTGTGCATACTGTGCATATTGGGGTGGTTGTTTCCTTGAGTGTCGGTTTTGTTTTTATCGTTTGCTTTCCTCACAGATATATTTCTATTCCTTCTCCTTTACTCTCATCATGCTTATTTCTTTGTAACTGGTAAACACAAACTTTTCTCCATAACCATGTCGCTGTGTGCTGTTGAAGACTGTCTTATTTGTCCTATCGGTGAGGTAATTATTATATCTGAGACATGAGGCTACCAAGGGAAAGTTTTGAATTTGTTTCTGCTGATGTATCTGTTATCTAAGCTTTCTCTTGCAAAATTTTTAATGTTCTCGCAAAATTTTTTATGGTGTTTTGAGAATCTCACAGTGATATCCGGCCGCCCACATTGTTTTTTTTTTAGTTATGTTTGTATTTGTTTAGTTATTGATGTCGTTAGGTGCAGTGCCACATTTCTCAAATTGCCGTGTTTTGTTGTTTTTGTTGCACAGTTTTTGTGTAGCTCAATATTTTATAGCTGTAATGTTTTCTTTTTTTATTGCAGCGTATATTTTATCTCCACTACAGTGTTTTTTGTTGTAACTGCTGTATTTTGAACTGTTGCATGTTTTTGTTTGATTATTCCTGTTTTTTTTTTACCTGAAACAGCTGAAGTATTTATTTGAGTGCATTCAGAAGAGAGGCTCTGGGCTCAGTGAAAAATACCTCAATATCTTGGCCTCTGAAAACCTTGGTGAGTGTCTAGACTATTGTTTCTCATTCGTCTTGTGTTTACTGTCCCGAATGTTTTAGATTGATGTGCATATGGCGGCAGCGACTCAGGAGTACCAAAACTTAGGCTTTGATTCTTCTCTGGGTGTGGGCCTCACTATCTTTCTGGTGTTTAATATCTAATATGATTACAGCCAGTGTTATTTCTTTCGATTCGATTATGAAAGTATAGAATTCACCCAAATATCCATTCATTAACAATTTGTTGTGCACTTACTGGTGTAATCTCGAGAAGCACTTGGGCTTCCATTGGAGAGACGGCCGCACTTCATAGTTCATACATTCCTTGCGGTTGCCGAAATTCAGTTCCTTCATTCTATGCTTCAGAGCCTTCATTCGTTGTAACACATTAAGAAAATTTTGTGGCGAACCGCCAATATTATCAAGTGCTATTTCCTATTGATATTTGCCATTGATTTTTCACAGCTATAGTATGGTATGTAAAAAGACTCATTGCAAATGAGATCTTATCGTTGCTGGCTCCCTTTGTAGGAAATATGTTAAGCTAGCCAGGCTTCATTGACTGAAGTTTGTGCTGTGACTTTGGTTTATGGATCTGGAGCCTCACTCAATTAATTTCATAAGTACCCTATGAAACATCGGTGTTTCATCGAAATAGCATTATTTGAAATGCCAATGTTCTTTACTACTGGAATTATGGTTTTGGTGACTATTTTCGAAAACTAGAGAACTTTAGAACTAAACTTAAGTTTCTATGCTTTGATGGAGCTCTGGAAGTTAATCTAGATTTTCAGTGAGACGTAAGGTGTAGTAGTTTTAAACCGTGTGGGAAGCGCATTGCTTGATGCATCCACTCAACAATTTGGGTTAAAATCTGCCTTCTCCTAAGACATGCTAACGCCATTGACTTTTTCTGTTTGTTAACTATATATGTTGTGCGTTATTGTTCTCGTTATACTCCTAAATGGGCACATGATGGGCAATAGGTTCAAGTTGGTTAGGTTAGCCCAACCTATATTATGGGAGCAGCGATCCCAAGGGGACCCTATGGCTTCCACATTTCTCACAACATACTATAAATCCCTAATTTCGTCTGCTGTTGGATCGTCTTTGTTTTGGAGACAGAGACTTGAACTACTGTGACTCATATTAGCACCGGTAATTATTTCAAAAGTATTTTTAGTATATTTTGGCATTGTGCAGACAAGCAGCGCAGCTGGGTGGTTGGTCGTGAGCACAAGGCCTGGAGCGGGTCTCCTGTTCTCTACACTAGCTCACCTAAGGCTGCTCCACCCGAGTCTCCCCTCAGAGAACTTGTGCAGGTGAGGCAGGCGGGTGCTGCTTCGTGGTCGCATTTCGTAGGTTCTTTCATTTCGTTTGCAAGTTCAAGAGTGTTATACCACTGCACCAATAGCTTAGTTCGTGAGATACCGAGTCAATTGTTGCACCTGCTGTCAATACTGGTGAAATATAATATTGTAATTGCCTATGGCGAGTGGGTGAGTGTGCTTGTTCAGTGCTGGCCTGCACTCCAGCAGGTGGTCTAGTGTGAAGCTCATTTGTATTGTGTGCCTCCATTCATACTGAATTGGATATACCCACTCATATTGGATATATCCACTCATATTGGATGTATCCATTCATATTGGATATATCCACTCATATTGGATATATTCACTCATTCACTCATATTGGACATATCCACTCATATTGGATATATTCACTCATATTGGACATATCCACTAATACACAACGTTTGAACTCTGTTGGATATTTACACTCTTCCTGCTTATTTCCACTCATATATTTTCACTAGTGTTGAGCTATTCCACAAGCAGTTGAAGGCTACAATTTTTTTTTATGAATTATTGCTAGGTAGTATTTAGTGAGAAGCCCTTATAATGCGAGTTTTTCTGTTATTAGTTCTAGTGTGTTTTTATGCCCGGCACGGCTAAACGTCTCCAGGGTAAACATACTGGATCCATAGATTATGGCACTGACTGACTTCCATACTGCGCACCAGTTAATCCTGGGGATTAATTAGTGCATACCGGGCTTAACTGCAGCTTGGTACCCTTCCTCATGCTTCTCTCCAATAGAGTGACGAGATCATTCCATTTTCATTTGTAGCAAATGCTAACTCAGGCCTGAATTAAGCTTTCTCTTCACAGTCCGTTGTTCATATGGCTTTCTTGCTTCTTTATTAATCTCCGATGCCCTAGTGACCTATTTTTCTGCTGCTTCTTCCTTCCAAGGGCTGCCCATCTTCTGTTATGGGGATTCACTGCCCAAAGGTAGCCCCATAAGCCCCATCAATCTTTTTGCCCGTTTTGTTTCGCTGCGTTTATGTTCGTGCTCTTACTAACGTTGCTTTGTTCTTCCTTTTTTTTCCCTACTTGCTGTACCCGTGTGCTTTTACCCCTCAGTAGAATATTCTAGATGACCCTATTCCTGTCAAAAAATCTGTGGGTTTCACGCTCCCAAAAGTTAAGCTGAGTGCCTTTCCGCATGGGATGTTGCATCTAGCAGTAGTTTCTAGTTTTTGCTAATGAGGTTTGTTTGTAAAGTTAGACTGGCTATACTTATACTCTGTGAAGGGGCCACTGATGGTGGTAAGCGACCTATCTTATGAGACTTCTACCTGCTCTCGTGTTTACAGCTCACAGAAAGGGCCTTTAGCTCTACTGTCTACTATCTTCTAATCTTTCTCTCTTTCGTCTCTTGGAATTACTTTGCACCCTGTTTCCTGGCCAGTAATAGCGCACTAACCAAAATATAAGACTTGCATTTCTCTGAAGTGAGCTTGGCGTCAATTCCAGACCTTCTGGCAGAATTGCCGAGGTTAGATATTTGACTGTCGGTGCGATGCGGCTCAAATTTGCTGCACTAGCAAAATTTGTATAGTATAATGCGCATTTGATCCAGTGTGGGAGCGCCGTCCATGGAGTCTACGTTTTTTTTTTTTTCAATATATTCCTGTCCTCTTTCCCTCTCGTTGGATCACAGTGTGCACTGTGGCACCGGTACATCTTGGGTGGTTTAACATGTAAGTAATATGAAAGTAACAATTCCTCAGTAGGTGCTACTAACAATCTTTGTTCTTCTTTGTCGCCTCTGGCGGCATATTGTTGCCATACGCTGTCATCCTCTGCTTGTGTTCTATCTTTTGCTGCTACTAACAATCTTAACGTGTGTTCTTCGTCTTCCTAATGAGTGTTGTTCCTCCCCTTCGTCTTCCTCTTCTTGACTTACTGTACCCTTGTGCGGTCAGTATTCTCGTGTTTTATGTTCTTCATGTCCTTTTCCTTTCCTCTTAAGACATAACTACTGTCATGTCTGTTAGGTTGGCATAAACGTCTGCTCCAATTCCTCGTCTTCTACTCCTCTATGCTCTGCTTATTCATTCACTGTATGTTACCTGTACGCCTGTTGCTTATTCTGCTGTTTGAATCACTGGGCTGTATGGGTCGGGAAGCTTAAACCAGGTGGGTTTATACAGTACTAGTAATCTAGTTACAGCTTGCTGTTGCAAAGTAAGAGCGAGGATGTAGGTATTGGCGACTGTATGTGTGGGGCTGTGCTTCACGCCCCACGGGCATTGTTTGTTTGGGGCTTGAGTCCTCGGTGCGTGTCAGAATTTCGCGTAATGCCGTGCTATGATACGGCCGGTGAGTTTCCTCTACAATTTACAATTGCTCCAACTTCAGTTGTATATCAGATCAGATCTCATGCTGTAGAAGTTTTTCCGAAAAAAATAGACCATGTATCGGGGCCATTGAATATCTCTGCCTACATAGTTCATCCCCGCCATGGAGTGTATTCATTTAATTTTGTGTTAAAAGTAGCTGAAACAAATTATAGACTCTAAACTTTCTTTTTCAGAGTCCAACTTTTCGCCTTCAGCGGAAGTTAGAGTCCGGCATAAAGGATGTGAAGAAGCTCAACAAGGAAGTAACTGACTTGGAAAATGAGAAGCAGGACCTGTTATGTGTGCAGCAGATATCAGAAAAGAAGCGCACTAAGTTGGGTAAGTTCTTTATCATTTGTTACTTCCAGATTTATTTCCGGATAAATTGCTTCCTTTTTTAGAGGCGTGAATTGCAATGTTTGGTTCTCGTTAGCTGTGGTATCAAATAGTGTTTTCATCATCTTGACATTTGGATATCAAGGATTAGGATGGACCAAGTCCGACGTTAACCTCCTGGTCCAGCCAATTTTTGACAAGATTCTGAGGAGTTTGAACCTCGACCTTTACTCCCTCCCGCTGTGCATCCCTGATGAGTATGTAGAACGATCTGCGCAGTGGCTGTAACAGCAGCAATATCGACCCATGCTTATGCTGCCTCCCTGTGCCGCCACTGTATTCACTAACGCATTTCTCGCCATATCCTCACCTGGGGCATTGAATATGCCTTGCCGTAGTATGCCGTGTTGGGTTAGGTAAGTTTTTCCATCTTTATATTGAAGAGTTCTGCCTTCAATTTGTATTAGCTACTAGCGTTATCAATAGCTTGGCCCTCCTTACGTCTTAGATTCGTGCACATTGTGCTTCCTTGTACCCAACTTTTACTAATTGTTTCTGTTTTTCGTTTTCTTTCTTCACTTGCTGTTCCATTGCTCTATTTTTTGTGCTTAGATTCCACAGTTTTTCTCAACATGATATGCGTCTCTTTTAATTTTCTTCCCTTGAAACACCGCATCATATCTCTTGAGCCCTCACGTAATGTATTGCCGGGCTAAGTTTTCGAAAACTCATCTTTTATGTGCAAAAAATATTCCTATCATTTAATTATGTTCAATAGAACAAGAGCTACAGCAGCTGCGGGAGCAGCATGCCGCTCTGCGTAAGGAGAGAGATGAACTGGAGGGTCTCGTGCTGGCTGGTGAGGATCAGATTCACACTCAGGTGAGCAATGAAACTTTCATTCAAGTAAAAATTTATATTTACTTTTAGATAATATGATCTTGTATTTCCATTGTAGGGCGGGTTATGTGTGTAGTAAGATGAGCCGTGAATCTGCTGCACGTTGTTTTTTCTTTAATAGCTGGGAGCTGATAGAACTACTTTGTCTTGGGTTGATGCCAGGCTTCTTATCTTCTCTGGTCGGTGTTGGCGGCTGTGTGAGCCGGAACAGTCCTGTTATGAGTGGTGTTCCTCAAGGTTCTGTGTTAGGACCTCTGTTATTTTAAATTTATGTTGACTACCTGATGTATTATTTGTCTTGCTTTGTGGTGTTCGCTGACGACTTCTAGTTGTACTGTATATATGTACCATATTCGGGGCCCTCATACCCCTTGGGAGAGGCAGTCCTTGCTCCAAGGTGACCTTGATGTTTTAGTTGTATTTAATCTCACATGGTGAGAAGAGTGTTCTGAGGCTGTCGCGTACCCGTCACAAAGAGGATTATTACTGACTTCCATATACTGTGGGACGTATTGTCCTGGAGCTTGAGTGTCGTCATGATTTTGGGTGTATTCTTGGATAGTAAATTGAAATTCCGTGCCCATAGAACTAAGAGGGTAATTTGTTGGCAAGGCTAGTGAAATGGCTGGCAGTCTCTCGCGATCAACCGTGTGTAGTTCTCCAGATTTGGTGGGGGGCTTTTTTGTAGCCAACTTTCGACTCCTCACTGATTTTTGCTCTATTGTCTGGAATACTGGTTGTATGGGTGACCACTTGTTTCGGTATCTGTTCTTCGTAGGTGGGCGAGGCATGTTCAGGGGCTTGAAAGACTCGAAGTGGTGAGAGGTTTAGGCGGCTGAACATTTTCTCAGTGAGATTGGTGCGTGCCGATTTGATGAAGTGTTGGAATGCATTCGTGGGGCAGGTGGGCTGTGTTGAGGTGCAAGTTTCTTTCATCTTGCCAACCATGGTGTGAATCGAGACCATCCTTTGAAGCTGGTTCGCCCGTACTGTGGTGCTGTAGGACTTTCTCGTTTCGGTGTGTGAGGCTTTGGAGCTCCTTGTCGGAAGAAGTTGTGCTGAACCCAGTCTAAGTATGTTTTTAAAAAGTGATTTGCATATCACTAGGATTGGTGTTGTAACTGTTGTTTGATTACCTCCGCCAAGGAGGTTATGTTTTCGTCGTGTTTGTCTGTCTGTCACCAAGATAACTCCAAAAGTTATGAACCGATTTGGATGAAATTTACAGGGATTGTTAGGTATGTTAGGAGGAGCAGATGATTGACTTTTGGTGAAGATATGTCCATCCGTTTGTTTGTTTGTCTGCGTCATTTTTCTCGATGCCATAACTCAAAAAGTTATGGATGGATTTTGATGAAATTAACATGAGTTGTTAGGTATATAAC
>LQNS02276620.1:13100000-13119582 GCA_001587735.2 Parhyale hawaiensis
GGTTATCCTAATAGAACGTTTCTCGGTCACTGTCGCTACATAAATAGCTCTTTATCGCAAGAGGTCTTTTTTGCTACCGTTGGCTCACTTGGCGGAGGTATGCGCTCTCAGAGTGCTCTAGTTATATCTGATGTCAGCGGTCGTGTTTGTTGTTGGCTTCCTGATGGCCAGCTGCGCACCTCTATGACTTGTTTGTCATGCCTACCTGTGCATTCTTTTATGGTATCGAAGCACAGGGCGTGCTTGCTGCCGCGGTTGGGGCTGCGGAGGTGAGCTAATTCAGAATTTGATCGTACCTAGTTTTTCTACTATTTTCAATGAATGCTAGTAAAGTTGTACTTTATGCCATCTTGTGTGATACTGTATTCTATCTAGTAGGAACGAGACTAAATATGTATGCAGTGTACATCTTAATGATATTGTTAAAATGTCTACAGTGTTCTATGGTCGCAAACGAATGGGCCTTATATTTTTTTATCCATACCTAATTTTGGTACTTAGGCCCAGCGTCTGGGCCGAGAGCTGGCCCTGGCACGCAGCGAAAATTGCACTCTGCAGCAGACACTGAAGGAAGTCATGGATAAGAACGAGCAGCTCACCACTAAGGTTTGTCCGCATTGCCATTGTATATTTTTACGCTACCAAATACATGTCTTGTCCTTTTTTGGTTACCCTAGCTGTATTTTGAGCCGCCATGGCGCCGCCCAGAAGCCGTATTGCTGTTTGAGCTTCTGCGGCGACCCTAATTGTTAGTAGGGTAGGTACGGTAAGTTCTCCTTATCAGAACCAGCACGCTGCATAACTGCTGCAGTATCGACCCATCATGCCGAGATCACTGTGCAATCGCATAGGTACTCAACTAAATGAGCATACATTCAGCTCACACGTCATAGAAGTTCAGTACTTTCCATGTCGTATAGCTTTACCGTATATCTTGGCCATTGACTTTCACTTTGTATTAGGGATGACATGCGATCCGAACGTCCGCTTATAAGTTGAGCGTGTAGTTGTATAATGTGGCCCCGGCGTCAAAAAATGTAGTTCTTAAGAGACACCTACTTTTTACTGGTTCTTTTTAGTTTACTGTTTGCATTATTTGGTGGCGGGACTTTTCCACCCACGAGTAACGAGCCAATTGCTGATTTTACGGACTCGTGCACTCGTTTAGTCACAACCGGCGGGTGTGAACACTATAATAAACATAAAGAAATATTTTCTACCCTCTTGTATATTTACACTCGTTTACTTCTATTTCCGCCGGTTTGGGAACTTTTTTGCATTACCCCTCATGGGGCATAGGATGCGCCATCGGGTAAGGTTAGCTAGGTTCGCTCATCCTATGTTAGGAGCAGCCACCTTAGGTTACCTTAGCCATCGGCTGTGTCTTAACGTGTACCTTTGCTTTGCTTCCTGACGATTTCATACTCCTATATTGATGCTACTCTCTTCTGTTGTTCCTCTCCTTTCGCTATTTGCTATCCCATGTCGTTGATCTTGCGTGTGAATACTTTCGTGCATGGGATCCACGTTTATTTTGGCATAAAAATATGTCCCTTCGTTTAGCTTTCTTAGAAAAAATTAGTACTGATTTAGGAATGCTTAAACTATCTTATTTACCTAGGTACCTTATGTTGTTCGTGATATTCAACGAAACTTACTCTATGTAGCCTTTTCCCAACCTTAGTCGTTATTTCAAGAAGTAATCACACAAGTGTTGCGCCAGTCGTTGGAGTAACATTATTTCTTTGGCAGAACTTAGTAGAGCACCAGTTAAATTAGGCTGTAATATATTTTTGCAGGACGACTTGAGGAGCAACTGTGTGACCGAGCTGAGGGAGCAGAGGCGGTCGTTAGAGGCACAGCTTCTGAGGCTGCAGGAACAACATCTCGTCACCGTTGCTGCTATGGACGAACGGGAGCTGCTGCTGCATGACCACGCTGTTAGTAGGCTATTGTATCTCATTAGTTGTTGCTCACCGCCCGTTTCGTTTTGCAACCTATGCCGTTTAGCCTAACCTGGTTTCAGATATCTTGTCAACCTTTTCTTCAAGATTAATCACGAAGAGGAGAGCTTTATATCTAAGGAATATAAGTCCTAATTACTAGAAACTGTCTGTAGCTTCAGTTTGTGACCTACTGTTGATGACAAAACTACATCATAGGTGTAAATGTTGCCACATTGGGCTCATACTGTAATATATATATATATAGTATATACTGTATGTATTTTAGCCCATGGAGTACAGATGAGAAAACTACCCCGCTGGTCCGGAATCAGAGTTGAGCCATTTACCTTCTGTCTATGCAACCCAGCTTCGTGCGCTATGCGCTAGATATTCGAAATTTTATACTATGTTATTAAATCCTATTTTCCCATTTCCATTGATATTGCCTTGCCTCTGGGACTTGTTTTCTTTTGAACATGCTATCCTTAGATATCTCATCGTCTGTTTGCAAGAACTTTGACTATTTTTCACGTGTCTTGTAGTAGCATCACCTGCTTGCTGCTATTCACAAGTTCGTCCCAACTCCAAACACATTACTTCAAACTTTCGGTATCCAAACATATAGTATTGGAGCCTGTGGTGCTAGACACTTCAGTATACATCCTAGATATCCTTTTTCCTGCCATTGGATTGCGGTGTCAAATCGGGGCTGGGAAGCCTAAACTGAGACTCTCCCTGCCGATAATAAAGTTGCAAGATATTAAGCTTACTGTCAAGTGCTAATTTAGTTTAATAATTTTATGCAGAAGCGTATTCAAGAGCTGGAGCAATATCTGCAAGAGATGCGGGGTAAGCGCAGGCCTCACAACTTCACCATCGAATCCATGGACGCATCCGTGGCCTCACCACCTCCCATCAGCGAGGAAATGGCTGCCCAAGTCCCTCTTGCGTCGCCCAGTTAGTGCACGTGCAAATCATTTTGGATATTATTTGGTTTCACTGTATTCATGCTGCATTCTCAATTATTTTTATTTGGGCACTGACTCACTGTTATATTATTTCTAGTAGAGAATCTTATTTTACTTTATCTCTGTTATTATAACTAATAGGGGCTATTGGGATGTGAGTTTTCCCTTTGCGTATAGGAATACTTCAATATTAATAGAACCTGGACCTAACTTTACGACTGGCCTAGTTACATAGGTATCATAGCATTTTGTATGGATTGTGATAATGAAAAATTGCCTTATTGCTTAAGAAATCATATAACCAAGTTGCATTGCGTAAAATTTATAACACATGATTGTGTTCGGAATACCTCATTACCTGTACGGTTTTATGAGTGTTGTTCGGTATACCTGTTCTTTCATAAAGTCTGTTGATATGTTGTTCCCCTTTGAAATGAGCAGCGGGCCCGTGTGAGAATATGGGTGATGCTGTGGTGGACCTCCTGCTGCAGGAGACACGCCAGCAGCTGCAGGAGGTACAAGAGCAGTTGGCCACGTTACAGCAGCAACACGCCGAACTGCAGAACCAGCGCAGCTCAGAGCTACAGCAGCATGAAGCTGCATCGAAGCGGGTGAGCTCAGTAGTTTCTTGCTCTTCAGATCTGGGAGTGCCATTATAATGCATACAAAAAATTCCATCGAAGTATATATCAAATGGGATAGCTATAACAACCATCCACTCTAGCTTAACTTTGTTCAGTTGTTTCTCATTGGATTTAAGTTATTCTTTGCTTTCTATAATTATTTTCCTGCACCAATTAGGATAATTATGTATTTTGAGTTCTTGGTTATTTTGAAAATGGGGGCTTTTGCTAACGAGCTTTCAATTTTTGTTTCTTACAGTTGACCGAGGAACGAGATGCTCTCCAAGCATCCACCGAGCAGCTTCAGGTTAGTTGCCCTGCTTGACGATCAGGTTGTACTGTGTTAGCCTCTAACCCAAGCATAATGTGAAATTTTCCTCTGTGAAATCCTTGAAAGTGTTGATAACAGATGACAATGGGGGTTTTGCTGGAGTAGCTACTAATTTTCTGTCGTCCTTTTATGACTGTACGTGTTACTTTCTTTGTCTTCCTATATTGTGTGGAGCCGTACCCACATGAGACTCCGTAAACTGTCTTGGTCTTAAACCAGGATATCATTCTTCAAATGCTCTTTTTGTACTCGTATTTTTTCCTCTCTTCCTTTTCCTACTCTCATTAACAGCCATCATTTAACTCTTCCTCTTGTTTCCGACCTGTCCCTATGCACGGTGTTCTCAATTCTCTTACCATTCAACGTGTCCTATTTTGTAAAGCAGTTCAACGGAGCCTCATTCTAGTTTATTAATGAGTATAATGTTAATTTTGTGACTTCCGTGTGCTGGTGGTTCTATAGATGCCAATGAGATGACAGTTGTGAACCGCGTAAACTGTATGTTGGCTACCGAGCCATTGGTAACTTTCTTGGAGCTACTTCCTCTGCCTATATTGTTTTGATGCTTTTGTTCTTTTCTTAGGTGTTTTGGTTGTTCATCTATTGTATGAGTATAGACCATTTGTGGCATGATGAATCACGTATTGTTAGAGATACATCGATTAATTATTCACTATAATTAGCACCAATTTCTGCTCATTATACGTCCGGCAGGCGGATATCCTGGCGCAGCAAGCTTCTCACAGCAGTGCTGAGCAGCAACTGAAGAGTCAGCTGGACACCATCCAAAAGCAGCTGAACGCGGCCACCCAAGAACTGTGTGGCCACAAGGAGAAACTGGTCTCTGTAACTAGCGATTTGGAGTCCACTCGCTCAGCTAAGGTTTGTTGTTGCATCCCGGTGTCTGTTCTTTTTCAGTTTTACGTCATGATAGTTTAGCTCGCTCCATCTTTTTTTTTGTCCCGTTGTAGTAGGTATGTGACCTGCGCTCGGCGAACGCAGTATTAGCAGCACAAGTAACTCTTTTCGTACTATGTGTTGATTGTTCTTCTGGCACACCGAAGATCTAATAGCTGTATTTTCTTCTTCTTCTCATAAACCGTGCAGTAATGATCTTTCCCCCGACGTATAAGCAGCGGCCGAGCGCTTCTTATGCTTTCCAGTTAGGTTTCAGGGCGGGAATGGCGCACGGCCGTGATTGGGTGCAAATGGGTGGTAGCTGAACCCCCGAGTTTCAGCCTCTATCATCTGTTCTTGAAGGTGTTCATCATATTGGACATTTATTGTATTTTGACCGTAAGTAGGAAATGTGACCGAAAATGTCCCTACAAGCATAAAAATATGCGTGCGGCGCTAGTAACCCTTCAGCCTTACTACTACTTTGACCATATTTCTTTTGGTGTCACCTCACACAGGCTCAAGTAGAGCAGGAGTATGCAAGTGCTGTGGAGCGACTGCAGACGGAGCATCAGCAGAAACTTACCGTGATGGAGAAGGAGGCCCAGGAAGAGGTTTGTATACGTTACGAAACTATTAACACGTTTTATCTTTTCGTTTTTGTACTTTTTCATGGTACCACAAGCGCAAAATATCGGTAGTATTGTTACTTCAAGATATACAAAGGGTTATAATAATAAATGATTCATGTTTACCATTTAGCCTGTAGGTAGAGTTTACAGATATAAAACTTTTTTATATAAATTGAGACGTGCTCATTCCAAGAATCACAATTTTTTGTGCAAATGTGTCGTTTTCGAAATATAACAGTTTAAAGTTAAGGTTTCGTTAGTTTAAGTTATTACTTACCTCTTAACTCTCGGATATATTTTAGCAATTTGTTTCTCCTCAGATTGGTGAGCATTAATCAACAGATACCTAGCCAAATATTTTGGACAGTGGTAATCGTCACAAATGCAACCACATAACTAACTATAAATTGCCGCGCATCACGATTCCACCTTCCCTAAAACGCGGATTCTTCAGTATTTCATGAGGGAAAATAGAATTTCAAAGTCAAATATCTGAAAAACTACACATTTGCACAAAAGTAATTGCGATTTTTGGAATGAGCATATAAAAAAATTTTCATATGTGTCCACTCTACTGGGCTAAATGGTAAATATTTACCGATTGAATATCTATATTAGTATACCTGTTTGTTATACTGCACCTCTGCGTGATTAAAAAAAAATTCCGTCGTTGCTTTTTACAGTGAATCTGACCCGTGATTTGTGTGTCCATTCTCTGCTAACCTAGAAACCTGAGCTACTCATCCAGGGCTTTTGAACTATTATTGTAAGATTACCTTTACATGCTGTTGCGATACAAGGCTTATTAATTCCCTCTCTGTCGCAAAGCTAACTGCTGTGAAGCGTCTCTTGGAGAGCACCGAGAACACTGTGCAGCAGCTGCAGGCTGAGGTATTTCGTGCATCTGCCGCATGTGACAGCAAGGACTCAGAGCTGTCACAACTGCGCCAATCGGCTGCGGATACTGAACAGCGGCTACACGAAATGCAGGCAGTTGCTGCGGAAAAGACGGACCAAATCGCACGCCTCGAGACTGAAATGCAGAAGACCACTCAGAACTTCAATACTCTCCAGCAATCTCAATTGGAGGCTGTTGCAAAGCTCGAGGCCGAATTAGATGAACTGAAGAAGACTTTCCAAGAGCAGCTGGACGAGCAAAAGAAGCTTGTAGCACAGAAGGAGACGGAGCTGACCAATGTTAATGCTAAGCTGGAGGAGCAAAAAATCGAGGGTGACACTCTTCTCAAGCAGATAAACTCTGAGTTGGAGATGATGACCAAGGAAAAGGAGGATCTTGTTTCGAAATTGGCAGACACCGAACGTCTGTATTCGCAGCAATGCGAGAAGGTGTCTGCTCTTGCAGACGAAAAGGATGCGCTCGTGCTGCAGCATCACCGGGACAATGAGAAAACAAACGAAACGTTCAACTTACAATTGGCAAATCTCAAACAGAGTCTGTCTGCTCGTGAAGCTAATGTGTCTCGGCTTGAGAAGATAATCAGTGAACTGCAGGCTGAGTGCGATTCTAAGGACCGGTGCCTCACGGAAGCTCAGCAGGGCACCTCGGCGCTGCAGGTCGAGATGAAAGAAGCGTTACTCGCCGTGCAGGCGAAGGAAGAGGCTACCCGGCATGCGGAGGAGAAGCTCAAAGAAAAGGTTAGATGGTATGGGGACTTAGATCAATATAATTATCGCTTGTTAAAGTGAGGGTTTTTCAATGGCTCTTCCTTTATGTTGTCCGTTCAAGATTGAAGTGAGTAGCGTCACCCGAAGGAACTTAAGTCAGTAGTTACCTACATGTTCACTGCTAGCTTATTTTTTTATTTCCATTCTATGTTTCAAGACCAAATCCCTTCAGTGGGCATTGAGTTCTACTGGTTAGGTTGGTCCATCTTATGTTATGGGGAGCATCGATCCCAGGGGGATTTTGTAGGTTACCATAGCCATGAACTGCCCTCAGGGGCATATTGTAGCGGGCCCTTTCCCCGCCACAATATGTTTGGGCATCACGCTCCCAAGGGTCCTGAGTGCCTTCTTCGCAGGGGATGTAGCATCTGGCCGCAGTTCCTGCTGAGAAGGTTAGTTTTGTAGTTAGGTAGGTTCTCTATATTTCCCCTTCTGTTTCGCGAGGTGGGCCGCCGAATGGTGGTAAGCGACCCATCCCTTGGGACTTCTATCTGCTCCCGTGTGGGAGGCCACGGAAGGAACCCCCCGCACGAGTGTTCGCTTTCTTCTGTCTTCTTCTCTTTTCGTTTTTCGTTTCCTCTGCGCCGCACGGCTGAGCGATTTCATTCGGCCGAGCCGTGTGGAGTTGGAGATGCTCGCGCCTCATTTCCTGCCAGACATGGTGCACCTCTCCAAGATTGCTCTAATAGAACTCATTTGAGTTCGATTAAACTTGTAAACTATATCATACAAAATTGGATCGCTGTTATATAGTCTTCGTGTCTAATACGGCGGGAAAACCCACAGTATAATAATAATAATAATAGCCATTAGCTAGGCTTTCGAGACGTCGGTTTTTCGTACCTACTTTTCTTCCTTCCATTTGCACACTGATTATGCTTTGTTTTGTTCTTCCTCTTTTCCGACTTGCTGTTCCCATGCGTGTTGATCCACCTTCGTGCTTGGGTTCTGCCTTTCTATCGTCATACTACATCTTCCTTCCTTCTCCTTCGCCTGACTTTTGTCGAGAGAGGCTTAAGTAACTTATGTAATAATTACTAGAATTTCATAGATAGCTGGTAGTAGATGGACCCACAGGCCCATTCTCAGAGAGCAGCCGGGACTTACGCTCCGACCCTCTATGAGCTATTGCCATTAGTTCAGAACCATGGAGACTTCTGAAGGAGAAGAAGAAAAAATAATACTGATAAACTTGAGCAAGGAGTTGATCGCGCAAGCACAATTAATTGCTACAGATCCTTGGAGCTTGCAGACGTTAAGTTAGTCGTGACATGAAATATTAATAACGGTTGCTTAGAAGCTTTGGCCATTAGAAGTCTGGTACTCCTGGAGGAGGAGTTTGTAACTGTGGAGGATGTTGCTCCCAACGTTTACCGAGACGATTTTTAAGTGCATTGATCGACTCTGCAGCGACAACTTCGGAGGGTAGTCTATTCCAAATGTTCACTGTAATGTGTAACGTACAAGAAAAACTAGTGGCTTAGATTAGTTCCTCGATCTTTATGTGTAAGTTTCTGGCCGTTGTTTCGCAAGCGATCATTAACATCTCTTTCAAAGAGTTCTGTTGTAGGCATATTGTTGAAGTCATGCTAATACTTGGATGTTTCTGTTAGTATGCCCGCTGAGTCGTCTTTGTTCGAGAGTGTCGAGTTCCACTTCTTGTAGGCGACATTCTTATGTTATGGCTTGAATCGCAGCTGGGGTATCAATTTTGCTGCTTTGGATGCTTTCCATTTTGTCGATATCTTTGCACTTGTGTAGTGACCAGAATTAAACAGAAAATTTTAAATGCGGGCCCACTGGTGTTTTTTTCGAAAGAATTATTATGTCCTTGGATTTGTACATAAAATTCCTGGTAATGAATCCCAGTATTCTGCTTGCTGTTTTTTACATTCTTGTCAACCTGACTGTGTCATAGATTATTTGTGATAGTTATTCTCAGGGTGCGTTGTTGGGTGACAGCTGCTAGCTTTACTACAGAGGCGCAACAGGTTTCGAAGCTAGGGGCTCTGCGAAACTATGCGCAACCGCTAGACCAGCGCTTTATTAGTACTGGTCGGGCGTATGCGCATTGTGGTGAGTCCATAGGTTTAATCTCATCGAGCCTCTGTAGTATTCATCCCTTTGCAATAAGTGTAAGCTGTAACCGACCCTCGTAGGTAAGATCAGGTGTTGGTGGTACTAAAATTTTAGTTAGGCCTATATAATTAATTCAGGACCAAATAAGGTCACTGGAAAGTGTATAGTAATAGTTCATCAGCCACCTACTAATTGCTAAACTTGCAATTAACATTTGTAACAATATAATTATTATATTTAAGTTTTTCTCGTTGTATCAGATACAAAGACAACATAACAGCGATCAAGTTTCGTATAGTAGGCTATCGGTTAGAAGTTTAGTTGAACTCAGATTAGTTTTGTTTAATAGTGGTTAGTGCCCTACTATCGACAGGAAATGAAACGCACAGCAGAAAGAAACGCCGGTGCTGAGGGTGCCTTCCGTGGCCCCCCCATCAGGGGAGCAGATAGAAGACCAAGGGATGGGTCTCTTACCACCATTCAGCGGCCCACCTCGCGGAACTTAGGTGGAAGTACCTATAAAGAACCTACCTAACTCGACAAACTGACCTCGTTAGGAACTGCGGCCAGCTGCAACATTTACTACAGAAAGTGCACTCGGGACCGCTAGAGTACGAAGTTTGATTTTCTAATCTATTTCCAAGCCAGAGAGGAGAGTTTGGTGCTCGGCACTGCAGCGTTGGCATTTCTGTGTCAGAATCTCTTGGGGGGGGGGAGGGGGGGGAGGAGGAGGTTGTAGTTGTGTGAGCCTTCCATCAGTGATGCCAGAGCTCAAGCACTTTATGGTCAACTGCGACTGTGCAGTGTACATTCCTCTGGTCCCGAGAAGGGATTTATTTTTAGCATAAATCAGTTCATTTGGGCTTCCCGAGTGTACGGTGAAGGTGACTTTACTTCTACCTTTGATGAACATCGAGTAGTGAGCGTACCCTTTCCTTTTCTATGGCCACAAGCAGACATGTTGAAAGTAAGCGACAGTTGTTATCGGTAACTGCTTACAGCCAGCTGTATGGGATTATACAAATAGCCCTATTACCAACCGTTTACTGGTACCAAATTATATTATTGTGTTCATCTTTGGTGAAGGGATACTGTGTGCTTGGGACAAGGATTTGATAACTGGAGTACAATTTCCCAATTGTATTCAAGTCGCATCACACCTTCNCCAGCTGTATGTTAGGCCCTCCTGATACGAGGCAATGTCACTAATTAAGGCTATAGCTCCAGACAACATCAGCATCACTACCCTGTGTCTCTCCACGGCCTTAGTGTTACGTTAGCTCTCTGAATTAGTAAATTTTCTAAATGCAGTGAAGGTTGACGTGCGCGTCGGTCGCATAGTTAGATCTTCTACTTCTCGGTTCGTCTGGGAGTACTGTTCAGATTTAACATTCGCCAGTCCAGCTTTTTTACAAGGCTTAGTTCTTCTGTGGGACGATATCAAAGCGATTGGATGTTGCTGGGTAGCCTCTAAGACTGGAGTTCGAGCGCCACCCTCTTTTGACCGCATGGAGAGAATAGGTTGAGGCGTTTCGAACCTACAGTCAAGTGCTACAGGCCCCGGCTCCCTTTAACACTGCGATAAAAAGTGGGGTCGCGCCTCAATCGGACCACAAGTTCTGGTGGGATCAAATAAGGGAGGGCATGAGTGTAGTACAGTGGGTTACACTGCACCCCTCATTGCTGATTTTGATTGAATTATGGTAACACCTCGGCGCTTTCGGTGTGTATAGCAAATTATGTACCGTTGAAGGGCAAAGTCTCTAAGAAAGTGACCGTTGAGGTGAGGTTTGTATGTATAAATTGAAAGCCCATTAAGTGTCCTGGGCAGAAAGCGATTGGTGATATTCAGCTGCAGTCATTCAGTAGTTGTTTGGTGAGTGGGTAATACAAGATGCATTTATTGAGCGGCGCATGTCTCTTTTTTTATTTATCATTTTTTTTTTAGTATCCTGGCTTTAGCAGCATGTATCCTGGACAAGAGATTGTCAAACTAGTACGCTTAATGTCACCACTTGGATTACTGCTGCAGGTGAGGGTGCTGGAGTCGTGTCGCGCTAAGCACGAGGCAAAGCTCCTGGAGGTGCAGGAGTTTGTCAAGAGCGGCTCAGCAGAGCGTGCAGAGCTCCAGCAGCGACTCACTGAAGCCCTTCAGGCACAGGAACAGCTGCGCAAAGATGGGGAACTTCTGAAACAACAAGTGAGTCCTGGGCTTCCTTTTAGTTTTGATATTTGGTCTTCTTTTGCAGGGCATAGGATAAGCCATACTCTGAACCCTATTCTAGCCAGGCTGTGTTACTTTGCAGCAAGTGTTTTGTCCTGTTGTATTCGCTCGGGGAAATAGCCCTTACCGCGAGGTAGATAGCCTTGTCTGGTATAGAAATAAGGTAATTAGCTAAAGTTATGGTAGTTCGCTTTGCCACTCCAGCGTTTTAAGGATTGGTACTCCAGTGATACTATAGGTTAGGTACTTTCTTTCTTGTCCATTTTTGTTTTTAGGTTTTCCAGTGTTATACTACTATTGGTATGAGTGTGATGTTTCTATCCATTCTGTTCTCGCTCCGGAGTTGATGTGCCCATGTCTGTTGATCCAGCATGGGAGCATCCTCGTGCATTTGTTCTTTGTGTCTTTCGACCTACTATAGTTCGCGTCCTCTCTTGATCCACCGCAGTGTATCTGCAGCGACCCGAACTAACGCATTATCCAATCCTTTAATTAGTCCTTACTGCACTCGGTTAATGGGCCTGTTGGTTCATATATTGCCAGCTCTATAATCTAATGGACCAGGGCTCTTCTACCTGTTAGAAAATAACACACAGATCTTCATTGCACATTTAGATAAGTTAGATTAGATAGCTGGCAGTAAATGTAGACAGGCGGCAGCAGACGGACCAACTGACCCATTGCCAGAGAGCAGCTTCACATCCATGAGAAATTGCTCTTATTCTGTCAAAAAACTTTTTTTTTTTGCAATCGTAGCAATTTCTGACTTATTTATTGATGATTGCTGTTATACACTTGGTTGAAATATGTGTAGATGCCGGGTGAATGGTCAGTACATGTACTCAGCGTTAAGCCTATGTCGATGCCGGGCGCAAGGGAATTGATTTTATTCGCTCCTGTTTACTATAGTTACTATTATTTTTGTTTGATTCTATTCCTAGTGAAAATAAAGACTAACCAGAACACAAGAATACGTACTGCTGCTTGACATATCTTCTATGCGGAATAGTTGTCCCCATCGGTTTGAGCATTCGTACTTGAACCCTATTCGTGAATCTATTTTTTTTTTTTTTTTTCATTTTGATTGTCAAACCCAGACGATAATACGATACCCCTGAGGGAGCATAGGATGAGCTATAGGACTAGGTGACTGTAGGTTACAGGTACCTGAGCCATTAGCTAGGCCTTCGGGAAGTCTGTCTTTCGCGCCCACTTTGCTTCCGTCCGATTTCGTACTCTTACGGATATTACTTTCTTCTGTTCTTCCTCTTTTTTCCCGACTTGCTGTTCCCATCCGCATTGATCCTGTGTGGGAATACTATCGTGCTTGGATTCCCGTTTCTATCGACATGATCATTCTATATGTCCCTTACCTATTTCTTTCTCTGTTCGATCACGTTAGTGTGGAGACAGAGGCGTAAACTATTCAATAATCTAATCTCTCGATAATACGATACACTCCTAATTGCCAGTGTAAGTTATTAATTTTAAATTCAGTGGAGTTTCTGCTAAGATAAAAATTAGGAACGTTTTCAAGAGTGGTACAGCAAAGTTACCAGTTTTTGGTCATTTTTGAAGTAAAAAAGAATCTGTGTAGATAGGCTATATTTACCTATTAAAACATTTTCTGTTAGTATATATTGAAAATATCCTTCAGTAACAGAGTTTTATTTGCGAAAACGTTCAGCCAAAGGATCGAGGTTCAAATGTTTCGTACTGTCCCCAGCAGGGAGAGGAACTGGATCGCCGTGACAAAGCCTTCAGTGAGGCTAAGCTACGCCACAGCTCTACCTTAGCTGCTGTCCAGCACGAGCTGAGTGAACTCCGCTCCAAAGCTGAAGAAGAGAAGCGTCAGCTGCAGACAAAAGCTGACCAGCGTATCGCTGAGCTTCAGTCTCAGCTGAGTGAGGAAAAGGTGCAAGTGCAGCAGTCCACCTTCGCCTTGACTGAGCAAACTGAGAAGAACGCAGCTCTGTCAAATGATATGGCTCAGGTCCGTAGCCAGCTGGAGCAGGCGCAGCGTGAGCTGGCTGAGAACAAGCAGGCTCTCGATGAACTGAAAGTTCAAGTTAGTAAAGAGGAGCAGAAGTGGTCTGATGAGAGACGAAGATTGCATACAGAATTGGAAGAAGAACGCCAGCAGCGGGTGCAGGAGTTCACAGCTGGCGAACAAAAGCGCCAAGAACAAATCGAGAAGCTTCAACAAGAATGCGACGAACGTGTCGCTGCAGCTGAAGCCAAGTCCAACCAACTGCTTCAGGAATGTCGCCAGTCTTTGCTTACTCAGCAGGGCCTCGACATGACTGAAGCTCGAGAAAAATTCATTTGTGAGAAAGATGAACTGTGTTTGCAGCTCAAGTCTGCACAAGAGGACTTGTTGCGGCTGAAATCGGAGGTGGCCCGCAAGGAGGAGTTACTTGTGACACAAACAAAGGTTGGCGAAGAGTCCGCTGCCAAGTGCCAAGAACTGCAGCTGCGCATCGAGAGCCTGAAGAGCGATAAGGCGTCTGTGTTGCAGAACTACCAGAAACAAGCTAAAGAATTGGAACTCCTTCAGTCTGATCTCACCGATGTTAAGAGGGCGTGTGACGCTCTTAAGGATGTCCTCAAAGTTGACAAGGAAGCGCACGGTCAAGCTCTGAAAGCGAAGGATGAAAAATATGAAGAGGATATGCAAAAAGTTTTACTTGATCACAAGAACGCTATGGAGAGCAAGGAAGCAGCTTTCGATGCTAAATTGTCAGAGAAGGATATGAATATTAGCAAGCTGAAGGAAAATAATGAAAAAGCCAAAAATGATCATAAAACGGAGGTAGCAAACTACAAGGAGCAAATAAGCGAATTGCAGAGTTCTCTGCACTGCCTCGAAGAAGAAAAGAAAGAGATGGAGAAGAAATACAAAGATGCTGTTGCGGCGTCTGATGTTTCTCTTAGTAAAGCCAGTGAATCTGCTAAGGCGTTGGAAACTCGCCTTCAGGAAATTACAAATGCTAAGAATATTCTGAAACAGGAACTTGATGAAACCGTGCAGAAACACGAACAGGTGGTTCAGAGTTTGAATCAACAAGTGAAGTGCCTGGAGGAAAAGAATGAAAAGTTTGTTCAGGAAGCTGTAGACAGTGCGGGCAAGTGCAAATTGTTGGTGGAGGAGCTGGAGGAGGCTCGAGCTCGTGCAACTTCTGGTCAGAGTGACATGGAAGCTTCTCAAAAGGCTTGGGAAACGGAGAAAGACGATCTTATGAGGGAGCACAACGAGAAAATTACTTCGCTGGAAGCTCGTATTCATCTGGCAACTACCGAGAGGGAACAACTTGAGCGCGAACGTGAAACCAAGTTGAGTGACTGTAGAGAAAATTGTGACGCAAGGTTAGCGGAGATGCAGAAAGATTTGCAAATCAAGGATGAGGAAATGCAACAAGTTCGTGATGAATCCAAGCAAGTGTTAGAAGCCGTTACTGGAGCTTTAAAATTGCTGCCGGATGATATTGAGGAAGCATTGGAAGCGGAAGAGGTACTTCAGGGCAATAATGTAGAGCTTTGCACCAAACTCAAATCTGGTGTGCTAAACTTGACAAAAACTTTGTTTTCCAAAAATGAAGAAGTTGTTGCTATCAATGCTGTTATTGCAAAGAAAGATGAAGAGATGCGTGATGCTAAGATTGCATTTGCTACGCGAATCTCTGAATGCCAAGCTGAAAGTGCAGACAAAATCGAAAAGCTTCAAGCTCAGCACGAAGAAGACTTGGCTGCAGTCAAGGACCTTTTAGCTAAAAAATCTGACGAACTCACAAAATCCAAAGAAAAACTGGAGCAGATAGTGGCGGACAACTCGAGCAAGGTCTTTGAATTAGAGGCCGAACTGAGCTCTGCTAAGCAGTCTTGCATTGTGCTGCAGGCCGACAAGCGTTCCTTCGAACGTGCCATGAGCGACGCGTCCAGCACCAAAGCTGACCTCGGCATCAAAATCCTGGAGCTTGAGGGTGAGTCCAAAACCTACAAGAGCCGCTTGCTGGAAAAGGAGCAAGCGCTTCATGATGAGGAGAAGAAGAGAGAAGATCTGCTGGAGCGCCTCAAAGAGCTCCAGGAGCGAGTCACAGCTGCTGAGAAGGAAGCAGCGGAGGCCAAACTCCGTGTGCAGGAACTGGAGGCTGAGAACGCATCTCTGTTGTCCCTCAGGGCACAGAGAGATAAAGAGGTATGCTTGTGTTCTACTTTGTTTAATCTAACATAAATTTGTGTCTTCGGATATTGTATGTAGGTTTTTGTCCTGATGAATTACTGGTACTTGGCGTATCCATTATTTTTGTTCCGTTACAAAATATTCTTGTTCTATGACTATAATAAATTCCATGTTGAAGTTTTTGCCCTTTTGCTTGAATTGAAATATTTTTCTTCTGTATTACTGAAGGGAACTGAAGTAGCTATCTACTGTTGAATCATACCTACATTTTGCGAGTCAGTCTGGCTCCATGATAGGATAACTGTTGCATCGTTGACTGTCAGCTGCGACGAAGGACCTCGGTATCTTAATTAGGTACCTATCCGAAATATGCGCACACCAGAGATAATGTCCTTCGCCGTCAACTGTAGGACATGTTTTGGTTTGGTTGTGCAGCTTACCGCAGGTGGTGCTGAGGTGCTGCAGCTACAAGACCAGCTGCGGCAGCTGCAGAGCAAACTCCAGCGAGCTGAGGCTGCCCTCGTGGATAAGGAAAAGGAAGCCGCTGCTGCTAAGGTGTGTCACATTTCTGGGACTCTTTCATCAACTCTATTGAGACAAAAGACCTGTCGATGAGGTCCGCGGCGGTCGCGGGACGTTCAGTCAATCATTAAGTTTTATTTCTAGTGAGGTTATCACACTTGTCATTGGCTTCATTGGCCACTGTTATTTTGTTCATGTTAGGATAACCCATCGTATGTTACGATAACCCATCGTATGTTACGGGGAGCAGCGACCTCAGGGTAATTGTGTAGATCACCGTAGCTATCAGCTAGGCCCTCGGGACGTCTGTCTTTTGTGCCCACTTTGCTTCCTTCTTATTTCATACTCCTACTCATCTTACTTTCCTCTGTTCTTCCTCCTCTTTCCCAACTAGCTGAGCCCATGCGCTTTGAACCTGTTTTTCAACACCCTCGTTGAATTTCATGTTTATCTTGTCATACTATAGGGTATGTCCCTTTTCCTCTTTTAGTACAGCGTAGTACTGATTTTAGGGAAGCTTAAACTATCTCACATTCACCTATTCTTCCATTGGTGGAATGATATCATGGAAGGCCAGTAGTGTTACTTGTTTAAGGATCGAGCATTAGCTTATCTTGTGGCACAAGTGTAGTGGCTTGTGTTGTTTGTGACAGTTTCCACTTCGCATTTTTGCTAGCTGTGGTACGCTGATGCGCGTTTCATGGAAATAGGTACCTGCTTTGATTGTTGTTATGCCGTACCAGATTCTAAGGTAACTACCTTGATACAAACTGATACGTTTATTTACTTTTCACGACGGCCTATTGTTTACTGCTTCACTGTTTCGTAATTTCCCACATTTAAAGATACCGCGACGTGAACTGTTACTTGCGTTCATTCTTTTCTATAACCTCTTCTGTCCCTCCGTAGTTTCATATTGGCTGTATCTCATTTCAGGATGACGTGATGCGAGTGGAGCGCGAGTCGGAGAACCANGAGAACCACGTCCGTAGCCTGAAGGAAGAGATGGGATCTCTCAAGCAGAAATACAAGGCTGACAAGCAGGCTTATGCTGATAAGATGGTAAGAGAATCTCACAAATTATACTCATGTCGATTTTGCTGTTATTCTAATTTCTATGTACTGGTAGAGTGGGCGATTATTACCAACTCTGGTTTCTAGAACTGTGTATTTTAAGTCTTGTAGTTACCTACCTTCTTTTGTGTCTGCCCTGTACCATTTGAATCTCTTACTGGTAAAAACGGCTGCTCGAGGTTACTTGAGCAGGTGTGCTGCGCAGTTTTATACCAGTTTCAGGAGCCGCGAGCCACCACTCCTAGGTAATAAGCATCCACTGTTATAATACACAGTTATTGGTTACTCGCTTGCTATCTTGCTAGCTCCATTGGTTGGTCCTTCTCTCCGTCACGCTCTCAAGCATTTAGACTGGAGAAAATTCATCTACTGAATAACAAATTGAAATGGCTACCATGAAATTTAAGCTCTAAATTACGATGGGATATATATATATATATATTGTGTTTTTGGAAAGCTGCTTGTCAGCCGAAATACTTGATATTCTGAAACCCGCTTTGATTTGTGAAGTAGCTTAGTACTATTTGAAACGAACTAACATGAGTGAAGAAGCGAGAGCCCGGGGTGAACGCTTTTCCGACGACAGTCTCGACGGTGTGCCTTTCCATGCTTATCGTCTGAAGGTTGTGTCATTCAATGCTTGTGATTTTCCTCATGAGCTTCATAAATGGAAGGCTGCATATTTGATGGAGCTTTTATCCTGTCTTGCATAAGCTATTACGCATATTTTTTAAGGTGAATTTCCTCGTAGCAGTTGAAACTTAGCGCTGAGCATAGACCAAAACATTTATTACAATTCATATTGCCGCCCAATTTCGAGCCTCACAGTTGAAGTTACTGATGGTATCCACGATACAGTATGGGCTGCGCTGAGCATTTCTAACAAATTCTAATGATTGAAGTATATTTTCTTGGTGCTTCTTGACATTCAAACATTTCATAACTGATATTTGAGCTCTTACTTGCAGGAGGGAAATTTTGCTCTTGCTAACACATGACGGCACAACATTCGTCTCATTATTGGAAATTCAAACCTACAGATATAAGGCATAATATTGCAACACAACCCGTACGGGAAGCAAAATCAACAAAATGCTTCATCACGAAATTATTGCCCTCAGTTTTGGTAGCTGGATACCCTAGAACTTGAATATGTAGGTCAAAAGGCATTAACATATTTTATTGCTTATTTAACTCGTTAATCACTAGTGGATCAGGTTTCAAGCCTACTGCCACAAGAAATCAGAATATTTGTCTGTTTTAGTGTTTGGAAAATGGGTCGCATGCCACCGGTGGTGTTTGTGGTGGTTAACGTGCCAATTCCCTACAGAAAACTGTCTTCAAAGATCAAATAGAGAAGTTAATGGCTGAAGCAGAGAAATACAAAGGTGTCTCGGACGATTACAATCTGGTGCTGCAAAAGTACGAAGCAGCTAAGAAGAAGTTGGTGCAGGCCTACGCCGACCTTAGTGAAGCAAACACTGCTAAAACTGAGTATTATGAACAGGTGAGAACAATTGAATGACCTTAATTTTTTTTAGCAGATTTCATGCTGGGTGTGGATTTTATTAAAGTGATGAGAATGAGGATAAGACTCTTTCAATTTTGCCGTAATTGTTTGAATACGGTTTCATATTTCACAAAATTTTCACAGACTGAAAAATTAGTAGCTAATATTTAAACTATTGTCAATCTTAGACATTAAATGGATTGATGACAGTTCACTTACTGAGCCTCTACATAGAGCCGAGGCAACGCTCATAAATTCCATTTTTGGGGTTTTTGGAAAGGTCCGACATCGTGCCGTTGAATGCTCTGTGACATCTTGAGAACAGAAATCGTGAAATTGTTCCATGCTGTTGCAGTTATATACGGTACCGTGAGGAAGAAATGTACGGTTATTGTCCACTCACAAATTGTGAGGTGCTGCAGAACTATAACAGCAACCACCCTGTGGTGTGCGATATCCTCGGAAGGCTGACGACCCTAACTGAAGGGCGAAGCAGCTACAGATCTGCTGGGTTCCCGGTCATGTGGGAGTTGCCGGAAACGAGAGGGCTGACAGCGAAGCTAGGGAGGTGGCGGGAGCCCCGGGAGAGGGGGTAAACCCAGCAATACCAAGTCAAGGTTATTACTACTACATACGGAGATTTATGAGAGCGGTGTGGCAGCAGCGGTGGAATGACGTCAATAATAACAAGTTGAGAGTGATAAAACCGGGAGTACAAGAGTGGGCAACGTCCAGGTGCGGCGACCGCCGCTTGGAGGTGGTACTGTGCCGCTTGCGCATTGGTCACACCAGGCTGACCCATCAATACTTGATGGAGCGCCGCCCTCAACCCTATTGTGATGACTGTCTGGTGCCGCTGACAGTACGCCATCTCCTTGCAGAATGCCTCAGCTATTCGGAAATCCGAAGG
>LQNS02276620.1:13133515-13162683 GCA_001587735.2 Parhyale hawaiensis
GTTGAGTTAGAATAAGAGACTGACGTTTACTCAGATGGGGTGGGCTACGTTGTAAGGGCAGCATTAGGTTAAACTGAGGTAAATTGTAATAGTGTAGCTTGCGTTGGTTTATTTTGGAAAGTATAGTCTTTATTCGACCGTGGAATTCCACGGGTCCCGCTAGTAGATGATTATTGTCTTAGCTGCAGATATAAGGTGCTGATCTCCCCTGACTTGATGGCGGTCCTAACATGAGATCCTATCCTAATTGAAGCTTTTCCGATTGGAAAGGTTTCAGTCTAATAGGTGATTTGACTTACAAGGTTACTATGCCAATCAGCACCCTTGAAACTTTCGGCACACATAATGTACGTCTTTCAGAGCTCAGAAGCAAGAGCTGCCAACGTTCGTAATGCTGTGTCAGATTCAACGTTACCGACTCCTCGCTCCTCTCGCTCTGCCACGGCTGCTCGATCCGGCGCTAAACCAGCACCTGCTGCTGTCTCCAGCTCAGGTAATGAGCAGTAAAATAGCTACTGCTGCTCGTGATTCTTTGTGCTTGAGTACCTACTGTATCATTCGAGACATGTAGAAATTTTAGGCTTGTTTTTAAACGTGTTTTCGTTGAACGATGTGGAGTTAAACCACGATATTTTTTTCTATTCCACACGCCAAACCTGCCATGCCTAATAGTCTCGTTACGTTTCCAAATCGGCGTCCAGCGATGTATTTCTTCCTCAGCCAACCTGTCCTATGGTTGCTCCTCTGACATGTTCTTTCTTAGTGAGGCTGAAATTTTGTGTGTTGCCTGCAGGGGAGCGCAGGCAGGCGTCAGCTAGGCCTGGCAGCCGTGGTCCTCCTGTAGCCACTGAGCGCCCTGGCAGCACTGCCTTCACTGCCAGCTACAGGAAGGCGGTGGGGCGCGCCAGCACGGTCCGGTCGGCCAGGCCCTCCTCATCAACTGATGACGACGTCCTTGATGGCTCTGATGTTCCTCTCTTGCCGGAGTCACGCTTAGCTGCCGCTCACGATCTTCCTAATCAAAGTGATACCGTACGTTTCATAAGCATACAACCCTTAATTAATAATAATTTAATGAGCATAGCGTGGAGTTGCATAGTTGCTCCGAAAGCACTCGATATATATTGATAATTACTGTGTTTCTTATAAGCTTTGATGAGGTGACCATTTCTCGTTTTTTACTCTACCTTTATCTATTGCATGTCTTGTCCTTGCCTTTTAGAGTAGGGTGGCTATTCTATTGATAAGGAGGTGTAAGGTAAAAATATTATGAACGGTGGCTATTGTGCTCTATCGATAAGGGAGTTACAGCTAGATATAATATAATTATATTGGAGTACATGCGGTACATATTCGTTGGGTTGTGAGCACTCTATCAACCCGTGCAGTTTTGTGCACCTTGATCTTGTAATGGTATATCTGTTTACTGCTCGCCACCCTTTCCGTTGGTCAGTCGGTCCACAAAGGTTTACTCGATACTCATTGGTGAAGAGGACGTGTTGCAAATTGCTTGATATTTTGAGTTCCACAATCCCGACTTTTATAATGTGTATATCCATTAAAGACAATCACGCCTCTGCCTTTCAACGTATTCCAAAGCTCCTCAAGAAACAGCACCTTGTTGATTTCGGCACTGTAAGAATACCAGAGCTTTCAAACGCCTGTTGACCCTTTTGTTTTGAATGAGGGTTGCGGCAGACCTCTCATTTGATACCTACATTTGAGCACTCGCCACGATACGGATAATGGTTCCCTTAACTTTTGATACGTCAGTTGCAGTGTTCGGTGAATAGAAAAATAATGACGGCCCATATTTTTTTTTAATATTTCGTAAGTGGATAAATTATTGTGAAGCCTTTAGGTAATACAGGACTTTTCGAAAGCATATCTACTGCTCATCTTGCTAATACAATGACGCACTGATTCAGATGCGAAATCATGCAAATTGTTGCCTTGTTACTTGCTAACTCGCAGATGGCTTCAAAACGTCACCAGCGCATGTGGAATGTTGTCTTGCTGTTTTTGAAGTTTTACAATTGTTCTTGAAGAAATTTTTGAGTTATTGTAAAATAATTGAATTTAGGTGATGTTTTATCACCCAGTGTATTTCCAAAAAAAGTGTTTGGCTCTTTTGACTCATCCCGGATATTCAACGAATGAACAAAATGCTGAAACCCAGATTGTTAGCTGAGCTCCTTGTTTCATCCATTGGCTAGTACGTAATTTACGTTATTCTTTACTAAACTCTGTAGTAAGAATCAGTTTCAAAGACTGATGTCAAATTAATTTTGGACAACAGCTGTTCCGGAAACCGTCCATCCGCATCACATCTGAGGGTCGTGGGAAACCTCGCGCTCCTGTCGAGCTCCGTGCCCTCACCTGCAAGGGAGACGATGACGAGGATGCAGATGAGCAGCCGCACTCGTGGCGGGAAGGCGAAAGGAAACTTGAAGAAGAAATGCAGAAGAGAGCAATGGAGGGCGAGCGCAAAAAAAGACTGGCGCGTCAGAAGGATGGTCGTCGAATGACTGTTGATGGTCGCATTTTAAAGGTACCGAACACGCTTGAATGAAAGACAGCAATAGCTTTTCTTTCCTTAAAGATGTGCCGTATGATCGCTCGCGTTTATTGTTAATGACAGTACATTGAACTAGCTGCTTCTGTGATTGAGACCTTATTTCACAAGTACGACCAGTGCATTTCGAGGATCTGACAATAATTCGCTCATTTAAATAATAAGTGAAGGGGGCAGTGATTCCTTCCAAATATTCTCAACATACATGATCAAAAGCACTCAAATCTCCAATGGATTGATTGCATATAAAGCTGAGAGAGTCTGTTGTGATGGTTTATTTCTTGTATGAAGGCCTTGTATTTTAGTGGGAAATGATCTGTGGATAGCCACGAGGCATTTTAGGTGTTTTCGTTTGCTTAGCGCCCAAAAATGTAACCCATATTCTGTCTTCCCAACACCAGCCATTTCCATAAAGTGCCTCTGAGGGGACATAGGATGGGCCATAGGGTTAGGTTATCTAGTTCAGGTTCGCCCATCCTATGTTATGGGGCCCGTCAACCCCAGGGGTCGTCTAGATTACCTTACCCATTAGCTAGGCCGTCGGGACGTCTGTCTTTCATGTCCACTTTTCTTCCTTCCCGATTCCATACTCCTACTTGCTCATGCTTTATTCTGTTCTTCCTCTTCTTTCCCGACTTGCTGTTCCCATTCGCGTTGACTCGTGCAAGGGTTCCACGTTTCTTTTGACATTCATTCTTTCGATCACAGTGTACTCTGTGGGTAGGGAGACTTACGTTAGGATTATGATCATAATAATAATTTCAATAAAGTGAGTCAGCCTGTTATGATGAGAAAGGTTCGAAGCACCCATCCGCTCCATTGCCTCAGTAAGAACAAACTTCTTTGGAACATGCAAAATCTCACTGCTGGTGTTTCGTTACAAAAATTGTGATTATCGTGCATCACGCTAATTGATTGTCTTAAACAATTCCACAGTGCATGACAAACCCACGCACAAAATTAATAGGTATAAATTTAGCGTGTTGTAATTATCATTGGCATGCATACAGGACGACGATGATGATGATGAAAGTGACTCCACCTCGTTGGCCACCAGCAGCTCTCTAGCCAGGTCTGTGCCACGAGGGCTGGGTGGTTTCTTCAGCTGTGCCGACGAAGAGGAGGAATTCTTTAGTAATAAATACCTGCAGGATATGAAGGTGCGTGACTGGTGTGAATACGCGCCTTCCTCAAGGTTTGGTCGAGACAAGTGTTTGATTGAAGGTCGGTTTACACGTTGCTCTTTTTTTTTTTTGCTCCTCGTTGGTCTTTCACTGAGTCAACATGTGTGCTGCGTATATTTAAACGACAGAAAAGTGGACAGCCTTCTCAGTTTTAATTGATTCCTAATCTTATACACTGCACACAGTTATGTTGGCGAGGGCACGGTCGAGCATTTGGATGAACGTATGAACCGGTTTTTAGAGATAGCTTGTATCGAGACGCTAGCCTCAAGATTTCATCTGATTAAGTGTTTAATTTAGGCACGTATGTGAATATAAACCTAGGTCACTACTGTGAAAATCAAATGTATCTACCTAAGGCTACCTAGCTTACTTAAGCAAGTGTTTGCCTATGGGTACGTAGTGGGCACACACTTTCTGTTTCCTGGTAGGTAACACAGATGAAAGTATCCAACTATTGACCAGTCAGTGGATATCATCTCGTACTAAAATTTGTAGCAGGTCGTCAGTATCTCCTATTGCTGCCATGAAGATATTCCGCCTTTCAAATGCGCTCATCGTGCTATAGATTGACAGCCTAGTACAAGTGTACAAGTCCTATATACAGTATATATTCACACACAGCCGGAAAAAGAACGTTAATTTTCATCTGAGTAGTCTTTAACTTTCAGTGCCTCCTGAAACTGCTGATGTTGCCCAAAGAGCTGATGCGTTCAGTTTGCAAAATCTAATTTTAGGAGAGTACCGTAGTGCTGAGCCTTATCCAGAAGTAGCTCTTGTTTTGCCTCAAAAAATCGTTGTTACCTACTCATGTGCGTGCGTTATTGTTTTACCTGCTTTATGAAATGTTTCGGATTAATCACCTTTTTGGATCACCAATGTAGTAGCTAGGGACTTCGGTAATAACTTGAGTAGTGTTCATTTGAATGCATAGCCTTGCATTGTGCGAGTACATCGTAATCTATATAAAACATACGTCCTCGTTGCAACGGCTTGCGTACAGGTGGGCCGATGTGTTGTTGACGGCAAGTTTGACAGTCGTCTGTCAGAGCTGCAGCGCCGCAATTCCCTGTATCCTCCTCACATGCGCTGTTCCTATGCTGCCGAGATGCAGTTCAACCCTCTGCAGGACCAGCTCGACCCTGTTGCTCAAATGGTAAGCATATTTTTGTAACATCGTTATTCTTATTGGTTATTATCCGCAGGCCAGTCCTACCCTTCCTGGGACTGTGTCCTGCAAGAGCTGTATTGTTCTTTCCCAAACTGGCTTTAGTGACAGGACTCTAGCCACTGACCACCGTCAAACACAATATCTAGCCACTGGCTATGCCAATGAACTCAGACATTAGTACCTTGCCCTGCTGTGTTCCATTCGTTCTGCGGGAAACATCCTGGCATGCCGATAAGGGGGTTTAGGGAGTGACGGACAGGCGGAGGGCAGTGCTGCGACGTTAGTACCTGCTGGGAGAGGTGCTCACAGTTCACTCATCAAACTGCTGTGTTTCACTCACAAGGCTGTATTCCGGCCGCAATTCTGACCCGGATGAACCTTGAGCTAGTGTCATATTTTGCAGTTTACCAATCATTTGTTGGTTAATGTGTTACAAGTGATTGGTAATGTAATGTTTCAAGATAGCTCCATATATATTAATGGCTAAACATAAAGACTGCTTAAACACAAATCTATCTGTGCATTTATGGTATGGAACAATTTTCTACCTTGATTTTATTAATGTTTGCCACAGAATGAAAAGAAGGATACTGAAGTGCACGACTTGGAGTCTGCCACCGAGCGCCTTGCACTCGAGAGCCCCGCGTTTAATCTCCGCAAACGCAAATCTCTTTCTGATTCTGTGGCATCGAGTGACTCCTTGGATGTCTCCATTGGCAAAAAAGTTCGCCGATTATCGGTATGTACAAATATCGGAAGGCAGCAGGGAACTGATTTATGTAGCGAGTGACATTGATAACGACTTGAGGCCGATGAACCCTGAGACATTTGGTATATTGTGATAATAAACCTATGCCCCGCCCATCGTTGTGTACTTGTTGAGTCTGTGAATAATAATAATAATAATCGTGTAAATAGACGATGAAGATGTCTTTGTTTTGTGTATCTGGCCCAAGGCGGGCGAAATGCGCGCGGCGCTAGTAACCCACTCCATTACTTATGTTGCGAGTAGTTTCAATGAATTTTGCTCAATATCTGCATGTACTGATATAATCAGTGATATATAGTGTACATTCGTATCCTGAGTCGTAGCATTTGTAGCCTACCGTATATCGTATTGTATTTTACCACACCACCATGTTATGAGGAGTCATGCCTAAAGGGAAGATCCGCTGTTACCTTAACCTTAGTTCGGCCTTTTAGCTATAGCAGTCCTTTATCTTCTGTCTTGACTTAAATTCCTGCGTGTGGAGGTGCTCTATGCAGTGATTCCCCAAGCCAGTAAGGAGCAAGCCTGAATAAGTTTGTGCACCACTGAAATGTGTTGAGTTACTTCAGGCGGTGCTCCCCTAGATTGAGCAACGGCTAGTTCTTTGTTCATCAACTGTAGCAACTTGTGTTGTACTCTGAAGCGGTGGAAAGTGGAAACTAGCCTCAACGAGCCTTTGATACTAGTGCGATAGTTGCTTGGAGTAGGTATCTTAGAACTTGTATTCCTCTATATTGTGTTTTTTTGTAGACGTCATACTCCCGACCTGGTCCTCCCACCCCTGGTCGGAAAAGCATCAGCAGAGTGGATAAGGAGAACAGGAGAGTGAGTATCTTCTCATTTTTACAATCTATTGTGGATATGTACTTACGCGATTCATATCCATCATTACTATAAATTTGTACAATTCTAATTATCATAATACAGCTCAAATAATTCTAATCATTATACTAATCACTAAAATTATAAAAGCAACACCCCATGTGTACCTACACAGTATTTGTAACACGCCTCCGCCCCTCAGATGAGCTTGCGGTCTCAGGGAGCCTCTCCCTCTCGCCGCTCCCTCAGCTCCTGTGCCTCCTCATCCTCCCTTCCTCCTGCTCCATCGTCCCGTCGAGTCTCCCAGTCTCCCTCGCTGTCCCTCATCCATCCTACCCCAGGCAAAGCTGCCAAACGTTCCTCTCCTGCCACGGTAAGCGCTTTCACTTTTGTATAGACTTTTATAGTGGTGGTTCTGATGTTAATGTTATATTCCTCTTGTGTTTTCTTCGTTTTTTTTATTACCTTTTCTATAATTACCTATACAACTCGAGCACTCTGAGAGCGCATACCTCCACCAAGCGAGGCAATGGTAGCAAAAAATTCTAATTGGCTCTGAACCCATAATTTTCTTTGTATAAACTCCAAAATCTAATCATTTGTGCCTTTTGATAGTAATAACAGCTTGTACAATTTTCTTAAAGATCCATTCATAACTTTTTGAGTTCTGCTGCTAACAAATGTTATGACAAACATGAGTCACATGTACAAACGAACAAACCGATCTGCACCAAAATTTAATCATTTATGTCTTTTAACATTACTAACAACCCCTATAAATTTCATAAAGATATATTCATTATTTTTTGAGTTATTGTGCTAAGAAGCATAAAATTTAAAACAGTAANATCATTAGAAAAATTTGGTCATTTACTCTTTGTTATAAAGCTATCTAACAACTCATGTTAATTTCATAAAAACCCATCCATAACTTTTTGAGTTAGGGCATTGAGAAAAATGAGGCTGACAAACAAACGGATGGACATATCTTTACTAAAAGTTATTCATCTGTTCCTCCTAACATACCTAACAATCCCTGTAAATTTCGTGCAAATCGGTTCATAACTTATTGAGTTATCTTGGTGATAGACAAAGAGACAGACCGACAGACAAACACGACGAAAACATAACCTCATTGGCGGAGGTAATAATTGAATGCAAAATACTGAAATAACCGTGGATCACTGTAGGGATCCCTCACAGAGTGGATACAGTGGTGAAACTATGACTATTATAATAATAACAGATTGGCTTGAAATTTTTCAGTGCTTCTTACTATTGATATCCTGCTACTTCTTCTTTCTATCAAACACTCATTTCTTTTCGGAGCAGAAGAGTCTTGGCAGCACAAGTGGTGGGTCCGCTGGATCCCCGGACAGCNACGATAGATACCACCACCAACTAAGACATTATCCCCTTGTTCACTAAATACATATACTTTATGTAAAATTAATATTAGTCGCTCCTTAATGCTTCCTATTAATGTAGAATGAGACGTACTTCGCGTCCTGGCGGCGCACGAGCCTGTGGATAACCACGGGAATAATTGGGCGCGATATAGGCATTGTGCCACTGAAGCGCTAGTAAAACCTTTACTACTACTACTACTACTACTACTAGGGATCCCTCACAGAGTGGATACAGTGGTGAAACTATGACTATTATAATAATAATAACAGATTGGCTTGAAATTCTTCAGTGCTTCTTACTATTGATATCCTGCTACTTCTTCTTTCTATCAAACACTCATTTCTTTTCGGAGCAGAAGAGTCTTGGCAGCACAAGTGGTGGGTCCGCTGGATCCCCGGACAGCGGAGTGACCAGCAAACGTTCCCGCTCCACTGCGGCGACCCCTGCTGCCCGCCGGTCCCACCTCTCCCACACCCCCGCCAGTATCAAGCGGCTGATCAAAGGCAAAAGTCCATGGAAAAAGCTCACCGAATCGTCCGAGGTATGTAGTTGTGTTGAACTACTGGCTGGAAGTGGCTCTAAAGAACATTGTTATTATAGCCAATGTGCTGTCGAGAATAATGCTTCTCTCTTGCTTGCTGCACGAGTTAACCGGTGCATCGTGTTAATAACCTTTTAGTACCTCAATTTCACATCACTTTTTGTAGGAATAACGCTATATGTAATGTCAACATATGTGTACAGTTGGCACTAAAGGGTTAAATCTGCATATTACTTTGTTTGATGTCCACATGTCAAGTACCTATGTACTATTTTTCATAACAGTACTTGGCAGATTTACTTTTCTATTTAATCAAAGAGCGAGCTTCTCTCTCTGCTGTGAATCTTAGTGGTCCAGAAAACCCCCTTGGAAACTCCTTTTTCATCTGGATCTTGTTCTTTGGATAGTAGTAATAAATGGAAGTCTCGTATCCGGTACGAGTAGTTTCGAAAAATCGACATCACCTCGATTTTAGCCAGGAGACCCATTATCCCCCGCGAACGAAATGAGAGGTGATCATGTTTTCGTTGGAAGATTCAAGTAGGCCTATATATGTCTGTCCACCTAACATGAGGGCGAAGGGGCTAAGTAATGTTCATAATTTTTTGCAGGGAGTCAGGTGGGTTAACTTAGATGTGAAAAATGCTAAAACTTTAGTGTAAGCTGGCCATGCCATCGAAAATGACTGTATTGAAATTTGCCCTCCCCCATCGTGGGTGATGGTCTTACCCCCTTGGACGTTCTAGTTGACTTGCCAGTTCGTTGAGTCACTTGGCCGATAGCTGATGTAATGTGAAATCTCAAACTCCTTATTATCAGCGCAGTACACATCGCTCGGTCTACATCCGCCAATGTCTGGATCTGGGCCCGTGCTTCTTCATTTATTGATGATAATAGCCTCCTCTTCCTTGTGTCAGTTGTGAAATCATCTCTTCCTTCATTAAATCTTATTGACCGTCTACAAACTGTCGTTTGTAAGAGGAAGCTAGCCCACAGCATCTCGATAAACCTTCTGAGCGTATCCAAAATGTGAGTGACGTTCACTCAGGTTTTGTTAAGAACTTGAGGTGTCCCCGCATGTTCTTATCATAATTTTCTATGCTCCTAAATGCAATCTTAAAGGCTCGTGCCTCTTATCGAAATAACAGCTGCCGTCTGAATGTGTGAACTAGTATGTTCAGATACACAATGTTGAATGTTGTTTTGAATAAGTTTCAGCTCGTGTGTGAAAGAAAACCCATTCACAAGTTACGAAATTTACACTTGCGGAACTTTTCGATTACCCTTCGTATTATGGAAAGACCAAAGTAAGCATCAGAGATAACTAATTCTTGTATTTCGTGATCAGTAGATCTAGACTATAGCTAACGTTTTCACATATCCCTATAAAAACATCATACGCGACATTTTAACCTATGTTTTATGCCTTCCAAACACGGAAATGTTCCTTTATCCTTATAAGGATAAATGTATTGCAGTGATCCTATTCTCAGATTGACTGAATTCACCTTGTGGTATTGTACATAGCTTGGTAGTAAGTCTGTAAATATGCTGTAAAGGGCTTCGCACGGTTCGCTGTTTTGTGATATAGCTATATACTAAAAAATTCTCTCAGTTTTTACGGTGTTTGTCTTCTATTAGTGCGACAAAGAAGATATTTAAGCGCCATCTTTGCTACTGCTACTGCCGCTACTATCACTACTACTTAAAAAATTTCGCTTATGGTGCATGAAGCCGTTTTGCGTTGACCATATATCCATATCGACTGTTGTTTTTCTACTCCCAGACTCCAAAGGCGGACACGAAACTGAAGATTTTCAGACGACCATTTGGCTCTAAAAATTACAATGTACTGTCGGCATCCCAAAGGTAAGTTTGGCGTAACTTGTAACTACAGCTTTCAATTTTACAATTGACGGTTCGCAATTGATCGCATACTTACATTAGAGTGCTTTGAATCTGGTGCAGTTCAAATTTTCGTAACAAAATGTCAAAATATAATTTTCATGATACAGTACATGTAAATGCATCATCCGTTTGTCTTAATTTATGTTTTGGTAGAAAGTTCCGGCATATTTAACATGTGTATTAGACTCACTCTAACTTCAGTTAAACCTCTCAAACACTATAAAAATTTTTACAATCTAACTAAAACCCTCTTACTAAACCCTTTTACTGATGCACCTTGAAATACTCTCCTCAGAGTTTATACCCTTCTTTAAAAAAGTACCGATGTTATATAGCTAGTCTTCGTATCTGATACGACGGGAAAATTTTATAATGATATTTAACAAATGACAACTTCTCATCGCCAATTGGCGTCATACTTTTCCATGGATTATACAAATCATATTGTGTTTGGGAACCTGATGTTCGTCGCATAGTTACCTGAATGGTAATATGTACTTTTCTAGTGTATAAATATGAAGAGGATGTGCTTACCTTGATTTTCCAAGATTTTTTTGTGAAAAAAACTGCAAGGTGACCCGTTGCGGTTTTTTTGTTTTTGCGAATTTTTCAAGATTTACCGATTTCTAAGTTATTAACTGTGGCTATAGTCCAGATACAGTAAGTGTAAATTAACTAGCTTTCAGTTTGACGTACAGTATTCCCTCGCCCATTCACGTTTCACTTCTTGCGGGCCCGCATACTCGCGGATTTTGCTTTCAAAGTTTTTATTTCGTGATTTCGGCAATTTCGTGAATTTCTGAGGCCATTTTTACTAGAAAAACGGTCTGATTCACACTAACTGGTAAATAATTATCAATAGATAAAATATACATAGGAAATTAGAAAAGAAAAATAGGTAATATATACAGTATAACTGATTGAGTAATTTTAAAACGACAATGTTAGTAAATATAAAATAAATTAGACCACTCTGAGAGCGCATACCTCCGCCAAGCAAGGCAATGTTGACGGAAAATTCAAATTGGCTCTGAAACTATGATTTTTTTTTTTTGCCAGCACTAAAATTTGGGCATTTTTGCCTTTTGACAATGATACGGCTTCTGTAAGGTTCTTGAAGATCCGTTCATAACTTTTTGAGTTGTGTTGCTGATAAACTTTAATCAAACGCACAAAAAGACAAACCGATCATCGCCAAAATTTGATCATTTATGCTTTTAACATTTCTGGCAATTTCTACAAATTTCATAAAGGTCCGTTCATAACTTTTTGAGTTATTTTTCTAACAAACATTGAATGAAACTCAGAGACATACAAACGGAGAAACTGATCGCACAAATTACAGCAATTTACTCATCGTGATTTACGGAACAACTCGTGTAAATTTCATTGAAATCCGTCCTCAGCTTTTTCAATTATGATAACTTCTCACAAAAAGAGGCGGGCAGACGGTGAAAAGGATATTCAGCAAGAGGTTATAATCTGTTACTCGTAACATAGCTATCAGTCCCTGTAAACTTCTTTAAGATCCGTTAATAACTCTTTGAGTTGAGGTACGTATCGACAAACACGGCTAATACAAAACCTCCTGGCGGAAGTAAAAGTAAGTAAAGAGAGATGATGCAGTGTAACTGGTAAATAATTTTAAAAGAATGTTAGGTACGAGTTTTCGTTTCTCTTTCCTGCTGATTGGCTGCAAACGACGTTAGGTCACATCTTAATTTATCATTACTTTGTGCATATACTACGTTATTACTGTTTTAATGTATCCTGAATGTACTGTATTAATGAGCATGTAGGACTGTCTTTAAACTATGTTTCGGAAGCATAATTTAGCGTACATTTATAAAGGCATTTTAAAACTGCGTCAATAATTCGTGGATTTTCGGAAGGGGAAGGAAACTTATCCCGCGAATTGCGGGGGTTATTGTATTTATGTGCTTTCCATTTCCGTCTCTTGAAACACTGTGCTATCTCGAGAGGCTGAGCTTGTCAACGGCATATTTTCTGCGAAATCGTTTCGATTGGGTAATAATTTTAGATACCTACTAGACAGCTGTTGAATGAATACCTTTGGGTAAGTTCAAAAAAGGATTAAGCTGATGTAATCACAACTCAGGGCACGCTAGACTGGCAAGCGAAATTGAAGCTTCTAGGCTTGAGTTGCTCGGAACTGCAGGCTCTGGCTTAGCCCGCTGAAGGGAGCGCTTCGCCGGACACTCTTAAGGAGCCGGAAGTTGGAGTCCGAAACTGACTTGACATAAGACTCCGTAAACTGACACAAGACGCGGAATAAATAGGCAATTTTGTTGAAAGGAATTAAGAGTGGGACGTTTTTTGGGTCAAAGAAGTTTGAATCATGCCGGACCCAGGAATTGGACTTAGGTCGACTCCGTAACCGTGCTGGTGTTCATTCAATGAAGTAGCTGAGACTACTCGGCTAATCTTACTGACCGAAAGTACCTGACATTGTACAACTATTCCGTCCGATACACATCGGCCTCCAGCAAACATTTCACGAAACTACTTATCCTCGGGCCCCGAGTGGTTGCTGTGCAATAACTGCCTTTGCTGCTGCTGTTGCTCTTCCTCCGGTAAGCGCTGGCTGTCACCCACGAGAGGGAGTATTGTGTGACGTTAGAATAATGTCTTGTTTGGCATTTGTGCTGCTGACGATCAAAACAACATTGGAGGTCTCCGTAGTCTGGCTGCTTGCGGTGAGAGATCTCGCCCTATGCAATGGAGAGTTTCACTCCCTCCTCGCCCCACACTGAGAAAAATTTGTAATTCACGTTGGTGTTCCACAGAGGAGCANGGGGATGTAGCATCTGGCCGCAGTTCCTGCTGACGAGGTTAGTTTTGTAAAGTTAGGTAGGCTCTCAATACTTCCCCTTCTGTTTCGGGAGGTGGGCTGCCGATCGAGGTGGCCCGCCTATTCCCGCTGGGCTTCTACTTTCATGTATTTCGTTTCCTTCCCCTGTGCGGCGTAACTGAGTGACAGCGTTCAGTCGCGCCCGGGGGTTGGAGATGCTCAACTTGCGCCTTTTTCCTGTCAGTGGCGCACTGACCACTCTGAGGCCTACCGGCAGAAAAGCCGAGACAAAAATCATTGACAATTTAAAACCCGCCCTAGTCGGCGCACGAGCCTGTGGTTAAACACAGGAATAGTTCGGCGCGATATAGGCAGTGTACCACTGAAGCGCTAGTAAAAACTTCTTCTACTACTACTACATAACTTTTTGAGTTATTTTTCTAACAAACATTGAATGAAACGCAGAGACATACAAACGGAGAAACTGATCGCACAAATTAAAGCAATTTACTCATCGTGATTTACGGAACAACTCGTGTAAATTTCATTGAAATCCGACCTCCGCTTTTTCAATTATGATAACTACTAACAAAAAGAGGCGGGCAGACGGTGAAAAGGATATATATTCAGCAAGAGGTTATAATCTGTTACTCGTAACATAACTATCAGTCCCTGTAAATTTCTTGAAGATCCGTTAATAACTCTTTGAGTTGAGGTACGTATCGACAAATACGGCTAAAACAAAACCTCTTGGCGGAAGTAAAAGTAAGTAAAGAGAGATGATGCAATATAACTGGTAAATAATTTTTAAAAAATGTTAGCTACGAGCTTTCGTTTCTCCTTCCTGCTGATTGGCTGCAAACGACGTTAGGTCACATTTTAATTTATCATTACTTTGTGCATACTACCTACGTTATTACAATGTTTAATGTATCATGAATGTACTCTATTAATGAGCATGTAGGACTGTCTTTAAACTATGTTTTGGAAGCATAATTTAGCGTACATTTATAAAGGCATTTTAAAACTGCGTCAATAATTCGTGGATTTTCGGAAGGGGAAGGAAACTTATCTCGCGAATTGCGGGGGTTATTGTATTTATGTGCTTTCCATTTCCGTCTCTTGAAACACTGTGCTATCTCGAGAGGCTGAGCTTGTCAACGACATATTTTCTGCGAAATCGTTTCGATTGGGTAATAATTTTAGATACCTACTAGACAGCTGTTGAATGAATACCTTTGGGTTAGTTCAAAAAAGAACTAAGCTGATGTAATCACAACTCAGGGCACGCTAGACTGGCAAGCGAAATTGAAGCTTCTAGGCTTGAATTGCTCGGAACTGCAGGCTCTGGCTTAGCCCCGCTGAAGGGAGCGCTTCGCCGGACACTCTTAAGGAGCCGGAAGTTAGAGTCCGAAACTGACTTGACATAAGACTCCCAAAACTGACACCAGACGCGGAATAAATAGGCAATTTTGTTGAAAGGAATTAAGAGTGAGACGTTGTTTGGGTCAAAGAAGTTGGAATCATGCCGGACCCAGGAATTGGACTTTGGTCGACTCCGAAACCGTGCTGACTGTGTTCATTCAATGAAGTAGCTGAGATTACTCCACTAAGCTTACTGACCGAAAGTACCTGACATTGTACAACTATTCCATCCGATACACATCGGCCTCCAGCAAACATTTCACGGAACTACTTATCCTGGGGCCCCAAGTGGTTGCTGTGCACTAACTGCCTTTGCTGCTGTTGCTCCTCCTCCAGTAAGCGCTGGCTGTCACCCACGAGAGGGAGTATTGTGTGACGTTAGAATGATGTCCTGCTTGTCATTTGTGCTGCTGACAATCAAAACAACATTGGAGGTCTCCGTAGTCTGGCTGCTTGCGGTGAGAGATCTCGCCCTATGCAATGGAGAGTTTCACTCCCTCCTCGCCCCACACTGAGAAAAATTTGTAATTCACGTTGGTGTTTCACAGAGGAGCATCAAGATGCACGTAGGTGTTTCATGGCGTAGTTTAGTGTGTCATCGCAGCAGACAGAAAAACATTTCAACAAAAAGAATGAACAAAAGCTTTGTAGTTTTGTTACACGTGCGAAACGAAACACGGTTACTTACACGCAGATCGCTATTGTATTTCGAAATTTCGTCTTTTCAGATACATCAATTTTACGTGTTTCTGATACATGTTGGTGCATTATCGCCTTTGTCCCAAAACCGAAACACGTAAGTGCATCAACGTGACCAAGTGCATCATAGGACCCTATATTCATCATTATCATGCCCTTTCTCTTTATGATGCACTTTCGTGTTTCGGTTTTGGGACAAAAATGCATGTAATTTTGATGCACTTAACGTGCATCAAATTATATCTCAGTATCTAGTGGGGAACGTGCCCCCTCAGCCTTTGCTTGACTTGCAGGACATCTTTCTACTTGTGCTCGCCTAGCTCCTTCTATTTGCTTCCTGTCATTAACGATGTTTTATTCTGTTCATTTTCCGTACGTATTTTGACCATGCGTGTGAATCCAGTGTCGAGTTCTTAGTTTCTGTTCGTGCCAGCTGCTGCGGTCGTTCAACTAGGACTCTAATAATAATAATAATAATAATAATAGTAGTAGTAATAATTTTAGTTACTGTTGATTTGCATGTCCCTTCTGTCTTCTTTTCTCACAACCGCAGGTAATGCTTAATGTAAGGCTGTTGAAACTAAAACCATGATACGTACCCCAAGGTTTGACAGTTTCATTTCCACTTTATCTTTTACCCACAGAGAACGCGAGGTGGCGGAAGAAGCGAATTCTCAGAGCGGCTCGCTCGCGTCCTCGAACAAAGGTAGCACAATCGGCAAGACTCGGCGTCAAAACAGGACGTGTGTGTGAAGACTCCAACTCGCCCAAGTTTTTTCTCCAGGTCTGCTCGTAAATTAATGTTATTCTTCAAAGTCTTTCCAAGCCCATCGAGTTCATTCTGTGCGACTCAGATAAGTCAACGACGGATGTATCTACTTGTTCTTGCTGATGTTACTCCTGGTTTATTATTAAGCGGATCATGCATCACCAAAGGTGAAGTATCCTACGCATATTGACTTTGGTGATGCATCAACGAGAGAAGTATCTTTGGTTGTTCTTGTTGATGTCAATCCTAGGTTTACTCAATATTAATCTTGGTGTTGCATCAGCAAGGAGCATATATCCCTGTTTGTTCTTACTGATGTTTCGCCAGGTTTAGTTATCTTCGAGCTTTGGTTCCGCGTTTCTTCAAAATAACAAGTGGTGCGCATCTCCAAACGTGTCGTGATACATGCCAGCACCACGATTGCAATCTTTAAAGCCAAATGATTGTTTATTTTCCGAAACCCTGTCGAAGACTGATCTCAGACCTTTTTTCTTTCTGTCTTATGTGTTGAAAATGTTTTCATACACGGAACTTCGTAATTTCCTGTTATACACTTCAGTGCGGATTCTTTTAAGCTTCCACTTACTTCATTTTATCGTTGCAGTGACCACGCGTTTTTAGTTTTATGGTGTTTTGATACGGTACTTATGTATGTTTGCATAAAACATTGAGATTTACTTGTCTGGAGAGTTCAGAGGTATGAATGTTTGTCTTCTTGTAACGGAGATATTTTTTTTTTTTCTTCCTTTTCGATCTAGCTATTTAGAATAACTATGGAGTTTGCTATGTTCCCTAGTCTTCATTTATACCGCTTTCAGATATCGTATAAGTGATTATGTTCTAAAAAATATAAGATTCTAATGTTTAATTATCTGAGCTTCCTTTGACAGCGTCATTTGTCGCGTTGTTGTTAATAGCTGGAACGATATTGTCATATTTTTTGCTGAGATAATAATTTGTTGGTTGATGTTTAAGGCCATCAGATAATAAGTTATGTACAGGACAGCCAGCTTCTGCAGGCTGTGTAATATTCTTGATGCCCTAGTTGGGAAACTCTCATTATAATCATAATAGAAGTCGTAATCGTTTATAAAAGGAAGACCTGTTGTTTTGAAACGTACGATGATTCTTTAGGGCAAAGGAACTGATGACAAAACTGCAGTGTGCTATGTCCTTTATAGTGCGCTGTGCGTTGAATCCTGAAAAACTGTACTGCGTTCTAGTGAAAGTGCTTCAGGTTAAACTCCTGACACGACATAGCTTACTTTTACTGAAGTGATGGATGCATTTCTAGTGCTGGTGTTTTCCAAGTTGATCAGTTATCAAATCTAGTGATTATTGCTTTCTCCAGTCAATATTTAATTTCCTTTTCACAAACACGTAATTGTTTCGTATACTTGGCCGGTTACAGACGGATGATCTCACTGAATTCATTTTTTTTATATTTTCATTAGTTTCTACAATTTCAGTTTTCGTGCTTTTTTTTCCTCAATTTTACAATTGTCGACGAACGCCACGCCGCATTACACTTTTACCTGTGAAACTTGGTTTGAAAGTTTTTCCACTATGCAGTGAGTGCCCGCGAAAGATTGCTACCCTCACTATAAATGTTTTCTGCTATCGCTTGAATAAGTGCAACTGTGTCAACACAGTTCAATACTACAGGTATATACTGTATATTCTATTTCTCTGTTGAAGTAAAGTCAGAAACAGGTGCGCCTCGTGTACAGTAATGCGTGATGTTCATTTTCTGTGTCAATACGGACATTAAGTTAGACCAGGTTTTTTTTTTCCTAAGCTTTAAGCTTGCATTGTTCAGAGTTTTTCCCTTATGAAGTTAAGCTTAAGCATCTTCTTTTCGCTCTGTATACCTGGCTTTTCTTGATGAAAACAAATAAAGGTAATCGCTGTTTTGCCACTTATTGACATTTTTGTTCTTGTGGATAGCACTTTACAGCCTGGGTAGTCCCGAGCCACGGACATTTTTACGTGTCCTCAACTATTTTAAGAGAAAGCTTGCGCAGTTCGTGCTTAACGATGCAAAAAAGGATAATTAAGGAAACAAATTAATATGTACAGTTTTGTTTTCCTTATGGAGCACCGACCAGAGGAAGAAAGAAGCAAAAATTAAATCTTCAGTTCACAGAGGATAAAAGTGGCGACGTGCTGCAAGAGGGACGACCCATGACATCTGTTCACAATACAAAAATATGCCAAAGATAACTGCTTACGTTGCACCAACCAACAACAAAGTGAGTATTTTAATGAAATTACAAAATGATGCGTCGCGCAGATCTCACACTCGTGACATCAGAGAGTACACTTACTATGCACAACTTCAGTATTCGCAAAAATATCATTACCTGAATACATAATTTTAAAAATTTAGCACGAAAACTTGCCAACAATGTGAAGAACGAATTTTAATGAGTAAAAAAGCACTTGATTTTCCATAGGGAGTTCACTGCAACAAATATATTCACATAGTAGCGGCTTATTTAGGCGCAAGCAAAGCGCACCAATCATTTTAGCTTTTAGCAAAAGAACAATATCGTGAGACTGCAACTTTGTACTATTGCAAGCAGGGCTGAACAAGAACCCACAGCAGAAAAACCGCTAGGCTAAAGCTGCAGCGTCGTGCCTCAACCCTAAACAACACTGCGGCTTTTCGTTGAAGGCAGAAATACGTACGAACCTGGCATTGGCGCAATATTCTAACTAAACAGATCTGGTGAATGGCATCAATCTTACCAACCAAAATCTCATTTCAAAAGTGCATTATCCACTTGTTATTTCAAGCAATATTCCAGAGTGGTCACGTATGTACGTAGATTTTCGTTGTTGACAGAGATGCCCAAAGTCCCCATTAGTAACGCCAAAATTACATCCCAACGGAACATACCGTCTAAAATTTACCGTAAATTTCAGTGCAACAGTGTGTTCTGTTGCACAAAAATGTTGTAAATATAGCCTTGATACACAATGAAAGTCGATGTTTACTCAAATGAGTCTTCATTTCGAGACAGAACGCCATGACCGAGGCAACAACTACGCGTTTACTGTTCAGTGTTCGATCTTCCACATTAAAAGTCGAATTAAATTGACCCTACCATTACGAGGTGTATGTTCTGCACGAAGGAATATGTTCATTTCTCTGCTGCCGAACCAAGCAATTCCATAAACTTTAAATTTATTTTCAATGCGAAAGAGGCAATTTCTCGGTACAGTATTAATAAAATAGCTAATTGTGATTTCTCCACCATACTAATAGTTACCATTTAAAATAAATGCACGAAGAACAACAACAACTTAATAACTACCTAACTATTCCTGATTGAGAAACAAAGGAGCTCAAGTCAGTTGAAAGAAGATTTCAGAAATTACAATCTTTCAGTTGCTCCTAATAAGAAAACTACTCCATAGGCAAGTATTGTAACTTTACGATTTGCTTTTGCACACTGGTCAAGTGATGAAACCAGTACCATCTTACAAATTTACCTCAAGCCGGCTTGTGTAAAAACAAATTTTATAAGCAATTGTTCAGACAATAAAACCAAAATGAGTACAGCTACACCCAAAAATTTATATGACTATAATCTATTCAGGACTATCACACTAGCTCTTTAGCACCATTTACACTGAAATTAAGAGGCCTACTAGGTGATGCATTAGAATGATACATTGCACAATGCCTTGTCTACGATAAAGGTAAAGTCAACTTAGACCACATCCTCACCCAGGAAACCCACATGCACTGGTCTGTGCTGCAGGTATAGGCCCACTAGCCCCAGATGAGTAAGTGTAGTTGCAGTCGCACTTGGGTCACCAAGAACTATGGCGCCAATTTGACGTGACGGAAGGAACAAATGACCGAGACCCCTCACCTTTGAGGAAGGCAGTTTCGCCACAGCGGTGTACTTGCACACACAACTGCCGAGTCAGCACACCAAGATCTGCAAAGAGCTCGAGTGTCTGGCGGAGCATCGAACTAGCGAGCGACACATGGTGTTAGAGCTGAGAACGGAAGCATGCAGCTCAAGGGTTTTACACTCTACAACACAAATGAGGCTCGTTCATTGTTTTATTCAGTTTTTAGTACCAGTTGAAGCCGATTAACATCGACGATCTTCAGATCTCCGTCCGCATCGTCATGTTGTTCTACCCTATAGATCAGGGGTTCCTAAACTGGGGTGCATGGTACCCCTATGAGGTGCGAGAGGACCTTTCCAGGGGCGCGAAGTACTGTTTTGTTCCTCAGTCATTCACAAGTTAACTTAAATTTGTGGCACAAAAGTTAGTATAAATTTTATTTATCATACGAGTACTTAATTTTGCAGGGGGTGCGAGAACATGCAAGAAGTTCTCCAGGGGGGGCCAGGAATAGAAAGTTTGGGAACCACTGCTCTAGATAGTAGATACTCAATAATTTATAATGTGTCCAGACATCATATGTGCTAAAAAAGAGCCGTCAGTGGTTTCGTGGACTGGCAGAAGAAGTAATTTATATCCTGGTTAAAATAATTGAGAAAGACAAAAGCCCTGTAGCGTTTTCGCCTTCTGTGCTTTATAGAAGACTCTACTGCGAGAAACTAGTTGAAAGGCGTTAAAAAAAACGGAAAATACAGGGTGCAGATAGACAACACTCCTGCATAGTCTTTTTTTTTTTTTCTATTTTCCAACAAAGTCCTTGAAGAATTCGGAAAATCGAGTAGTTCATCTTCATCAGTGGTTCACCTTAGCAATGTGAAGTAACACAGGCTCACCTACAACGCCTACAATTCTTATAACTCTTTGTTTAACCTCCGTTCCAACAGAGATGCATGTATTATCAGAATCATTTCTGGGGAGGACAGTCTCCCATATTTAGCATGTTTGGTTCTTGCAAGAACCTACAGGTTTGAATTATCACACACAATTCAGCAAGTTCAAATCGGATAAACATCGGTACAAAGTCTGTAAATTGCGACAGAGAAGTCTTTCAGCATATCTGAAAGCGTAAAAGGGGCTGTAAAAGATCGCTGCTTTACATCCACATGGGATGGGCATCCAACTAAGGGTGTTTCACTGAGAGAGGGACACGACACTCTTATACAATGGGGGGGGGGATTTCTTCGTCCAAACATGTATCCCTATGGTAGTTTCGTGTGGCCAATCCTAGGCCTGGCCACTGAAATTTCCCCCATTCGAGATGGAACATTTAATAGGAAAATCTTGCACTGTAAAGCCTCAACGTTACAAAACAAGAAAACTTGGGAAAAGCAAACATGGATAAAGGGCAAGTTATCATCGGCCAATACAAAGAAAGAGAAGTCATAATAAACTGTTGTTACTCGGAAATCATCGCCAATAAATATTCCACAATGAGTGCTATTATTTCAACTAAAAATTTTCGATGAGCTGCAGTACCAACAATAAACAGAAACTCTGATTATGTAGGAGGATAGAGGTTTTCCTAGTTTTTGACGGAACGGAAGGTTGGTTCACAAACAATTTGCGAGTAGTGACCAACAAATCTACGTCAGAAAATCAATCAACTCAATCATTTGGGCAGAATATTGAAGGTTGAGTATCACTATGTTACATTTTGGCAGATGGCCACGTCAACTGTGCGGAACTGTAAAAACAAATTGCCCCCAGTACGGTACCAAGTGTGTGGTTAAATTTATTGTCGTCGTCGCAACAGCTCAGTTTTGAGGTATTACATTACCAATTTCTAGTTGATATTGAAGGTAAGTTACCAAATGGAGTATAATTTTAGTTTCCTTCGTCTTGTTCAGGCTGTAACCATAATGACGGGGTATTGAACGAATTTCGCGGGCACCTAACCATCCTCTCTTGTGAACAAGGCAACAATTTATGCAAGTTATTCAGCGCGTTAGTGCAAGCTTGCTCCACTTTTGACTACCGTGTGCACCTGCCTTGAATGCAACGAAAATATAAAAATGATCATCCACAAAATACTTTGCGGTCCAGATACCAAAAACTTTGTTCCAATGATAAACTTCGTAAAGCTGACAAGTCATGTAACTATAATAGATCATTTTTATGTCTAGACTACTTTTAACTTACCTACAGAGCCAATTGGTGTATCCACCGTAAATCACAGCGATACCTAGCCAGTTAGACTGGTATACGATGATCAGCAGATCTAATATTACCACTTTTAGTCAAATCACCACCAATTGTTATCAGGTACCGGTAACTCCGAAAGTTTATGAGTTTTTTGCCAAGACAATTCACTATGAAACCTGACAAATTTTTCTCGGTTAACTCACATTAATCTGTCAGCTCACTCACTAAAGTAGGCAAGATGAAAATCGAGAGCACAGCACTTCGCTTCATTACGAAATCACCAGGCTCAAGTCTTGGCTCAATCCCCCGCACCGAGTCACGGCAGATACAGTTGAGTGGCCGAAGGATTACGCCACACAATACCTGACATGAAGTTTTACCGCCACATGAAGTGACCCTTCCAGAGTAATGCTTAACTTTGTACAAGTGCAGAAAGAACTGGTGAGGCAGCTGTACTAGTGCTTGGCAGTGAAGCTCTGCAAATAGTAAAAGAAAATAATCCCTGCATTCTTATCACCCACTACCTACTATACATCAAAATCTCAATGGCAAAGAATTTTGGAAGGTACGAGTTTATACACATCTACATTAAACCGTACAACTTGAGTGGAGTTGACTGACAAACATCAACAGTTTCCAAAGCGTCATATTCTATGAGCACTTTTTTACTATTATTATATTGTATGTTTTCCCGCCGTATTAGATTATTGTATTGGTATTGTCCCGCTATTTCTGAAACTTAGACAATCAATAGCGACGTAAGATGATTTACTCGGCTTACAGCCGGAACCACAACGTTGTGCTCAGGTGGCAAGAGATGAAGGACGGAAAGAGAAGAAGACAGAAAAGAAGCGCCCGAGCAGACGGTCCCTTCTTCGGCCCTCCACACGGGCGAGGTAAGAGCCCTGCAGAAAAAGTCTGTCAACTCGATCGGCGGCCCACCTTGCGGGACAGAAAAGAAATATAGAGAACCTATCTAAGTCTACAAAACTAACCTTTTCAGCAGGAACTGCCGCCAGATGCTACATCCCCTGCGGAGAAGGCACTCGGGACCCTTAGGTGCGTGATGCCCAAACATATTGTGACAGGGAAAGGGCCCGCCACAATAAGCCCCTGAGGGCTACGAGCACTTTACGAGGCCTGAAATAGAGTGACAAACGTCCTACATTATTAAAATTTTCCTATTTCCCATTAGAAAAAAGCGCCCAAAATAAAAAATCTGCTAAGAAACGCTTCTTGGGTCAACAGCATCTACATATTACGTAAATAAAATGATACAACAGATAAATTGAAAAAAAAAAAAAAAAAAAAACCATTTCCCTTTTCATTAGGGAAGGACAGTAGCAACTGCCATTGACTGTAACATGTCGTCCTCATTCAAGAAATGCTCTCTGGTTTAGGACTAGGTTTACATACAATAAAATAAAAGAGGAATAAATACACCTTTTTCTCTTTTAATACACAATGACAGATTATGCATCAGGTGAGTGTGATGCCAGTGTAGCAACCGTTAAGTATTGTGTGATGGGCGAATGCAGATCGGGCAAGCACGGCTTTCAAAACTAATAGTGCAACTTGTATTGCACAACCGAGTTCACACTTGAAATATAATGGTGCCAAAACTGTCTAATCTTGCAAGCTCGTATACTTTCCAATTGCAAATATAGAAGCCAAATTTACCCATCCCAAGTAAAACCCAGCAGAGAAAGGCCGAACTACAGTAGCTCTAAGAAACTTGCCTTACCGTAGAATTCCTCACACCCCGCTGGAGCAAGCTATGCAATTCTCTCCAAACGTTTAAAATATCCACCAACAAGAAGTTCGAAAAAGTGAAAACTTCGAACGACAAAGACGAGAAAAACCAGCTACAAACAAGTAAAAAAATATAAAGCGCTTGAAGTGAAACATGTTCATGAGTACCTATAGAAAGCGCACTTATTCCCTCGCCTGCATTTATTGAACGTTTTTCAATTCGCCATAACTTTCTACCCAATTATCGAAAAGTCTAGACACACTGCAGTTTGCCAGAGGCAGCTGATATACATGCTAACATACACTGAGGTCACGCAAGCGCTTACAGTAACTTACCTTACAGCCTTAAGAGTCTTCTTAGTAATAGAAACCAATTTTCAACATGATTAGAAGTACAGTCGTAATGCGAAGAAGAAATTCCAAACTGTCAGGTATAATAAGCAGCCGCAGGCTCAAGCGGCGCGGACACACACACGCACGCACTTACAATCTAGTGTCACCGACACCGAAGTTTATGTAGAACAGCTGTACGCCAGGATTTTCTCAGCGAAGGTGTGCAGCAAAGCCTCTCCAATGTGAGGTTTCAAGCCCTCGAGCGATACTATAAGAAATTTATAAACTAGAATTATAATTTCATCGAGATTATAGGTAGTAGCAAGAGACTATAGAAAGCTCTAATTAAAGGAAAGCCCGTCTTTTATATAGCTAGTATAAAAAGTTGCATTCGAATTAAGAAGAAGCGTAATACATATGCCACGTTTGTTTAAATTTTCATCCATTAAAGTTTTGATAACTAGGGCGAGAAACCTATCAACCATAACGAGTAAATACTTAGAAGTAATCCTAATCAAGTCTTAAAGGACAATAGGTAATAAGCCAGGTATATACGGCAACTGTACACAATAGTAAACTAAGTTCAGTATGAGAACGCACGCATCGCTTCATCTGTCGCTTTCGAATGATTTACATAGTTACAAAATACACGAGTTCGGCAGTAGGTGTATCAGCACCAACGTCGGCAACAGTCCAAACAACACAACTACGTCTTACCTAGAGCTCCACTGACGGCAGTAACCGTCAATTCTAACTGCACGGCATGAATTCCTTCAAATATAATTGGCTAGAATTGGAGTCACTGTAGTAAAGGGGCCATTGTTTCAATCGAGGTACGACCAGTCAGCCTTGTTGCTTCGTAGCAAGCAGGCTGTGCGAACACCTACGAATGAATTACACGCACAATTAAAATAAAAACGTACATAAAGTAAGAGTACGGAACCAGTGGAAGGATCGGACTGTTGTATCATTCCTATCTTGATAAACGATAGCACCATATTAAGCTGGACTGTCAGCGTCAGCTTGAGGGAGGGAGAGCTAAGCCAGTAGCTGTGCATCATCATGGCCCGCTTGGACAACCAGAACACAGCTATGCCGCTACCAAGGAAGTCTTTTCGAGAATGGCTCCGCAAGTGAGTAGTAGCTAGTAGTTCAGTGCAGAGCTCCCTAGTACCCACATCAGTTTCAAGCTATACTGCAATGTCTTAGACTACGGTAATGTTGCACTTAACAACAGGAATGAAATTTTAAGTTAATGATATGGAGCGAGTTAAGTAAGGAAATATGAAGATGTCTGGAACAACGAAAATTAACTTTTAACAGTTCGAGTGACGGTAAGGAGAAAGTACAAAAGCTTTGGAAAAACAATGCTGAGAAAGCCAGATGAGGGATTATTTTCAGATGCCAAGTCAGCAAATTGATAATACGTAAATTTATATAGTCTGCTCTTTGGCAGACAAGAAACATGAGAATACATGCAGCATGACCAATTAGGTCGCTTATCAGTTGAGTGACTTCGGCACACTTAACTAACAAAAAATAAACTCAATCGGGAAATGTTATTGCATTTCAAACAATCAAAATGACAAACGTACACAACAGATGACTGTAACCCCGTAACTAGAGGCCGAGCTGACACACACGCCCCCAAGGGTAAGCACCAACACCAGAACAAACCAATGCAGAGACGCAAACACGCGGCGCTCGTACTGCCAAGCTTCTGTTTATGCCACAACGGGCTGTAATGATGGGTGGAGTAGAATATCCAGGGGAACAGTCAGCTCTGACGAGGAAAGTAAGATGGCGATGAAAATATGAAATGCATGAGAGCGAAGATGACTAACAAGAAACATGATGCCTTTAGCTTTATTTACGACTCGATTGTGTGATCGTGTCAACTGGCACTTGCTGTACTCAGCTGCACAAGCACTGCAACGTCATAATTCCTATGCAGCACACGGGGGGGAACTACAGCAAACCAAATCGTGGCAAAAGAGCGAATAATCTTTACAAAATCATACGCTTGGCAAAAAAAGCTTCGTTGACTGTCTTGCACTAAAACCGCCATGAAATGATGAAGTAACGGGCAAATACGGTACTATATTGTAAAGTAACACTTCACGAATTATATTCTTAAAATGATACAAGTGACTAAACCAACACAAACACAGGCAACGAATATCTAAATCGTAATAAAAAGAGAAATGTATTGTGTAAACAATATCAGGAGAACACTACAAACAGTAATTAACACCACTTAATTTAGAAGCCATCGTTGAAACTAAAGCAGAGGTAGAGGCCTTCATGAACAAAGTTTCAAATGTTCACTTTTTACATTAAAGTTAAGTCACTTTCGACGCTCATTATGAAAGCCGTTCGTACACACACGCCGGCGAGCATATTGCACACAGTAACGGTGCCGCCACACACTTCTCGGGAGGCACACCGGGTCTATGTAAGCAAAAATCACTGATGCTCACGGGAACGGAGAGCTCTAGCGGCACAAGTAGCTAAGTTTACTGAGAGTCTTTCACACACAACTGATCACGAGCAAGGATTGAGGTTCTGTTTACCCTGAGATCAGCACAGAATGAGGACACTAGGACCCAGGTCCGCAACCCGTATATCCCAAACCCGTTAGTGCGGTTCATATTGCCGACGTGAAATAGTAGAGAACATGCACTTATAGTCAAAATTAAAGTAACATATCAAGTAAGTTCAACACTAGGACTGACGTCCACAGCTTTACGCATTCGACGGTGCTCAAGACCACGAGTAACTTCTCCTGTTACGAGCTCGCATCTCTAAGATAGTCGGCGGCGGTGAGCAGTCACTTTTTATATACACTGTGCTTGAAATAAAACAAAAAAAAAACTCCTTATGAGGCTGATTGAACGGGGTGTCGATCAGGAACCGGACGATGATACTGCGCGTGCTCTTGATGTGGTATTTGTTGCTGCTGGTGAATAAGTAGTGGTTTGGGTGTGACAGGTACCAAGACAGTCGGTTGCGCCGGCGGGGCGTCATTAGCCACCTTTGCAGCGGCAGCAACGCTTTGAGAAAGAGACTGCGGTGGCAAAGGTACGTTGACAGTCGGAGGCATCATAGGTTTTGCCCCCGGCTGGGGTCGAGGGATACTGCTGGAGAGCGCAACACGGTGGTGGATGACACTATCGCTGCCTCCACTGCTGCTGCTTCTACAGCTGCTGTTCGTACTACTACCCGTACTGCTGTTCGCATTGTATTTGTCAGGGATACTGACGCCACTACTGCTGAGAGAGACGCTGCCGCTCTGCAGCTCCCCCGGCAGCAATGTTTTTCCATTGATTGGGTAAGGTATTACAGTGGCTTTGTTGAGAGGACTGTGCATGTGGCCACCAGGGATGTTACCGAGACAGTGCATTCCATCGGGCAGTGGCTGACCCGACATGTTCCTGTTCATGCGCAGATTGTTGGCATTGTAGCCGCCACCGCCAGCAGCGTGCGGGACAATCCTGCGCGAGCCAAAGTCATCCGAGGGGTGCGAAGGTCCGTTTGAAGGCGGCAGCACGTAGCTGTCGGTCCCGCCCACCGCACCAAGGCGTTCCATGACACAGGCAGCAGTGAGGCGAGCCTCGAAGTCATGATCCCAGCACTCCTCCATTGTCGACACCAGAACTTCAACGCCCTGCAACAACAGCATACGCTTACCCTATGAGAAATTCAGGACAGCGAACTTTGAATTTTACATTAAAGTTTCGGATAGTGAACTCCAAAATTCACTCGCGTACAAACGAAAAAGCAAGGAACTAGCTTCGACCTAGTTTCACCAAACAAGGATGAGTCAGAGAGCACACAATACCTGTAATTAGCATCTTTATTATTATAATCTTTTCCCGCCGTATCAGATACGAAGACTACATAACAGCGACATAGTTTCAAAGAATGGGTATGAGGTTTAAGGGTGGTAAGTATTTCAAGGAGTGATAGTAAGAGAGTCTCGCAATTTGCATCTTGAAATGATTTCTTAGTAAAAGCATGGCTTGCAGTCCAGAAAGCTGGAACTGCGAAATCAACGCACACAGCGTAAAGTATATACATAGAACGTCTGACAAAGATAGCCGGATAGTCTAATTAGCGAATACGTGATGAACGTAATAGGTTGAGACCCACTAACGTAGGAAGATGTATATCGGTAATGCAATGCCAAAACATGACAAGAGCTGCTGAGGGAAAACCGGTGGAGAACAACAAATCTAGGACCGTGATTATGAGCAAAATCAGGTCAAAACATTGTGGCGGCGCTGAAAAAAAGAGAGGAGAACGACTAATGGGGAATACAAATATTGGTAAAATAAACTCAAAATACGAGTGGTGAAACACTAATCAAGGATGGTAAATATTAGCAAAACACAGACAATGTAACTTACAGGGTGGTTACGCCAGTGCTTCTTGATTGCAGGTCGACACTTGAGAACAACGACACACTCCTGCATATCGTCTAGGGTGGGATGAAGCCCAACTTCGTCCTCAAATGGGAGTCTGTATTCACCCACGGGGTTGCCAAGTCCCGTGCAGCGCGACACTAGTTCCCACAGTACCAGGCCGCACGCGTACATGTCAATTCGCAGAAACGCATCGGGCTGGAAGTCAATGGCTCCCTCCAGGACCTCTGGAGCCATGTACCGACGAGTACCCACCTGCCATAGAGAAGAACATTCATTTCTCAGGCAATGCGCACGGTATGAAACAACGTCAAAATGTGTTGTATCTAAGTCTATAGGTCACAAATCTATATTATATCTATCTATCTATCTATCTATATTATACTAAAAGTCTGTGAACCGGTCTTGCTTGTGTCTTGCTTGTGTCTTGCTTGTTTACTTGTGTCTTGCTTGTGTCTTGCTTGTGTCTTGTGATCTTGTTTGACACAGTTTCTTCACTTTT
>LQNS02276620.1:13181353-13195771 GCA_001587735.2 Parhyale hawaiensis
ACTGAAGTTAGGCCTATGATCATAACCTTGGGAAAGCTGTAGGCTATCTCATTCAAGGCATAGGTACTTGCCAGTGCTTTGTAGCTCAGGTTCTGTAGAGTGTAACTGTTCCACCTAAGATAACTGCCTTGTTTATGCTGATGCAAGAAACAGAATTAGAGTAGAAAATGCATGAAAAATTGGTAGCTAAAACATAAATACATAGGAACTTCAGGTTGTCAGGTAGCTAAATGCATGAAAATGGGAACCACTTGTTTGGTGCTGTGGTGTTTAACCTTTCATGCTAAAGTTAAGTTTTACCTAAGGTAAGAAAAAGCCTTGAATATACCTAGCTTTCTTTCTAATTGTGATTCTTCTCTGATGGATATCATTCATCGCACCTGTCTTTTTGCATTTCGAATTATAGGTGTATTGAGAGATGAGCATCAGCTACAAGAAACATAGCTAGGCTAAATCATATCTTGTTACAACAATAACCACAAAGAAGCTGTGAAAAATAGGCTCCTCCATCTCCCTCTGACCCAATCATAATCAAAATGTCGAGTAGGTAGTTTGAGTACTCTCATAGAGCTATGCAAAATTATCACTCTGTTGTTACCCTGAAAGTCCAAGTATCTAGCTATATTTTTTAGAAATATGTGTAGCTACCTCTATTCAGCTATAGCTTCATGTTGTCTTTTCAACTACCTTGCAGAATCAGGTGACAAGCCCTCAACTGTAGTTACCAATGACCCTCTGGAGACAACAGAGTGTGAGCGCTACAACAGGGAAGCTTGCCTCGATGGAGATGCTGACTGTGAGGGAACAGAAATCTGCGATCTTCACAAGGGACATGAGCATGTCCGCTGCTACGTACTTTGGACCAACTCTTCTGAGGGAAAGGTGTGTTACATAGGTATTCCTTAGCTATACGGTGTGTACGTACCATATTATAGGCCTATATAGTTATATATTTTATTCAGAACGGTCATCTATTTGATATGATGTGAGTGTTAATGCAGCACCCCCACCACCAAACTTTTGACTTTTGAATAGTCTTCTAGGGTGTCCAGTGACTCACCTAATTTAAAACCTACCATAATACAAACCCATAGAAAAATATGAAAATTTTGTGAGTTAGCAAAACATTTATTGTTACATTACTTCTTGTATTCTACTCAGTTCAATCCTTCAGTGACAGACTCCAATGTTTACATATGTGTGTTGAAAACACATCTATAGACTCAACTTTTTTGTATAAATTAATTAAGCTAGCGCCTAGCAGGACTGGGGAGTCGGGTCTCTGATCATTCGACTCAGACTCCTGGTAATTTGAAAAGTCAGACTCCGACCTACTCATTAATAACTGTATTTTCATCTCAACTAAGGAAAAACATGGTGGCCATAGCTCTATTGAATGTTTATTTATATGCTGATTGCTCATTGGTGATTGTCTTAAAAGGAAAAATTTGATCCTAGCCGAAAAATATCCTTAACAGCTGTTTCAAATCCTTTACAAGAGGCTAATGAAAAACAAATAGAAGGATGAGAAAAAACAAAAATGTTTCATTTTGCATAAACAAAACCACTAGCATAGATCATTCATAAGTCCTAGCTACATTATTGGGAAAAAACGATAATCAGCCTCAATATTACAGATGGTGTCAGTGCATTTAAGTAGCTACTAAACTTGAATCTGTTTAGATAGAAAATACCTCTGGATCTATGAAAAAAGTTACAAGATGACCAACGACTAGATTGTGGTCCTATCTCTCTCATTTGTTCTCAAGGATGAAATTGCTGCTGTAATGTCTTCTTTGAAAGAGGCATGCAGATTTGACTTAACTAGCCTATATAACTAAAGAACAGAGGAGAGTCTCTCCACACTTGAGTTGAAGGAATGGTTATAGCTATCTTAGCTACGGTACAGCTTTTGAAATCGTACCACAGCCAACTTGCAACCTAGCTGGTCAAATCGTAGCTACCCAATTTTACTATGTATTATTTATATAACCATATGATTATAATTTTGGTAAATGTTGAGTTTAGGACCTGTGGAGAGTTACACAGTATACTGAATGTAATCCCATGTATTTTCATGCACCGAGTCTAAATGTGACCACTGGAACCGTCAGAAGTGTATAGTTTTTGAGATATTTGACTTTGAAGTTCCCAGTTTCTTGCAGTGGCTCGCTTCTGGCAGAGTAGGTACCTCTGTCGGATAGCACTACGACTCGCGTCTTCGCGGGTTTCTTCAGATCAGGAGGACTGGTCAGTCGTCAAACTTTGTTATTGACAGGCAAGTACCCTTGCCGTTTTTTCTTTCCCTCTTTTTTTTTATTGACTTAGCCAATATTGTGAGGTATGCTCTCGAGTAAGTATGAGAGCTATCCTGCTAGTAGTTCTTCTGTACTTTGTCTTAGTATCTCAGTGTAGACTAGTACTGGTAGTACTGATATGAAACCAGACTAACACTTTGCTTGTGCATGTTAGTATAAGAACTATAAAATCTGCTAACTCTGAACTTGTTCCTTATCCAGGTGATAGTTACTTTATCTCATTTTTTTTTATAGGTGTAGGTATAAGCCCTGCCCCCCTCTACCCTCCCCTTCAGCCCGCATGTATATAGGTAGGCATATGACCCCCTGAGCCTCATTCCTAAACGACTCGCGGTGCGATCAACATCTCTAGCTCCAGCTCCTCTCCTCTTGTGCCTTAGAAACTTGGAAACAGTGCAGTGTTGGGTCCTTTATTGACTTAAGTCTCAGTGCGTGGTGATACTTTTGACACTTTGAAAATTATTCTAGTTGGTCCTTTTGGACTAAGAAAAAATTTCAACTGCTGCCCCCTTTGGGACTTTGTCTCAGAACAGCCTTATGCACTTAGAAGTGTTTGATGTTTTCTGATCCGATATTAACTTAGTCTCAGTTACTTATATGAAATATCCCTTAGTATTTTATGAGCTTTTTCCTAGTTTTAGAGCCCAAATAACTTAGAAATTTTTTAGCAGTTCCCACTTGGGGGACTCTAACTCTGATGCTTTGATGGCCTTCAAGACTTAGAAATATTTTTGTATCATCTTACCTCAGGGACTTCGAAATTATTTTGGAGTCTCATCTAAGGGACTCAGTCTCTATGTGAAACAACTCGGTTGACTCTTAGCCTCTTTTTCCGAAAAGGACTTAGGCTTTTATAGTAATGTTTTTTTTTAATTTAAAAAATTTTGAAATTCGATTTCAGTTCTTCAAGATTTGAAGGTTTATGGTCCCTGTTAATTAAAATTTTTTTTCTGTAATTTTCTTAAGCTTGTATAGCCTTCAGTAAGGATGAACGTATAGTCTAGTGAGCCGCGGCCCTAGGCCCAGCAGTTCGTTGAACTCCTGCAGCAGTGATCTGGACTTTAAACTTTTCTTGTGGATATGCGAGCTCGTTCGAAGAGTACCGGCTGGAAGTTCAGGCGTTATGTCATTGAGTTCCTTCCAGTATCAGGGAATACCGACACGAGCTACGCCACTATCGATGAGTACCAGATGGGAATACCGAAATGAGCCGTTCGAAGAGTACCGGCTGGAGGACAGGCGTTATGCCATTGAGCTTTCTCTGTCCTCCAGTATCAGGGAATACCGACGTGAGCTATGCCACTATCGATGAGTACCAGATGGGAATACCGAGGTGAGCGTGTTTGTCGACACGCATATCTCACTGAAGAGAGATATGCTAAGGCCACGTCCGAGGAGTACCGGCTGGAGGTTCAAGCATTAGGCCATTGAACTAGCTCTGTCCTCCGGTATCAGGGAATACCGGCGTGAGCGTTGTCGCGCTCCCGAATGTAGGAGCCAGCCTCGGTCCTAAGAGTAGCTACCTGCTGGAGGTTCAGGAGATTTGCCTTTGAGTAATCTCTATACTCTCACAGCAGGGAACATACCGACGTGAGCAACGCCACATCGATGAGTACCGGACGGGAATACCGAAGTGAGCGTGGTCGAACTCCCGACTGTAAGAGACTGCCACGTTCTAGGAGTACTGACCGGAGGCTCAGACTAACTGCCAATGAGCAATCTATGTCCTTTAGTATCAAGAAATACCGACGTCAGCTACGCCTCTAGCATGAGTACCAGAGGTTAATTCCGAGGTGGGAGTTATCACTCTCCCCACGGTAGAAACCAGCCACGGTTCGAAGAGTACCTGCCCTCTAGCATCAGAGAATAACAACGTAAGCTACGCCACCATCGATGAATACCAGATGGTAAGACCGTTGTGAGCGTCATCGCACTCCTGACGGTAGGAGTCACCAAGATTCGAAGAATACCGGCTGGAGGTTCAGGCTGCTTGCCTTGTAGCAACTCTCTGGCCTCCTGTATCAGACATACCGACGTGTGGTCCACCACTTTACACGAGTACCTCAGGGGTGTACCGATGTGAGCGGTCGATTTTCGACACACTTATCTCGTAAGAGATACTAAACCGAGTTTTTAGATTCACTAGCTCCAAGGTGGAAGTCACGGAATTCGGGAGGTAATTATCTCTTGTTTCCACTAATTCCGATCAGTTGCATCAGACTAGTCCAGGGAGGACCGGCCGGAGGTGTTAGACTGAGGCCTTATTAAACATATTCTCAGTCTTCTCGTACCAGCGAATACGACGTGAGGCACCAATACTAATAAGTCCTGAAGGGAAACCGACGGGAGCGTTTTGCACTCCAGTACAATAGGACCCAGCCAAGTCCGATGAGGACCGACTGGGGTTTTTCGGTGAACTTCATTACACCCTCCCTCAGTCCTCTGGTGGCTGGGAATACAGGCGTCGAGCTGCCCCATGTTGCGTTAATCTCGTGGGTGTCATAGCACTCCAGACTGTAGGAGGCATCCACGTACGGAGGGGTATTCAGCTGGAGGAGCAGACGATATACTAAGAAACTTCAGATCTCTCCTCTAAAATTAAAGAAGATACCAGTTACAAGATCAGTTCTTATACTATCAAGGCGACTGCTAAAGACAGCCACGATTCTAGCGACGCCATTATCAACGAGTATCGACGGGAGGATCTGTCATGCAAGATCCTCGTACAGATGCCGCTAACGAGGTGAAGTTGTCGCACTCCCGACATAAGTTCCGGACACGGTCCAGAGGCACTGGCTGCAGTTTCAGGACTTATGTTATGGAACATCAGCTTTTCCTCTAGTTTTTCAAAAAAGGCCGACATGAGCTATGACAATATGTTGAGCCCCAGTCGCAAAGCGCCTTTGTTCCTCTAGCAGAGAGGAAAGTACCGCTGTGAACGGTTGTATTTCCGACCGTGGGAGTCAACCACATAGAGGAATAACAGAGGTTGAATAATTGAGGCCTTTTGTCCGTTTTCTCTGGCCCCTAGGTTAGAGAGTACACTCGCGAAATTCGCCAAATCTATTAGGTAGTCACTCCGATATGAACGATGAAGGCAGGATTCTCTACCTTTCATTTACTTTGGAGGAAGAGAGGTTGAGGCTCAGGCAATAATACTTGCTACACGTGAGGAACACCGCCTGAGAGGTCAGTTATTATCCTGTCCCTTAGCGTCCAGTGATACCAAAAAAGAGCTAAGTGGTTAATCCTAAAGCAAAGGTTCGACAAATCCAGATTTTCAGCTGAAAGACGGTGACTATACTGGTCTCTAGCTAACGTAGCCCAATGGGAGCGAGTTATTATACTCCGTACAATAGATTCGTCACTTGCAATTGGGCGGAGGAACAGTCGATATACTGGCCTGTACCTTCGGCGAATAAGGAGAAGAGAGAGTTGCTTCTTACATGGTAGGAAGTCGACAATTATTGGATGCCTCCCTGGAGTACCTACGAACGATCAGTGGTTAGACTGCTCCTCTAGCAAACGTTTAGACTGAAGGGGAGAGGAAAATACCCCTATCGGCGAAAGTTCGCCTCTATTTGGAGGGTTTCCGGTTCAAGGATTAGAGGAAACCCTATTCCTCTAGCTAACAGGTACACCTAGGTATTGATACCAAGAGGTCCCGATAGGAAAGTTATATCTAAACTGCCCGCTAACAAGGGAAATGACAGAGGCGAACAGGGTCTCTCTCCCGGTCTTGGGGGAGGTGTCCAGTTTCGAAGTATCCGTGGGAAAAGTCTGAGGTACTTTCGTACACGATGAGGAAATGGTCTAAATGATATCGAGCATCAGGGCGGTTCCCCCGACAGTAGTATGGAATACCGTACTGAATTAGGTCGCTCTCCTGACAATAGAAGCCCAACGTACCAAGTGATCCTTGTAGGGATACAGTTGGAAGATGATCAACCAACAGAAAGACCCTACCAAGGCGACCAATGTCAGACTCTTCACGGTAGGATTTCCGCTTTGATCGAAGCACCATCTTGAAAAAAGTGGAGATGCTAGCGATCTGTTTGTTCCGACCGCTAACAGAGGCGAATAAATAAGCGAGCTACGCTACCTTCTGAAACCCAGACAGGGCTAGATCAGCAACAGACTTACCACCCTTAGCTCCGTCCTCAAGTAAGGAAAGAGCCGCGGGAAACGCCTGGTTCAGAATCCGAGAATGAATTCATGTACGAGGACATAACCACGCTCTATGTACCGAGAGGGGATCTATAAAGAGGATAATAATAGTACAACCTTTTCTGACCCCTGGCTCCGAGGCTGGCGGATACGCCCGTCATAATCTCGGAAATAGAGACAAAGCTAGTCTGTAATATGATTTGATCATTCCATGACTTTATTTCAGAGTGCTCTAAAGATAGACTACATGACAAGAGTCATAAATATGTCAGATTTCTCGGGTAGTCCCACTATACCAATGGGTACAATGAATATCTAAGACACCACTTTGTGTTACCGATGTGAACCAAGAATAGATGGCTCACAGTTCCTACACAGGGCGTGGATGCTTGCGGATTTAGATAGAGTAAAGAGACAGGCACAATCCTAGACTCTATATGGCATCGGTTTTTACTGTTAACCCACTAGGGCAGAGTTCCCGAGAGGCCTAAGACTTTTAGACCTAGTCGGTTCGACGATCGAGCCAGATGAACCTAGACTGGGAATTCACGGAAAAGATCCTAGAAGCAGAACCACATCTTCAGGCAGATTGCCACTGGCAACACGAATCAAATCAAGACTAAGCACAGTTACCGGCAGCTACGTAAACGTACGGTCAGTAGAGCGAGAATGCACGGTAGAGGCAGGAAGAGCCTAACTACTCCCGATAGCCGTACTCTAATAGGGAGTACTCGGCAGTTACGAGAATTAAAAACTATCAACGCTGTCAGACTCGGGAGACCTCTGGCCAGTCAAGAGGCAGTACAGTCCTCAATAAGGACTGCGAGGAGAGATTCTTGACTTCACTTTTTAGCTCCACAAAATTGAGCAGACTAAGTCCGTAATTACACCAAAAGACGATTTAAGCCCTTCAAGCATACCGTCTACATTATAGACGTGTCTATTCTCAAGAGAGAGTCAAGTCCTCGGAAAGCCTACAACTTCAAATATAGCTCTTATAAATTGCACACTAAGCAGCGTAGGAGGCGAGACGGAATTGTTCGTCTAAGAATATACGAACTGACGCAAACTTAGCTGCAAGAGCCGAGGCGCAAGACGTATACGCGGGCTGTTGGAGCCTAGAGACACCACTTTGTAAGATAGTAAGAATCCTCTCAGGGACAACCCTCCTTTTTTTCTAACAAACAAAGACGGATTTCCCTTTCAGTCGAATAACGCTGCTCGTTAAAACAAGGCGGTCGCCAGCTTTGCCTTTAAGTCAAATAATGCTAGTCGTTAATACAGGGCGGTAGCCTGGCATAACTTACTTCTAGAGATTAACAGAGTTTCAGTTTCACTTGAAAAATTTTTCGTTCGATAGCGAAGAGAGCCAGCGACTAGCTAGAAGTCTCGGTCATGACTTCTCAACTTTTCGGCAGTTTTGGTGATATTCAAGAGCAACTTGCAGCCAAAAGTTGTACAAGGCTTGGCGACACCGACGTGCAAGCACGCTTAACATCTGTGTTTTGGAAAGGAGAAAGGCCCATATTCTACAAACGTAACTATTTGACACTTAGAAAAATTTTTAAGTTCTGCCTTCGGGACATGATAAAATTCTCAACAGCCCTTCTCTGAGACCTAGTCTCTGTTCAGTAAATGCTTTGAGACCTAGAAATTGATTGGAATAGACGTTTTGGAACTCTGTCCCAGAACTACCTTATGCCCGGAGAGTGTTTAAATGCTCCTGATCTGATATTGACTTGGTCTCAGTTACTTATATAGGAGATGACCAATTAGTAAGTTTAGGGTCAGTGTTCCAATTTTAAGAGTCAGATTATCTTGAGAAATTTTGCGGTTCCCACCGGGGGAAGCCTGACTCAGATCCTTCTGCTGCTTCTGAGATTTAGGGAAATTCCATCATCCAGCTTTATGGACTTAGAAAGAATTTTCTCATCCCACCTAAGGGACTTAGTCTCAGACTAGAACGACACGATTTGACTCTTAGCCTAATTCCTGATATGGACTTATGCCACATCTGAGATCACCTGCTTCTCTCAAAGCCTTAATAAGTTGCGAATTTTCGAATTTAGGCCTTCATTGGAAGCCCTTGAACTCTGGCAGCAATGACCTAAATTCTACAATTTCTTCAGAATCCTTCTTTAAAGTTAGTAATAAAAGTTAGTCATTTTCTTTAACTTGGAAATTTCTTTTGGATGGAATACCAGAACTTTGCAGAAACTTGGAAATTTCTTTTGGATGGAATACCAGAACTTTGCAGAACTCTGGAAGTTTTTGAAGGGTTTAAAATTTATGAAGAAACTCCCTTTTGGGTAGTTCGAAAGTTTCTTTAATCAATTTTTACCTGATGGATTCTCATTCAAGAAAAATTATTAACTTCTTCTGAAATTTCTAAAGATTGAGATTTCATCACCTAACTATAAAGACAGTGATAAATTTAAGTTTTTTCTGATCGGGAAGTAATTCTCTCCGTTTTCTTGCAAAATTGAGCTAACACGGGGGAGAATTTTCTAAGCCTTGCTCTTGCCATAGTGTGGTGCGGGATCTTGAAATAGGTACTGTACTTCAAACCATTACCGACCGAGAGTTTTCCATCCTCCAGGGAAAACTGTTAAGAAGTAAACTAAGCCTCTAAGACATTAACACCCATTACATTAATCCCAAGGTGGGCACCATCGGATTGACTTCAAACCTCAATCAAAGGCTTCGTTGACACTTAGCGACAAAACGGCTAACTGTAACTGGTCTACACTTAGCCATAATCCGGAAGGGGAGGTTAAGGGACTCAAGGCCAAAAGCTCATTGGCATCTGGATAAAACAGGGGATACATAATCCCTCCTACAGACGTGAGCCCAGAGTTTCCAGGCACTTATATTCAGTGGTACATAAATTATAATTGGAGGTCTTCAAAGCTTCCAGCAGGTTAAATTACAAAGGGGCTTATCCTAGCAGCATCCAGAATAGCCGCTTAGATGACTCAAGAGTTGAGAAATTACCCTTTCAAGATGAATCAGAAATTGAAGATGAGAGGCATCTCTAAGTTCTTAATGAAAGACATCCTCTACACAAAAACTTACCCTGATCTAAAGAGTAAGGTCACTTCTCTCAGACAGTGACGTAATTAGGACAAAGCAAACAGGTTCCTCAGGCTAGCACTCACAGGAGAGAGAGTGTAAGATACCATCAATCGGAGTTCTGTTGTTCATTCAAAAGAACGAAAATACATAAATACACAGTTCGGAAACAGGATCCTGTGATACGTCAATCGAAAGACCTCCACAGTCGAGGATAATAGAGAACAGATCAGGGTAGATCAATGATCATCGACGGCACCCTCCACATCAGGAGACGCCACAGAACCCCTCCCTGCTCCGCAGGCTACGCTGTTAAGTCAGTGCTATCCGACAGAGGTACTCTGCCGGAAGCGAGCCACTGCGAATTGGTTGAATGTTCCAATGAACAATTTTGCAGCGGTAAGTGAAAGGCAGAGTACCTCTGGAGGTCAAACCTTCCCAAAGCCCGTAGTTCTGGGCTCTATAGTAGTGAGATGTTCGCTCGTCGTCCGGAATGAGGCTCAGGGGGTCGGGTGCCTACCTATATAGCCATGGATGGAAGGGGAGGGGAGAGGGGGTGAAAAAAATCTGAGATGAAGTAACTATATCACCTGGAAAAGGAACAGATTCAGAGTTAGCAGATTTTTATAATTCTTAAACTAACATGCACAAGTAAAGGGTTAGTGTGATACTGTACAGTACTACAGTCTACACTAAGATACTAGACAAAGTACTGAAGAACTACTAACAGGATAGCTCTTATACTTACACAAGAGCATACCGTACAATTTTGGCTAAGTGGAAAAAAAAACGGCAAGAGTACTTACCTGTCAATAAACAAAGTGTGACGACTGGACCAGTCCTCCCGACGTGGAGAAACCCGCGAAGACGCGAGTCGTGGGGCTATCCGACAGAGGTACTCTGCCTTTCGCTTACCACTGCAAAATTGTTCATTGGAACATCCAACCTATTTGTCACTTTAAGTGACCTTTTTTATGAAGGCTTGACTGACTGTGGCTCTGCCTATTGAACCTTTTTGGTGTTTTCCAGTTGAGAATCACCAAGCTTTGCATGACATTTGATGCAGATCAGTTGCATTGTTTAAGTTCTCCTAACATTTTGCCAAAGAATAAATACATATGTAGTACCGTAACACTTATTTTATGTTCCGCATGCATCAGCAGTCTCGCACTGACGCACAGCACTTGCACGTTTGAAAAACTTGCAAATGTGTGTTGAGAGTGCCTACAATTGTGTAACTACCAAACCAGGCTTCTTTACCTTCATTAGCTTATGCACAGAGTGCTAAGTACGTCTACGTTATGAACACACTTCGTCTATATATATCCTATTGTCTAGATTATCTAATAGTTTGTTGATGGGCGGTGTTGCGGACTATAGCCTATTGAAATATTGTCCACCAGGTGGTCATGGCATGCGTGGTACTTGTTGCCTAGAAGCAGTGGTTTAACTTCCACCGTTGTACAGCTGTATTGTTTTTGACAGATGTGCAGAAACCTATCTGCCGTGACTGTTTGCCATGCATGTCAGTAGATACATTTTTTCAGGTTGAGGTATCTCTGAAAGGATGCTTTTATGGAGATCACAGTTGCACCACCGACACCAAGTGCATTGCCCGCCATGAGCACAACCCCGTGTCTGTCGATCGCCCGCACATCTATTGTTGCTGTATCTCCAACCATTGCAACAAGGAATTTTCATGGCAGCCTGCTCCTGAACCTCTACACAAGCCAGCTGGTTAGTATGTAGATTCGTGGTGCAATCACATGCAACTTAAGCTACCTACCGCATAGGCTTTAATGTGGTCGCTGTGATCAATTCTGTAACGTCGTCAGTGCTGATTGCGCTGTGATTGTGAAATAATTTGTGAGCGGCGGACGTTGTGATTGAGGAATAATTTTTGAGCCACAGACGTTATTATGAAATAATTTTCGAGCAGCAGATGACGCTGGCGAACACTCGTTGGTTACCCTGCATTTATGATTTCAGCTTTCTGCCAGTGTACATTATTACTCGGCGAACTGCTCTTTCGCCTCAGTGTGAATTGGTCTTTATGCTACTACCTATTGTTGTGTAGTATAGCCCACTCCTTGTCCAGCTGATCTTCAGCCTGCATTGTAGCCAGACGTACCTTTAGCTTTATGCTACTTTGTCATTTATGTTTGTCCTAATTTTGGTGTTCTTTTAATGACTGAAGCGCTGCTAATTATTGATATTTATAACTTTGAGCGTTTTGATTTCAGGCAATCAAGACAATGGTGTTATTCTCATGGTGCTATGTCCCCTTGGAGCGTTTGCCATCCTGGGAATGTTTATTGTTGCTGTTTACTACTGCTACAGGAAGAGCAAGATGGTTAGTTTCTATCTTTATTTTTAGATTTACTTGCCTGGCCTCATAGTTCTGCTACTATCGTCATTTGCACCGCATTGCAATGCTAATCATAACATATACTGTCGATTCTACTTAATCCTGCTACAGTGGGACCAACTGATCATAAAGGCACAGTTAACAACTTTATGTGGCTTTGCTAAAATATTACTAATAAGCACAGTTTATCGGCTAATGTTATTTTTCCTTGTTTGTAGCTAATTACGGAAGTAAAATAAATAAATATAATTTACGGGTGCTAAACAGGCAGACAGTTCATAATTCGAAGTTTGAATGATGCAGTGAAATTGAGGTGATGTTAGGGCCACCTGTTGGCAGCGTGGGCAGTAGCTATTCTGGGAACTTTTTAAATGCAAACATATACTGGTACCATGTTCCAAGTCATAAATGCCTCGTAATATTAGGCTAATAGTTTAACACAATTTAAAATTAGGTACTTCATTTTGAATGTTTTACGCTTTGGTTGGTAGCTAATTCATGACAACGAAATGTTTCATATGAGTGGAACGTTGTCCACAATAAACAAAGCTACTTTGTACGTAGTTCATAGTGTGTGATTCCATCCTAGCAAAATAGGCAGCATTATACAGCTTGTTGTTATAACCGGTGGTTCTAATAAGTGGAATCGACTGTACCAATATTTTTTTCAATATATGCCTATATCTAGTGGTTGTATCTGTTTCATTGCGCACGTTGTCTGATAATACCTATTATTGCAGTTGACCTGATAGCCTTCTCGTGTTTGCCCCGTCACATTAAAGTGACTGGCTCTCAATAAATTTATCTATGTTCAGGCAGAGACAGCCGTAATTGCAACTTAAGTGTACTTTGTCACATCTCTGATAATCTGCATGCTTTTGCATCAAGATGAGCTTCAGAAATTGCAGCACTTTCATCTATTATGAGGTTCTAAAACTGTTGTGAAATAGTATGTTGCGGGTTTGCCTTTTACTCAAGCTTTTTGCTTTGAGATATTTTGTTTTAGGTGTTGTTTCCTTCCGTAATGCCTCGATTCTTCTACTGTAGCCTCCGTACTTCCACCCTCTGCCAAGTGGCATGAGCGGCACAACGGACTGCACATCAACAACAGGCATAACAGCAAGCAGTGTGGTGGTGGCGGGCGGCTCGCTGCCTGAGAGCATCTCCCAGCACACCTCCGTGTCCACTCTCAGCCCGGCTCCCCACAAGCCTGTCAAGCTCAAGGAAGTCAAAGCTAAGGGCAGATTTGGTGCCCTCTGGTCGGCCATTAGAGACACTGAAGAGGTTGCAGTCAAAATTTTTCCGTCTTCTGTGAGTATTTTTAATTAGTTTCAAGTCACACCACCTATAATAGTTAGCCCGAGCTGCCAAACTAAATTTGGTCCCTAGTAAGAGTATCCTAACGGAAATTTTGGCCGCCCTAGAACCAGATTTACTGGTACTGTTTTAGTGTCTGGGGCGGGCGATGAAGAATAATGTTGGAGTACAGGTGTTTCAAAAGGTAGGTACCATATGTAAAGTTGACTCGCGGCCTTTTAAGAGGTAATGATATTGCAACCAGGTTGTGCTACTTGCTATAAAGGTCTTTAATGTAACTCTACAGTGACCGAGAAACGCCCTATTAGGATACCCTCGGTGATAGGTCAGAGCAGGGTTCAAAACTGCAGGAACTGGAAAAAAAAGATTTGCAATTTTGGTTGGAAACGGAGGTCTCCAAAAAGCTCTCCAGAAATGGAGACAGGAGCGCATATAAGAGGAGCGCGCGCTCCCACTTGCCAGTTCCTCGGTGACATCGATTCCGTTCAGACCCTCTCCAGAGCTCCGACACTGGTACTTCCTACGCTTGCATACGTTAGTTACCCTGATGGTGGTTACCCATCATGTTGGAATTGACGTGACCTGTATAACCACCCTCAGGACATAACTCTCTCTCTTTCTGGAAGAGTAAATTGCTTACTTAGGCTGGAGTTCTCCTCCGTTCCTTACACACTGCCAAAGTACCGTATATTAAATACCTTCTCTTTTGTTCACAGTTAACTCCTGCTGAACAATTGATGTACCTTCCCAGACCTACTACGTCTAGCATCTCCATCCCCCATAGGAGAACCCTCAACATTGAGTTCTCGTTTGGTGTCTTATATATATATATGTATATATATATATATATATTCTGGTTCTAGATGGCGTACATATTGAAGAATTAGAGCAGAAGCAAATAATATAGTTGAAATTTTATTACCCACGACGCGTTTTGCTGTAACCTCAGCTCATCAGGTGGGAGGATCGAAGATGATGAATAATTTGTTGACATTTTGAAAATTTTAGCGGTTATCACATAAAGATTGTATATATGATACCGGTTTGAGGAAATCTATAAATGACTTTTAATCTAATACAAATATTTTGTCGTTTTTTAAACTAAGTCTATCCTATTCACTTCAGCTACTGCACTAAGTACAGACACACAGAGGTGCCGAAAGCGACAGTTTACAA
>LQNS02276620.1:13234564-13260106 GCA_001587735.2 Parhyale hawaiensis
CCCAGCCCGCAGATTGTTGTGGGTAAGTCTCGTGTGCCCGATACGTACGCGACACAGTACAACGTCTATTCGGCCGCCGTCGTTATTTGACGAGTGCCACTATTAAGAAGATTCTCAATAAGAATATATTAAGAAAACGCTATTAAAAACGAAGGAAGAACAACGTGGGGTTTAATGAAATATATACCCAACGTCACATCTGAATAGATGGATGACTCTATACAACATCGAGGTTCAAATGTAAGCGGACGGATCTAGCAAATGTGGAATCTGTAAAGCTCATACACGTTACAGAAGGACAATATATAAGAGGGCAAAAGATTTGATAAATTACGTTTTAGCTAAAGCCTATCTTAATCAGATAGTGGCACCTCGCTACAAAGGCACTTTCTCCTGATGAAACATAACAGAAGAAAGAATCATTGAAGCAAAACACCACTGCCTGGCTAGGACAAGATTAAGCCGCTCTAAAAACTACAAGGGATTCCAAGGGAAGAATTAAAAGGAATATTCACTTTGGAAGAAAAGAAAGGGAAACCTATGAACGAACACCGTAGAAGTTAATACTGATTTGTTCCAAGTTAAAGCTGTAATGTGGTCAATATAATAATTTATTAATATTCATTGTACATATAATTTTGAACACGCTTATTAAGTAAGGTACTGCACATTGATAAACTTCTGACTTAGCACACAAGTGACTGCTCGATGTGCAGGTACACAGACCCAGGTTTATCTAGTTCAGAAAAAAATAGCTACATGTGAACAGTGAACAAACGTTTGATACTTCAGTTAATAATAAAGGAACGTTTTAGATTGGGAAGGAAGCTGAGGTCCTATCATCAATTAAGCTGCAAATAAGTACCTACTGCTACTGAATTCTTACTACTAACGTCCTGTTTTCAACTACAATAATAAACACTCATCAGTGGATAGGCCCCTAGAGATATTAAGTGGCCTTAAAAGTATGGAGCGTTGTTAGCTGCCGGGACTGTGAGGAAGAGCTGTAGCTGCAAAACGAGAACTCAATGCGTGAGCAAGAAAGGTAGTCGGCGACGGACGGCCAATGTAACTTACGAATGATCGACGTTATGCCGAGAGCGGGTACCACGACAGACTTCTGGTCCCAGTTCGTAGTGTTTATCGTCCCAAAGTATTGTCGTCTCTGTAGCCACAACAAAGTGTCTACAAGAATATTTACTAAAATAGCAGTCACATCAGCTGAATTAACTCATGCCAGTAGCAGTTTCTCATCTAATTTGAAGTGAACGACACCTCAGGAAGCCGTACATTTTCCTGCTGGTTTAACAGACTCAACAATGCAGCTGGAGGCTAAGTGACGCGTATGAGAATCCGAAAACTGTCTTGTGTACCTTCCGCAACACCGCAAGCGCTATGTCTGGCCATCGATGTCTGGCAACGTGAGAACTGCTCAGTTGGGTATAGGATAGAATTCGGCAGTGTAAGTTGATATTGTCTGACACAGTATATATGCTTAAATTTTTTATAAGTAGTAGCAGCGAGGTTTATTAGCGCATAAATTCACAGGTGCATCGCACCGAACGTCAAATAGGTACGAACAGCGGGCAATAACGCATCAGATTAAAAGGAAAGTCAATAAGCGCTCTTCTATGTACGTACGGTACTCTCAATTATTAGTACGTGTGACCAGGTGCATACAAAGTTCTGCAACGGTACGAAGCATGGGTGTTCGACGTTGTAGATCGTCAAATAGTACAAAAATCATCCGAATGTTATTGTGCAATGATAGCTTTTGTTTTCTACGGTGGAGGAGGCAGTGCTCTGGGGGTTTCAGCTGCCCACCCACTATATCGATATATTCTGGACTAAATACTATAATGTATGTAAAGTAAATTTTGCATAAGCCCTCTCACAACCCTAACAAGTTATAAGCGAACTGTCCAAACTCAACTAAACGTCGACAAGTAACTGTAGCGGCTGTGCGCTTTTAGGAAGCTAATGTTTGTTTGGTCAGTTCAGCACGAGTTTCGTTAACTTTTACGCTGCAAAGACGCAACGCTGAAACAGTGACCCTTAATGCTATCTTACTCGGGCTGTGTTGCTTAGCCACAAGGCTTCTTTCTCCCACTGTATTCCTGTAGGAGCACGAGCCCTAGTAGCGATGTAATACACAGTGCAAATAGTGCCGGCATGATCACAAATAGCCAAACATAAAAGGGCATCAAGCGTCTTTTTTACATCGAGTGCAAATAGTGCCGGCATGTTCACAAATAGCGAAGCATAAAAGGGCATCAAGCGTCTTTTTTACATCGTATTATGGTGTATGAGTTCTCAAATCGCACTATGCTTTATGATTCGTTTATTACATTATTAGTTATGTATCATTTTATATCACAATATGATTTATGATTCTTTTTTACATTATAATATGATTCACGATTTGCTAGATGCTCGTTAACTGAGACCTCAGTACATATATTCTTAAAATCGAAACTAGGATGTCACATTTTGCAACTGAGCTTCAGAGCACGGAGAAAAACATTATTCTCTGAACCCTTCGCAGTATGGTTTATACTAGCCTATATAATACGTATCTAATAGTATTATCCATATGAGAGACAAAATTAAGTCCTGCAGTGAAGGGCAAACGCATCAATGAAAAATATTTTTCGAGAAACAGCACTTTTTGAAGTGTAACCAAACGGTTCCTATGGGCGTTGATCCGTGCGCCCGCGCTTGTCCTCTTGTGAGGACACCAGGCAGAGCCCACGCGCCCGCAGTGTCCGCCAGAAACTTGCTTCCGAAATAGGGCATCGTTGGCAACCTAGCGTATTAGTACTATCGCAAGCACAGAAATGAATCTTACACGGTTGATATGCACACATTTGCCCTTTTCAAACAGAGTTCATTTTTGTGTTAGAGTTTTTAGTTTTGGTGATATAAGGCGTACAAGTCCGTATATGGGCTGCGCCTGCTGGATGGCCTTCAAAGAAGACAGTACGGATGTGTGGTTTCTCCACAAGATTGACACTGCGGGCACACGGGTTAAAGAGCTAAGCTTCCTCTGGAACTACATTGTGAACAGGCAAGGTAGAAATATTACATGTATTGCATAGAGAAGGTTTGCATTACGTTTTCTGTTTTTGCGGTGAAGCAGATCAAAGTAAACATTGCAGGGTTTAGTTCCGATCAGCTTTCAATTTCATAGCAACAGCAAACAACAGTGCCTCAACCGTTCGTGAAACATCAATGTAAATAGATATAAAACATAAGGAGTGTTGCATAGAGGGGTAAACGTTAGATTTTCTATACGCGGAGCTAAACAGAAACAGCTGCATACAGTTGCTATCAGTAGTATTACTGTTATCATATTCCTAGTTAAGTTTTCCTACCGAGAACGTTCGCGGTCACACATGAGAAGATAAATGAAACACATGTAACAGAGTACGTAGATCCCAAATGAAACTAGAGAAGGGGAACAAAAACGGATAATTAAAAAGAGGAGAGGCAACAAAAAAATATACCTAATCAGTAGGAAATAAGGAGAACGAAAGAAGCACGATGGGCAGAAAAGCAAGAACGTCCCGTAGCCGTAGCTGAGGCTTCGGCCAGTTCCTATTAAAACAAAGAGTCTCGTGATTTCAATACGCACAAAATTTTGCTAAAAGTAAAACGGCAACTCTAATTCCTTAAGAACACCAATACCAGGTGATGCTATTTTTTTACGAAAAATTTTTTCCTTGTAGGAATAGATTAACAGGAAGAACACTTGCCGCAACGTAACATAAAATAGATTCAGAATATAGATAATTAGATATATCTTCGACGTCCACGACTAACTCATATAGCCTAAGCTGCATTGTCACAAGCACTCACAGGGCCGTCCGTGATTTCAATCCTCTTTTTGCTCTTAAAATTAATGTACTTCATAGGTACCTTCTTTTTCCATATACACAACATAAGCAAAGACAAGTCTCATCTTCGATGCACACATAAAAATATGGACAGCACAGCTACACAATTAATAGAATCAACAACACCTACTTCATCAGAAATATTTGTACTTGATTATTATGCAACCTTAACATACGCATTACACGAAAGCAACACACCAAGGGCTAACTAAGTGCAGAATCGCAGTAACCTTTTCAATATCACTTTAGTTAGCCCATCAATGAAGTGTATCAAATTTTATACAATGTGTAAAAAAGTTACAATTTATACAGGGTGTCCGGCACTTTTGAGAACAAAGTTTAACATAAGGTTAGGACCGTTAATATGAACATTTATGACTAAAGATGTGGTCTAAATTGCTTCGGTAAAAAATAACTAAGACTTTTAAGTTTGAGAAAGATTGAACTGACACCCATTGGTAAGGGGTAGCGAGGAATTGAAACGTGTACGCTAGGCAAACAACTTTATCACTAACACAAGAAGCAGGAAATAAATGACAAAAGATGTTCAAAATGGTGCTCATCTACTTCGATGCCAGCGGTCAAACCCTGATGCAATGATTGCCGGACGCGTTCGACTACTTCAGGAGTCTCACCAACTCTTGCCAATGCTTCAGTAATTATGACAATGAGGTCTTCTTCGGGCTCAACCGGGGTTTTGTACACCAAGCTCTTAACATTTTGCCACAGGTAGAAATCCAAGGGCGTCAAATCAATGAAGCGGCCATGCAATGAAGCCTGCCCGTGCAAATCCAGCGATTTGGATATCGAGCATTCAGTAACTGCCTAACTTCAAGTGCCAAGTGTAGAGGCCACTCGCTACATTGTTGTTGACACCTTTGCTTGCGCTGAACTGCTCATGAATGTAAACAAACCCATTCTATTCTTTGCTGTTTTGTTAAAAACAGCAGTGAGGATAATGATTTTAAGTCCTTGTAGCTTTTTAACGAAGCATTTTACACCACATGCTCATTTAGTAAAAATGTTTATTTTAACGGTCTTAACCTTATGTTAAAGTTTCTTCCCAAAAGTGCCGGACACTCTGTATATTATTATGAACACTACACGCCCGGGCCCCACGGACAGGTAATGAACCCTAAATAAAGCTTTATACAACACTAGGAGGCCCGTGACATTGCTAAGAAAAATCCACCGAGAAACCATTAACAGCTGCCTTAAGTGCCTGTAGATCATCCCGTATGTTTTCTATCACTGGTAGCTCTTTTGCTGCAGTTACGACGACACTGGGGAATCGCGTGGGCGCAACACACGGATCAAGGCGCGTACTCAACATTCACCAGGTTATTTTACGTTGCTATAATGGGTTCTTTGTCCTAATGTACTGTATTCTTAACTTGGAAACTCCACTGTAGCAAGGCAGTATGGCCTGGTTAGATTAGGGTTATGTACTAATGCAGCACTGGCTCTTATTGGCTCTCAGCTTAGGTGAAGATTACAAGGTTACTACGCCTGTTAATTAGCTCTAAAGTAGCTCAGTAGGACTTTTTCTGCGCACAGAATGTGAGAATCACTCGTAAAGGTATACTGCAAACGGCAAGTGTAACAGCGCACGCATATTACCAAATACTTTTTACACAAAGTAAATTAGTTTACACCTCCGTAGTCATTGCAAAACTGTTGCATGAATGGAAGAAATAAGGAACATGTAGCAGGGTATTGTAAGGGAACGGTGACACCGACGCAAGGAGATACTGTCACACAAGGTCAGAGCGCATGGAAACAGCCAATCTGGCAACAAGAGGAAGCTAGCTACATCAGAGATGAAGCTTGGTAGCGCAACGATTTTCTAAGTCGCATCGCGGCGAAGGTCAAACATTTCGTCTCAGCATTTCTGCCGGAAGGTCTGAAGTGACCGCAAACTCATATGAGAATTCTGTTCAAAGTAGCTATTGCCAGGTGTACCACTTTTGACAGGCATGGGGCGCAAAACATCTCTAACCCTACACGGCTGGACTGAACGAATTCTCTCAGCCAGGCGGCACAGGGCAAGAGACGAAAAACAAAAAGAGAAGAAGGCAAAAACACCCACGCGGAGGGTCTCTTACGTGCCCCCTACTCGGGAGCAGCTAGAAGCCCCATGGAATGGGTCACTTTCCACCGTTCGGCGGCCACCTCGCGGAACAAAAATGGAAGCATAGAATGCCTACCTTGTCAGCAGGAACTGCAACTTCTGCGGAAAAGGCAATTGGGTCAGCCTCAGGGTAAGTGATCTTCATATTTATTCTGAGAAGGAAGGGGCCCGCCTGAATATACCCATGAGGGCGGGGAAACATGAGGAAGAACAGAACAAAGTATAAGTTGCAGGAGAATAACAATGAGAGACGAGTGAGCACGTAAGTAAGATGTTCCAAAGGGCGATGCAAGCTTAAGATAACCTATAACTGTAGTCGTTGTTGTTGTGGTAGTAGAAGGAAATAGCGATTTGGAGACAATCTACCACTTTTTCGCACCGCAGGTCTCAGTGATTTTTACCTCTGCTTTTCTGCCGCAATATCTTAAGTTATATGCGCACCCACATGAGCTCTATTGGTCTCATCAAAGTGGTTAGTGCGCTGTAACTGCAAGGAACACAAGGCGCATAGCAGCTCTGAAAGCTGAAAGGAAACTAAGATAAGGGCCCATCCCTTCCGAACCCCCCTTCCCCTCATCGCTACCCAAGCATCAGGTAGGAGTCCCATGGGCTATGTGATTTTCCCATCGGCGGCACATCTCGCGAAGGAGAGATATGGAGAGGACAGACATTCCGACAGGACTAGAGTTCGCCAGAATATACCTATTTCTGAGTGGCAAGGTAATCAATGGGATCCGCTCGCAGCCGCGACTCTCCATACGATGGGATGGGCAGACCTAACTCACCTAACGCCAGGACTCATTCTGCTACACCAAAATCATTTGTAAGACAAGGTAAAGTATCAAACCTGTGAGCAGGGATATTTCGCATCAGGAGCGTCTCGCGTAAACAGGAGCTCCTTTCGAGTGCCAAAGTAAATTTTTTTCTAGTAATGTCACCGTAAAAAAACAGAAGAGAATCAAATAATAGTCATTCCAAGTAATTGGTGGTCAACACCCTAGAACACTAGCGTTACGCAACTATCGTACGCAAGCATATACCTACTAACGATGCCCGGGTTTCTAGACAATAATGCCGGCATTAAAAAAAACATGAATACAATTTATTTAGTGTCATGATGATGCTACGTAGATCATTCTACAGCATAGAAAAAGTAAAACGGGGCTTAAATGAACACATGAACACCCAAAATTGTCGAACAATGGCAGGGCAAAAACAGGGGTTAGGGATAACTTGTTTTGCTTCGTAAGTGGTATCCATTCCGAGTATGAAAATAAGCGTTTCGGGAGATTTGGATAGACTTACCTAATGATTCGCTTGAGTTTATCTATTTTCTGACGCCCGAGAGGAGTAGTACAACAACAGTGGAATATGAATTGTGCGAAAGAAGTAAGATTTCATTGAAGGCCATTAAACTCCTGTTGGTCACAACCTGTGAAGAGAGCTTGGGAGAGACTATGCCATACGATATCTGCTACGTTATCAGACTTTTGCCGACTGAAGCAAATGAAACGAACGGTATCTCTTGGGTGCGTCACTCCATATAGTACAGGATGGATGAACCCAACTAACCTAACCCTAGCGACAGCAGGTCCATCTTAGACATAACCCTAGCGACAGCAGGTCCATCTTAGACATAACCCTAGCGACAGCAGGTCCATCTTAGACATAACCCTAGAGACAGCAGGTCCATCTTAGACATAACCCTAGCGACAGCAGGTCCATCTTAGACATAACCCTAGCGACAGCAGGTCCATCTTAGACATAACCCTAGCGACANTCCACCTTAGACATAACCCTAGCGACAGCAGGTCCATCTTAGACATAACTCTAGCGACAGCAGGTCCATCTTAGACATAACCCTAGCGACAGCAGGTCCATCTTAGACATAACTCTAGCGACAGCAGGTCCATCTTAGACATAACTCTAGCGACAGCAGGCCTATCTTAGACACGAGTAATGCCACAGACATTCTATGGGCTGCCTGCCCATGGTATTAGTAGAATCTACTGCGCATGACGGTGAGAGAGTTTGATCAGGAGCAGATGAAAAATTTGTGCAGCACTGCAAAAAAAACTTCAACTTTCAAAAGCTCTAGGTTAGAGTAGCGTTACAAAGAAAAATATACGTAGTTAACTAAGTTAAGTTCATTATGAAAGGAAAATTTCCAACCACTTATCATAAGAAGAAACTTATGATGTCTCCAGTAGAGAAACAACGATTAACCCTTTTTAATGACAATATGACTTCTCCACCGGATGTCATGGACTGACCATTTCAATGAAAAAACTGATCTCTTCCCTAGAGAAGAGAGGACTGGCCCTTAATGGTGCAAAAATGCTCTCTGTAGTAGTGAAGAACAGACTCAGTCTTTGCAATACTGATCTCTTACCTAGAAAAGAAGGGAGTGGCCCTTTATACTGTAATGAGAAAATCACATCAGCACTTAAGAAGAAACAACTTACTCTATAGTGTAGTAAATAAGAAAATCAACTCTCCACTATGAAAAAAACGATGTTACGTTATGATGAAACCATGTATCTATTAGAAAAAGAAGAACAAATCGTTTTCACGGAGAAAATTTTCAAAAAAAACAGCAGTTTCGTCAACAGGCTACAGAAGAATCTACAATACAACATCCAAAAGATATTGAACAAATATTACGCTAAAATAGGTACTTAGCACAGGACATGATTAAAAAAATACTGAAAGTTACTGAATGCCACAGGTGAACTTGAGAAGAAAGTGATGGTATTATATTGATACTGGCAACAGCAGCCAGGTAAAAACGACCAAACTATTAGCAGAGAGCAGCAATAAAAACAAAGTGAAATGCAAAAATTACCGTTTAACAAAACAAACTAGCTAACATGAGCAAAGCGCCCTGCTTAATAAAGAAAAGTTTCCTAACTCACTTTTAGGGAGAAACGAATGAGGATAGGCGATTCAAAACCGACGATTTTCGACCAGCGATCCCAGCGACTCAGTGCCAACTCAAGAACTGCAACTGCACGGCTGCTTCCATGGGAATGGGAACATAGTTCCTGTGAGGATGACAGCCAGGGGAGCTCTGCACATGCTGAAGCCATGGCGAAATTGAAGTATTCGCAGGAACTGTGTTGGAAAAGTTGGAGTAATGTCTGTAGCCATAGGTACCAGGGTCGCCGAGACGGAGTCGGATATTTTGGTGGGACCCGGAGGAGTCCGACACTCGCAATAATCAATGTAAGCCTCTTTGGTTTAACAAATATGGAATCGGAGATTTTTGGGGTCAAAGTGGTCGGAAGCGGACACTAAGTTTGCCCAAGAGTTGGAATCAGACCCAGACTCGGTCCATCCATCCGATTCCTTTAATTCCGGGAGCAACGCCGAATATCAATAACACTAAAAAGACAGCGAGATGCTTTGCTGCATGCGAGGGGAAGTGTAAATCTCCAGAGGAAAAGAAAAGCACATACCGTAATACTAGCAAAACTTACCAGCATATGGATTCGACTACTGCCTGCTATGAAAGTTGCCAAGGGAACTATTAGGAAATTCTACAACACTCAGCACAGAAACTGTTCATGTGCTGAGCAAACTATGAAAGACGCGATGCGTGCATCAGTTAATTAGGAAAACAAACATGTAGCAATATCAAAGCGCATTGAACACAAGAGAAAGATGCCAACAGCAACAGCATACTTAAGCCAAAAATTATGAGAATCACAATAAGCATACGAATTTGTTATGAAACAATAGATATCTGCACAATATTTATAAGATTGATTGTGCTTGCGGCCTCCCAACATTGCCCTCGCTGCCTTAGGGAAGAGCAAGCCGTTGGGCATTTGTTAAGATGCTTCTCCCTCCCAACGGCCCTCACTCCAGCGGATCTCTGGGGGACCCCTTAGCGTCTCTACCACGTTTCTTCTCCACCCATCCTTCAACTATCTCCCCCCCCCCCACTTCCCCGTCCGGCCCCCGAACCTTCACCTGATGGGGAGTGCAGTAAGGCGAGCAAATACAACAACAACAATAATAATATAACATAAATGAAGTAGAAGTCAAGCAAACATTTAAAGGCATATTCCAGACAATAATGCTCAACCTCAAATGTGTTGCAACATAAAAACTGAGAAGAAAAATAAACACGAGAAGAGGAAGAAAGTTCCTGCCATAGCCATATACCTAGCCCAATGGCCGTGTGTCGCAATACAACAGTAAGATTTGTAAAGTAGGGCAACGGAAGAAGGCTGATGACACAAAAAACACAAAAGCTGTGTGCTCCAATTAGGAACAAGTCACGGAAAGAATATTTGCAGGTATGATGATGTTCGTAGAACTAAGCCGTAGTAGAGTATTGTTTACGTGTCATGACACACAAGTACTAGCGCTCTAGAACTGTACGTAGTGCGGTACCCGAGCACTACTGGCAGGCAGGAGTTGTACACAGCACAGTACCCGAATACTGAAATATAAGAGGGATACAAGACGCTGTACCCTGTACCCGAGTACCAGCAGTTAACAGCATGGGACCCACGGCGACCTAGTGAGCACATCCATGAGAACTGTGTAGGCAACTGGATAACGAATCAGCCAGTGAAGACACGTTCCTGTGCCGTGATATCAATTGCGATGGTAAAGATTTCAGAGTGTGCAAGCGAACACTTTAAGGTGTACTGCGCCGGGTGGTCACCCCTCTATATGGAAACCTAAACTTCTCAGAGGAGGTAACTATACATATTGCTATAGACATGACACGACTTATGAGATCAAATGCAGACTGCCTGGATCACGAGGAGCAATATCGAAGCAATATTCATCAAGAAACCAAACCACTAACTACCTTAGATATAGATATCTGAAACGAATCAAGAGAGCCCCTATTCTTAGTGCAAAAGACTGATAATATATAGACATACCTTAACAATATGAACAGGATAATCTTAAAGCTTTGAAGAACGCTTAACGCCAGGCAGTCATCACGACGTACGAGTGCGTGGGGCATGTGAGGAAACAGGCCACAGCGAACTAAAATCAGGAGTGTGTTGTCGGCGGTGTCGTGATGTTAGACGGAAAGACTTCTGACGTTCCTAAAGTAAAATTTACGGTGCAAACTCAACGTCACTTTCATCAACACAATACTGGCGAATGCTCCCTTTCTGATCCACCAGTGGAGCTACTAGGAACACGGCACTGCCGAGCAGCCAAACTATCACACGCAAATGACAGCTTGGTAACTGGAAGTCAGTTACATTCACAGCAACAAGAAATAATCTCCAGTTTTGAACATTGGACAGACAAGATGGGGATGGATCGGGTGCTTAAAATATTCTCTCGGGACATGATGACATGCTGGCTACAGATGCCGCGGCTGCACGATGTCTCCTTCCCTGGGAGGATGAGCTGCTACTGCTGCTGCCTGACTGCTGCTGGTGGTGGTGATGGTGATGATGGTGGTGGTGGTGATGGTGTGAGGAAGAAGAAGACTGTGACACACTTCCACTGCTTCCACTGCCGGTAGGTAAGTTACTCTGTTGGGAAGACTGTTGGCCTTGCTGGAGGTGGTGATGGTGTTGGCTGTGCTGCTGCTGCTGGTGGTGGTGGTGATGTCTGTTGCGCCGAGGCGGAGCCAAGAACTCAAACATGCTGTGGGTGTGGTGAGACAACATCGTGCCCAGGTCTGACGGCAGTGGGTCCATCCAAAAGAAGTCATGGTTGAGGGCGCTGTCGGCGTCTGCGTGAACAAGAACCGGATATTTACGGGTTGGATCGTGACGCCATTGTCGAAATGAGGAGACCTGACTTCTATGTACACTTTTGGTCTTTAAAAGTTTTTTGTTGAGTGTCTTAGTCATTGCGTTCAAAAATCGTCTAGACATACACTGGGAGCACTATCCTCCACAGTTACGGACTCCTCCTCCAGGAGTCCCAAACTCGTAACGGCCAAAGATTGTACACCACCGTAATTCACGTTCTTTCATGCCCCAACTTACTCAACAACAACGAACTCCGCGTATCTGCAGCAATTGATTATGCTTACTCGACCAACTTTTCAGAGGAGTTAATTGTCTTCATTTTCTTCCCCAGATAACTCCACGATTCTCATATAATGGCACTAGCTCATGGAGTGCCGGAGCCTAAGTCCCGGATGCTCGAAGAGAATGGGCCTGTTGGTCCGTCTAATCTAATGCAATCTAATCTTTCTCGTTTTACAAGTTGTTTGAGCAGCCCATTAGGAAAAATTCCGCTTTATATCAACAACAACAAGAACTGAGACACAGAAGCATGCAGCTTACCTATTCTTTTGGAAGGGTCGAGTGTGAGCATCTTGTCGATGAGATCACAGGCGTGTGCATTATTGATGTAGGGCTTGAGGCGCTCCTTGACCTTGCGCTTGTGGTTGCGGGGCAACTCCATAGCGCTGTAGAGAGGCAAGCTCTCAACACCAGGCCATACTTCTGGGCAGATGGTACCACACAGCTGTGATATTAACGTGAGCTGATGCTGTTCTGTGTTGCCCTGGAGAAAATTACAATTAAATGCACAACAAAGCCAAAAAGGGATATTGTTAAACTTTTTTTCAGTTACCAAGTCGTAGAAGGATTTAAGCGTGCTTGTGTGATGATAGGACGGCTAGTACCAACCACTTTGACAGAGTTTGTTCAAGACGGTTAAGAAAACTCTCTTGTAGAGATCCCTGGCTTACTCAAGCCAATACACCTAAGGTCTTGAGCAAACGGCTTGTGAGACTTTACAGGCGGGCGAGATGACAGATCGTGGATCTGATGAAGACTAATGTCGTCTGGGCAGTGAACGAACAGACGCGGTAATACAATGAAAGCGAGGCGACTTACACATCTATGCCATGCATTAGCTCATTTGATAGAGATGACGTTCATAAATTAGGGTGTACATTGTAATAGTGAACGAGCACTGACTCTACATAATAATGTGGGGAGAGGACATGGGGTATACAAAGCACAGAAACAGCAAGGGCTGTGACGTAAGCTGCTAGTCTTGTAAAATTTACTGTCAGTCATCCTTGTAAGTTTTCAGATTAACTGCTCGTCATTGTCCTTGTATGCTGCCAAATTTACTGCCTGTCATCCTTGAATGTTGCCAGATTAACTGCCCTTCATCCGGGCATGGTGACAGATTAACTGTCCATCAACCTGGTATGTTGCCAGACCACTGCCCGTCATTCTACTATGCTGCTAGATTACGGCCAGTACCCTTGTACGGCGCCATATCAACTGCTCGTCATCTTGATATGTTGCCAGATTTACTGCCAGTCATCCTTGTATGTTCTCAAATTTACTGTCTGTCATCCTGCTATGTTGCCAAATTAACTAGCAGTTGCCTATGATATTACCAGATTATTATTATATTGAGGGTACCAGATTAACTACCAGCCAATCCAGTACCTATGTAGCCCACTTCACAGACAACTACAAGTTATAGATTCAGATTTATTTCTACCCCTACAGTTATATTACCAGATTAACGGCCATTCAACCGCGTACGTTGGGAGACCATCTGGTATGTGGCCAAATACTGGGCCTTTTAGGATGGAGGGCACCACACAGTAACTTACCTGCATGATGGGCGTTCTTGTCCACATCTCAGCCATGATGCACCCACTGCCCCAGATGTCAATGGGAGGACCGTAGTTGCGCTCACCAAGTAGAAGTTCAGGAGGACGGTACCATAGTGTGACCACACGATTTGTATACCTGCAGTTCAATACAATTATGTTCAGGTCTCCAACAAAGAGAAGTGCCATTTTAAATTTTAGCGATGAAAATTAAAACTAGGAAGACGATGAAGAACATCATTTTATTCGACTACAATTATCTGATATAGCAACTTCAAAAACATCTTTAAACAACGAATTACATTGCGATAAAATCTGGATGCGAAGCCTAACTATCTCTTTAACAGATAACTAGCTAGAAAATTGTTAGAATTCTTTAACGATGCAATTTGACTCCGACAATTTACCAAGAATAAATCAATAGAGTATAATTAATCATTGGGTGTAGGAGAAAGACAGGGCGATCAAAATACCATTCAAGAAAATGCCATGGTGACAAGGTAAAAAAAAACAAAGCGAGGGGGGACTCAAGAACTAAGCAGCTACCTGTTTGGTTGTCCATTGCGTTGGGAAAATGCTCGTGCCAGTCCAAAATCTGCCAGCTTGAGGGTGCCATTCTTGGTAATGAGCACATTAGCTGCTTTCATGTCTCTGTGTAGAATCTGAACCACAAGTACAAATTTCACATCAGAAATGAACATATAGCTATATAGCTCAAAGAACTTCTGATAGAAGACACTACTTCTGTCAATTTAGTTTTAGTTACTTAAGACCTACGTTGTCTGAGCCTCATTACACACAACTATGCTCTTTCGAGAGAAAAAGTAGGGGATATGCAGTATAGCGACAAGACCGTGGAACTCGTACATGAGGTGTTCCCACACAGGCTGAAAATGCACAATAATAGCAAGTCGGGAAAGAGAAGAAAGAGCAGAACACAGCATCACCAGTACGAGCATGCAAGTGGAAGGAAGAGAGTTGGCACGATAGACATACAGTATGTACAAAAGGCTTAGCTAAGGCAGATAGCTAACTTGCGGGGACCCCCATGTATGCAACTCTCCACAGCAGAGGATGGAACTGCTGCTGACGAACAAATGTTATCTCAGTTAATAATAGGTATATGTTACCACGTCTATTATGCTAATTTCAAAAGAACGTTAAAGTAAAAAAAGAGAACCACTAATTAAATTCAATACAATAGGTTTTGCTCTTCTCAACTAGCAAATTTATTCCATTATTATCCTAGAGAAATAAGTAGGTACCTACACAGACACTTACTAGAGACTGACATATTATACCTTTTTAGCTCAGAAGGTTTGCTCAGGCACGCACTTGCCATAATTAGCTACATTAACCACCCGGGTTGGATAATTTACTGAATGACAACATGAAAATGTGTTTTCTTGTCATGTGGCTGATGCCTACATAGCTCCAGAAATTGCAGTTACAGCAGATCCTGCATAACAGAAGTGCTAAAGATAATATGGATAGTGCAGCTTAAGTTCATCACAGTAATTATGTAACTGAAAAGCATAAATCAATCCAAACAATATAATAATCAACACTGTGACTTTGTACACTTACAGTATTTATATACTAGTGTACTCCGTCTCTAATATGACAGCGATGAATATCAATTATGTTTGAGGCAGTGATTTGGTTGTGATGGATGAACATGGATGAACAAAATTTTTAGGGCCTAAATGACCAAAAACGGCAAGTACAGTACGTTCAATGAGAAATCGGAAGGCCAGTACAATCCTTCCTCCCATTCAGTAACATAGATTTTTTTAAGCAAGCACTCAAGTATCACACTAAACAAAGCTGTCTCAGTATATCCATGATATGCACTGTCATTACAGGCATTAATACAATTTTTCACTAAAAAAAAGGTGCGTCACCAACGTAAGGTGTATATATAAGGCTAAGAAAAAATAATTACTCAATCAAAACGCCTGGCTTCACTGTTCCACTTTATTTTGCTATTCTAAAGAATACTTATCCAATGACTTCCTCGATCTCCTATTTAATTTGTGAAACATAAGCACTCAGTAAGGACCTACACAGATACTTGATAAAACTTTACTCAGGGTCTATAAGACTGCTAAAAAGTGCTTCAGAAATTTTACACGTTGCTGACACTCCGATTATAGCTACAGTAAGTAGCACTTATCATTAGCACTTCGTAGCTCTTGCCACGATCCGCAATCTGGTCTAATCTTCGTCTATCAGTTTTGCAGAGCATGACAGAATCTCGACAACATTCTGTCTGACATTAATTCCGTTTGTTTCCATGATAAAGTAGGGTAGCTATACAAAATAGTTTTAGTTTTCCTCAATCGGAACTAAGCAATGGACATGCAGTCTGCCAATATAAACGTAGAGCCTATGCATGAGGGTGTTCTCACATAGATTCCACATGCCAGAAAGTCGGGAAAGAAGATGAAGAAGAGAATAAAGTATCATCAGTAGGAGTGTGAAAGTGGAAAGAAGCAAAATGGCAGGAAAGACATACGTCTTGAAGGCCAAGCTAATGGCTGAAGGACGGTAACCTACGCAATCCCCCTTGGGTACTGCTCCTGATAACATAGAACGGGTGAACATAAAAAATTAACCTAATCCTATGCCCCCTAAGGGGGTTTCCAACAAAGAGTGATGCAGGTATATAAAGAAAGACATAACTACCTATATACTGTAAATAATACAAGAAACAGTGGTATCAGTCATATTTTTCTGATAAATGTGTTTATATATTTGTATCTTTTGTGCCATGCTCAGATGAAAACAGGGAAATATGAGGCCACGTTAGAGATAGTGGTAAACCTGCCATTTTTGTTGATGAACGAAATTTGTGAAGTTATGCCAAGTTGTAAATGATGACAAAACGAGGAAGTTTGAAAAATTAATACACTACTGGCTTTGCTGCACCGAAATGTCTGTATTGATGACATCTGAATTACCTCTTGGCAGTCATATCGATACTAACACTCTCCCTTCATCAAAACTTCAAGTGCTGTGAGCACACGATGCTCAGATTATTGAACACATCAGCCAAGCAGCAAATAGACAATAGTTATATTCTTCAGAGTAGAACCATGAGGAATAATAAAGAAAATGCGAGTTTTGCTGAAGTTAATAGCTTTCTCCAGCTAAACTTATGTTATGTTGACAAAAGAGCTTTTCATTGAAGTGAATCATTTGGATTGAAGGAAAATAGGTGTTAATCAAGGATATATGCCAATGCAATTTATAATTTGATCAATGCTTGCCTGCTTCCCTAAAAACAAATGAGGACTGTGCTGCTCAGCAAGAATAACATCTGCCGCACTCAGGTTTTCTAATCAATTAGGTACGTTAGCAGTTGCAGTACATCTTTCATAGCCAAATCGGTACTTCATGAATAATGAATGAAATATCACTGCAAATTTCTTCTATTTCTTCTTCTTCAATTCTGCAGACCGGGTGCACTGGTAAGTACATAAACATGAATAGCCTGAAGGCACAACTTACCTTGCTGCTGTGAATGTAAAATAGTCCCTCCAGTAACTGCTGCATAACTTTCTTGATTTCTCCCAGACTAAACTTGACACTGAAATTGGAGAGCAGGCCGGCCAAGTCATGCTCACAGAAATCAAAAACAAGATAGAATGTTGACCGCCACCGGTTGTATGCCCCACTCACAGCTGCTCAAGAGAGAAGTGCAGTTCATTAGCTTCAATGACAAAATAAGGCTACTTACAAAAAACCGTTTTACACCCTAGTCACAAAAACTTCAGGGTGGAAGATTCGCAGTCGCCCGATACGACCAAAGCCATGCCTGGGCGTCGGCGGGGATAAACATAGTGAATTGATAATTATATACTTTTCTTATCGCCCGGCCGAACGGCTAAGGCATTTCAATATAGTCTAAATACAATAGAAATTTGAAAGAATTCTAACCTTTCGCTTAGAGTGGACGCCATTACAGTTCCGAAGCGCATAAGGAAGGCAAAGAGGATGATATTGATGAGAGGTTTCTGGATGACAAAAAAAAAAAAAAAAGAGTGAGGAGCATGTTGTTGCTGGACTCAAGAGTCAAGACACTGGCACAATTTGAAAATGTTGATGAATTGATGTAGATGGATATGTAAATGTTGATTAGGCAGGAGTTGGTGGGTAGTATTTTCCTGTATACAGTGTATAGGCCACCAAAGATTTTGGCAAAACTTACACACTTTGAGAGTGTGGCCTGATTGCTCCATTTTTGGGCGAGTGCTCAGCTAGGCTATACGCTGCTGCCCAGGTTTGCAATGGCTGGATGTAAATTAAGAAGACTGGGGTAACTTTCTTTTTTGTCTCTATACTGAGAAAAATTTTGACACTATGCAACAGCACTCATAGGTAAAATTATTAAACAGTACCATAGAGAAGCCTCAGCATCACCAACTACAGAGCAAAATTGTTACACTGCGGATAATATGTAGTTCATACTTGTATTGTGAACATATCTAGCTCAAAATTTACATGGCATTACCGAAATTTGCGCAAGCCCCACACACAGCCACTGAAATGTCTTCAGTTCCTAATTTAAATAATTACTTAACAGGGAGTAAATCTATAGCTATTCACATAATGCTTTAGGCCTAATGACGTTTCTATCACATGAAAGACCAGCCTGGTACACAGTTACCAGCTCAAATCCATAAAAGACGAAATTATTGAGCTGCATATAGGTAACAGACTGAACATGCCATAATTATTAGAAAACTTACGTTTGGTTCTGCAGATTTCATTAAGCTTTACAATGTTGTCATGCTTCAGCTGCTGCAGTATCTTTATCTCTCGTAGAGCTGTGATAGGAAACTGCATGGAGAAAAATACTTTTGTAAATCACATCAGCAACAATGGGCTATTGATAATATTATAAACATTAGTTTAAGCCTCCCTTATCTACAACAATTTTGATGTTTTGGGAGGAAAGGACATGGAATATAACAAAATAAAAGAGAGACTCATGTACAAGGGTGTTTCCACACTGGATGAATGCACATGCTAGCTAGTGATATAAGTAAAAATATACTGAGCTTGTCAGAACCAATTTACTGTACAGTGAAACCATATCGGTTCTTGACCATAGGCTAAATAATTCCTGAATTCCAGACAGGTTCCGATTTGGTTAAGATGCACATCAACCAATATATCATCCCATTTAACACACATTTCTTTGACCTCAGCACTCCGGACATCCATACCTCCTGGCTCATGTGACGGGATTGAGAAAATTTAGTGGAGTTCCAACTTCTGAGTCAAATTTTTTATCAAAATTTTGGTCGAATTCTGAATTAATCAAGTTCAGAGTCGTTCAAGAACCGAGGTTTCACCATATACTATATGTCGTACAATGTGCAGACAACATTCCCAGATGACAAAGTATTTGATATTATTCTTATTTTAGCAATAAAAAGGGAAAACAGCTATTACATCAACATTAACTATGAGTTTAAGTTACAGCATGATCAATTTTTATTCAAAATTCTCCCCTCTATACCAAATCCCATGCTCAAGTCTGCCTCAAAAACTCGATGCTGTTGCCACATATTGTTGCTGCAAAATATCAGCAAGTTCTTGTGAGTTGTGACACTACTTTTGTGCATTGTTTATTGCATGAGAGTGTGCCATCCTGTTAGAAGGTGATTATAACTACAGTGAACAGCTGGTTTTAAGTGTTGTTAGCTTTCTTACACACTGGAATATAAATTCGTTCAATGCCTGAGGACAAATTCGTATCTCCACCTCGTTGAACAATTTTTTATGCTTGAAAACTACAGTTTTGGAGCGTAGTATGTCTGTAAAATGCATTTGAGCACATAGGGCCTACATAGGCACACTCATTCTGGCAAATGAACTTTGCTTTACAGTGAACAGATCCTCATCTTAAAACACAGAATCATTCGTGAGAGTGCCATTTTGGAATTCTTTTTTTTAAAGCCTTTGTTCTAGCCTGTCATTTTTCCTTCTTGAGGTCTGTAGTTACAAACACCTTTGCATTTTGAACAGTAGCTAATAAATTGTAGTCTTTTCTGACAATCATCATTTGTTACTCACTGACATTCACCTCTCTAACCAACTTTCTTATTTATCTCCTTGGATTTAGTCAGATCCATGCTTTGACAGCCTTGATTATCTTGGGAGTGGGAGAGGTTTGGGAGAAACCACTTTGGGGAGGAACATAATCAGCTGCCAGCTTATCAAGTTTACACAGTGGAATAAACTGTTGATTTTAGCTATCACGTTCAGCAACATGATTATCTCTAATTTTGCCTCACTCACTTAGCTAATAGACCTCAATAATAGCTGTAACTATGTTTGCCATTAATTTACCGTAATTTTACTAACATTTCTTAACATTGGTAAAACGCCAATTAAGCAAAAAGTGAATAAAATCTTGTTCAAATTCACAATGAAAATGTTTGTTGGAACTTTGACAGTAGCTAATACAGTACAGTTATTAAATAAAAGCCAAACTTACCCTTAGTGATACGGCACTTTGGATCATGAGGTAGGACCTTACATGCTACAAGCACATATAAAATAACTCACCCCTTCTTTTTCATTTTCCATCAGAACTTTCTTGAGAGCAACAACTTTCTTAGACCTTTTGTGTCTTGCCTTGAATACCTCCCTGAAACAGAAACAAAGCACATAGAATTTGAAAGCAGGCATAACCTAGGGTACATCAACACATAAATACCTACTGACTCATAAGCCCTTTATGTCTACAGGGATCACTTACTAATATGAGAGAGAGGCATTAGTTTTGAAAAAGGTACTAGCTACAGAGTTTTCTAATTGTCCAAAATCATATAAATTTATTACTACCTAGCTACATATATATAAATATCTGTTTCAAACAAGATATTGCTGGGGTAGCCAATCACTTATTAACAGATACCATATGTACAGTATAATGTTATGATACCCTTGCAATATCTCATTTGAAAACTGATAGTTATTTACATTGATACACTTTAAAGTTTAACTTAAATTAGAGTAGCTTAGAGACTTAGGGTAGACTCTGTTAAGCTCGGTTTATATTTTTAATGCTTTAATTTGTGTGACAATAAAAATGGCTCAATATAAAATTAGCTACGGTACCTACCCTATTCATGTCTGAATTCTGATAAAAAATGATACCACGAACACATAACTCTATTCAAAAACTACTAGAAGAATATGCATAGCTATTGCTTAACCTGTAGGCATAGGGTAGTGCCTTGCCCATAAGAATCTAGAGAGTTACACATCACCAAGATTTGCAAACAATAGTTACTGTTTTAAAATGAGGATAGAAAAGTAAAACAATAATGGATTGAGTGTTGCAACAAATTTTTCTTAGTGGTGAGTGAAGACAGAACACCTCTGTCGGTAGCACTAGACCCGCGACACCGCCCGACTTTGGTGGGGTTTAAATGGTGGTTTAAGACAGTTTGGAGATGTAACCCTCATTTTAGAGATTTTGGTATTTTTTTAGGTCCCGCCCACCTGGTACGGTACCTCAGGGTCCCAGCACCAGCACTCCTCACTTTGGCACGGCAAGCATACGAATAGGCTAGGTCACGCTAGGCCATGGAACTGAAGAGGCTTTGGGTTTGTTTGAATAGTTTGATCCTTCAGAGGTGTTCTGTCTTCACTCACCACTGAGAAAACTTTGTTGCAACACTCACTTCATTCTCAGTGGCTCGCTCTGACAGTACACCTCTGTCAGTAGCACCAACATACCCACAGCACAGCAGGGAGGGGTTTCATGGTCCCCATGAGATGCTGGTGCAAGGAATACGCACCTGAAATTATTGTGAAATAATTTACTCTCTTCTTAATGTTGACTTTTCCTTCAAACAATCCAGCTCTTTTGGCAATGGCAGGATAGCAACAGTAAGTCACCTCTATCCTCAGGGGTAGCTGGAAACCATCTTCAGTGAGTTGCTGCACCCCAGGCCAGGGTTAGAAAAAACAGTGGGCAGTGTTTTTTTTTTTAGGTTTTATTTGTTTCTTAGGGCTCCTTTGGGTTTTATTTTTTTGGGGGTTTATGAAGGAAACACTTTCAATGATAAAATTAATGCTTTTTAATTGTTCTGCACTGATTCCGACTCCAACTCAAATCCTCCAACTCAGCAAACCTGGTTAATTTAGGTTCCCATTGGGTTGCCGGTTATTTTTTCCCATATAGAAACAATGTAAATTTGAAAGTCAAATACATATCTCAAAAGCTAAATATTTCTGAGCAAAATGTCATTTCTGTAAAAGGTCTTAAAATATGTTCTATTACCTTTAGCTATTTGGCATCCCATATTTCAGAATATAGACATTTTTGCCAATATATTGGCAACATTTACAGAATAAAAATAGCCATCTGTATCATTTTAGCAACATTCAAATGCGAACTACAGATGAATAGCGTCGATTGGGGCAATTCGTACACATTTTTTTCAATTGGTTGTCACACTCTAATGATCTTTGAGAAATGGCTATTTTACTGTGAGGGCAGTGTTACATGTAGATATGGTACACATAACGTTCAAAGCAATAAGTGTCATAGTAAAAATTTGAAAAAATAAAAACCAACGTTTTTGTGAACCCCCGTGACTGGGGCAAATTGTGTGCATGGTCGTAACAAGCAAATAACAAGAAAGTTGTAAAGATATTTTTGCAGAGGTAAATGTAGGCAGAGTAGGCTATGTCTCAGATGTAGTCCAACAGGCTCTTGGGGAGTATCATGCTGCAGTTCCTTGTTCACTAGACACAAGGAAAACGTCGGGCAGTCATATGGAGGATATGTTCTAACTTGAGAGGTAAAACTAAGAGACATCTTGCCAAGCTAGAAGACAATGGCCTAATTAGACTATCTGAATTCTTTACCTGTCTGGACCTAGGTAACAGCTAGGCTCACGAGGAAGTTCCCAGCTGCAATCTCAAACAGCTTGTCGCATCCAGCAGTCCTACACTGATACAAAAGGTATTCAATGTTGAAAAGGGCTGCTGTAATCTGGCTATTAATGTTGCTGTACTCAGCAATAACTTCATTACAAACAATCAGCAAGAACCACGCCTAACAAGATCCCTTCAGTGGTTATCAACAATGCCAAAAAGTTGAAAGGTTATACTTCTGGGGCTATGCCAAAATGAAACTAAGGCTCTCATCCAGATTTAAGAGAACTGGACCCTGAAACTCTTCCTAGCTCCTGCTCGGGAAGGCTCTTAAGCCTGACCCGGTAGTAAACTCAGGGTCTACTGTATAGCTAGGCCTAACATGGCTGGAGAAACCCATGACTAAAGGTATTGCCTGCACAACTTGTAGGCATCCCTGTAAAATAAGGCCAAGGGCTGAACTAAAGCTAAGCCTAGTCAAAGCTGGTCTAGGATCTTATCTCACATAGCTCCTGGGAGAAACGTTAAAAGGTTAACTCTACTAGGAGGGTTCCTGGCTGACACTTGGGCTGTTGGTGAACAGTCTGGACAATTTCCTAGTAAACGATCATCTCAAGAGACAAAAAGTAAGGCTAGACTACCTTCCAACGTTGTCGGTGCGGAGACAGTCAACACGTTTAACAATAGTCTTGACAAACATTAGGAGAGACATCCTCCACAGCTAAGAACTCCTCCTCCAGGAGTGTCAAACTCACAACGGTCAAAGCTACCTAGGTCACCTTAATCCAACTTCTCTTTCCCGCTCCGACTCTAGAGATAGACGTCTCTTAGCTCGCTTTTTAGCGGCTTTGATCATGCCCACGTGCCTGCATAATCGCTTCTCTGACTGAGATTCTTTTCACTTTATTTTCTTCTTTCTTTCTGAGACCCTATTTTCCTTCTGACATAATGGCAATAGCTCACAGAGAGCCAGAGCGTACACATTAGCATCTTCTTGAGAATGGGACTGTTGGTCTGTCCACTGCAGCCCATCTAATCTAATCTACTTAATCTCCAATCAGATGTTAATCCCTCGCTGAAGCTGGGCCTCAGGAGACTAGGCTCATTGGCTAATTTGATTCTCTAAGGGATTTTAGTCAATTAGGCGAAAAATCCACTCTATAAGCTCAAGAAGGAAAATACTGTAGCCAAAGAGAATGACCAAGTGGGGCATTGGGCAATGCTGTTGATGGTAGTCCTCCAGCTTGAGGAGCTAAGGGAAGAGCCGAGCAATCAAGGAAGGGAGAAGCCGAATGACTACTAACTTCTCACAAGCCCCAGTAGCAAAGTTCAAACATAAGTATCATGGTACTGTATTGGTACAGACGGTTGACAGCAAGCTAACAAAAACCTGCCTAATAGCTGGGAACTTCTGTTGGTTCAACCCAGAACTTACACGTGAGTGCAGGACCCCGTCCACGAGAGGACAGCCTATTTAATTATTATATATCTATATGTAAATAAATGTATCGTATTAAAATTTCATGAACAGCTATCATATACAATCACCTATAAACAATAAAAGCAGCAGAAATAAGAATAATGAAGTTAGTAAAAGTCCTTATATTCAGTGCGCTTCTTCACTCTTTGGACACACTTTCACCAATGAACAAGCAAGTGAGACATTATTAGTTACAATTCAAAAGAAGTTTGCGCAGGAATTAATCAGTTGCATTGGTTTGCACCGAGGGTAAATATGGCAACACTTTTGAATAAATTTCGTTTTGGGCTTTAAATGGGATGGCAACATATTCTTATTATTAACAGATTTGTGGGGAGAATGACGATAGGTGGAACGTGTCGAAGTAAGGAGCACCTCTCCTAGGCACACCTTTTGGCTATCCAAAACTGTCTTTGTTTTCATTCTAGTGTGAAAACTGCAGGAGCCATAGGCTTTTTCACGAATAGACTAGTTCACCATAAATTGCCACTAGAAAGAAAACAAGAAAGAAAATAGAAAAAATGGCCAGGAGCAAAATCAATTCTATTTTTGATTTTACAAATACTGTATGGTTCAAATTTCAATCAAAACAGATGGTAAATAAAAAAGTTTGTAAAAAAGTGTGATGGTACCCTAAAGCGTTATTTGATATATAGCTATAGGCTAGCCAAGTGAACCCCCTCCTCTGCCAGTTGCTGTTGGTTGGTCTATACCTATTGAACAGCTTGTAACCTTTCATGTGACTTGTGCTTCCAGATTCTCATTTGAAAGGTTGTCCCAGGTTTCATTGACTCTGATAACATCATACACAACAAACACAAGAGTGGCTGCTAACCATAGCTTGCAGTTCATTCATCGGTAAAATTTTACTTTCACTTACACATTTTTTTGGGTTTTTGTTGCTTTCAGTATGTTAATTGGGCAAATTTAAGACAATTTACATGAATAACATTTCCGTCGCAAATGCTTAGTTTTTGAGATATTAGACTTTGAAGTTCCCATTGTTTTCCTATAGGAGAAAATAGCTGATGTCATCACAGGCTTTAAATGAACCAAACCTGGCCTTGCCTAACCTAACTTAACCTAACCTTACTTAATCTAACCTAACCTTGTCTAACCTAATGTTACCTAACCTAACCCTAATTTCGCTTGTTAGGGATTGCTCGGTATTTTCTCCCATAGAAAAACACTGGGAACTTCAAAGTCATACATCTCAAAAACTAAGCATTTGCAACAAAAACGTCATTCATGTAAAATGTCTTGAATTGACCCAGTTTACATACTGAACACAAGGGAAGTCATGAAAATCATGTGTAAGTGAAAGTAAAATAATACCCATTCATCTTGTTTGTAATGCTCTGAACATTGCCAAATAAGAATTTGACTCTAACTTAGTGTTTACACAGCAGTAAATTTTTACAAAAATCCAATATGGCACCCAGCTAATTCACTGCTAGAAATTGATAGTAGTCTATTAGAGAAGTGCAGTGATACCCATATACAGTATATCAGTCGGAAATGCATAGTTTTTGAGATGTATGACTTTGAA
>LQNS02276620.1:13317967-13333319 GCA_001587735.2 Parhyale hawaiensis
AATACGCATAATCAATAACTGTTCCAGTTCTCGGCAATAATATGTGCCAAAAGTTGAACATAACACCGGTTGGAACGTAAAGTTTCAAAAAAGAACATTTTCGGAATTAATTACGGATGAGAATAATGTAGATAAGACAGTGATGTAGCACGTCCTAATTGGGACACTGTAGGTGAATAGCTCAGCCCGAACTCACAGCATGTAAACTCTTAACTAAACAAGAACGCTTCAAACAATACTTCCTTTAAAATGCACTTTTCTAGAGAATTTCAAATACATAGAAGACCAACTGTACGTATAATGTTTGGAATTCGTTTCTAGAACTTGTGAAGCCTCTCACTCCTGAATGACTTGAATGACTATTCGCAATAAAACGCACCTGAGGCGTAGATTTGAAGCCTCCCTTCTCAACGAACTCGCGCGCAACTCGCCGGCCGACATCGAAGTCAGAGTCATCACCAAATACGTCATCGATATCCTCGCTCTTGTAGCGAAGCTTGAAGAAGCTGGTGATGGAGTCCACCGACAGCGAGGTGCCCAAACCCGCGTACAGCTGCAAATAGTAACGGCTAAAACTTGCTATGAGCCTCAACAGAGTTCTAAAAAAGAATTAGTCAAATTGCAAATAAGTAAACTAAGCTGCCTCAAAAAATTTACTAGGAACCCATATAGGGAGCCTACCTACACCAGACACAATGTACGTTTGGAGATTTTACCATCAAAGCTCAAAACCATATGAAAGATGAAAGTACTGAACATAGAAGCTAAACAAAGAACCTCTAGTGTATAGCTTTGCTAGAATGGCATTAAAGTGCAGTCTCACCATACGAACAGCAACACCATAAACTTTTCCTACGACCAATAATATATCTTCTCGGCTATCACATGACGAACGAAAAGTATGGCTGCCAAGAACTCACATCCTGCAGGAAGGTAAAGCCCTTCATGTTGGCCTCTTCTCCGTCGAAGCTCTGGACGACGTAATTGAAGGCGCAAACCAGAGCAACACCCGCGTCCTGGAGCCCAGTGACCTTCTTGTCCGGCGTAACATTGAAGACGAAGCCAATTCTTATAGGCGCGTTGTGGCTCAGGAAGCTGCTGGCTAGTGTAAATAGCTCAGCAGTGGCAGGAGAGAGCGGATCCACCACAAGCACCTAATGTTGACACAGCACAGATTTCTTAGTTATACAGTAACTGGCAATCGCCTGAATACTTTTAGAATAACTAAAGAATTAGTTGTAATTGCTATTGCTGACATGATTATTATCATTACGACGAAAGAAGGCGCGCCCACGGCTAGCAACTGATATGAACACTGCGAAGATTTCTTGGCATAATGTGGTAGTCTGAGCTGCGTAAAATGGGAATCATATGCCTGAGAGTATTATAATCTATTAAAAGTGGAGTTAATTACAAGTGTAGAAATAATACAATTCGATTACATCACGTAATGTAAACCAGTAAAGAACGTTCAACTCCACAACATCATCAGTAGCTAACTGCATAATTTAACCGTGACCACAGAAGGAGATGTGGAAGGATAAAAAATATACAGAAATAAATTTAAAGTTCTAGGAAAACACTGACAAAAACAACTCGACGTTTTGGCTACCCTCAGATATTTTATTACCAAAATGCTAATTGTAAGACAATTTCAGGAGTCTTCAGTAAGACTGTTGATACGAAAACGCTTTTTAGACGCTCATGTTAGGGTTAATAACGAGGTCACAGTGCACTCACCAAATTGTGGAAGTTCTTTCTGACTGATCTAAGCATGCCAGGATAGGCAGGTCTGAGAAGCTCATTAACAGACGACGGCCATTTCCTATAGGCAGAATCATTCTCGATATCATTGAGCCATATAATGGCGGTGTCCCTGATATCGAGACCATAGTCGGGGCTCTGCTGCATCTGCTGCCCGAACATGCCGCTCTTGCTCTCTGACGGGGAGCTCTCGAGGCTGAGCAGCTTCGACAGCACATCTCCCGACACACCTGCACAGCAAAGTCAAGTTATCAACCGTAGAGCAAACAGTGGCGTATTTAAAATGAATGCTCACTTGGCAGAAAAAACCCAGGAAGTTACCAGCCTCGTATCAATATAATAATTCTGTTAAACGCACAAATGAGGCCTTGACATTATCAAGGTCAGAAATGAGGTTCACTCTGGATTGGTCGCATTTCACAGCGTTATGCTCACAAAATTTATGCTTAACATGCGAAGTGTCATTAATTCGCTGCAATTACGTGACAGCTTGAACTTCAGAATGATAGAGTTCGTTCAAGAGATTTATAGCGGCTATTACCATTCGTCCAATACCACACTGCACCCACCGCTCAGTGCATACCTTACATATGTTATACCACTGGGTATAGACCTCTTAGTACATAAGTACCTAAATGCATGCTCTCTCTCGCTACTGATACAAAAAAAAATTATACAGTTGAACGACACATGCTCACCGAGGTTGGAGAGGCCCTCCAAAGCTCGCTGCTCATTCTTGATGTGGTCCAAAAGTGTAAAAATGTCGGTGTAGTCCATATCGAAGTGCATACCATTGATGAAGAGAGCAGCATCGTGAGGTCCGATATCGTGGTGCGAGCGCAGATAATTTTGGTTCTTCAGAATCTCGCGCTTCATTTTATCATCCACCTGTCGAATGTGAGAAGGAACTAATATATTGCGCTTCTAAGTGCCAAAAGTGAGGACAGAGGCGGATAACACGTGAAGAAACAAAACACCAACAGGCTAGGTAACAATGAGCCAACAACCCAGAACTTCATCCATCCTCCCACTTGGGTGTATTATTAGGCCTCGTTATCACTACAACGGCGATTTAACAGAGGGAAAAACAAGGAACATACAGTACGTCGATTGGAACTTAGAACCCATGCACGACGGCTTTCCCACAAAGGATCAATGCGTATGGTAACGGCAAGTCGGGAAAGAAGAGGAATAAAAGAGGAGAGTAACTTCAAACCGAGTAGGTATGAAAGCAGAAGGGAGCAAACGGGGTTCAAAAGAATAGCGTCCCGAAGGCCTCGATAAGGTCAACGTAACCTACAGAATCCCCCTGAGGTCGCTGTTTCTAATTACAGAGGATAGTCGAACCTAACTTAACCCCATGGCCGATCTTATACCCACTGAGGGGTGTCACTGATGGGGACAGCTCCATCGAGCTGAGTCAATGACATTAGCTTCAACTTGGCCGGTACTTCAATCGTGGGCATCGGTTTTGCGCCTCTCGATAATTTCTCAGGCGGTAATCTTAAAAGGAATGTGCTTGAGATAGCTTCAAGCTTCAAACTAAAGGGTAATCAGTGTGGGAATAACCCCTGAAACGTGATCCATCCAAAGAAACAAAACAATCACACGAGACTGAAATTTCACACAAGTTGAAGTTAGTGAGATTAGCTTAACTCGATAGCGCTGCATGTCGAACTTATTCACAGACCAGGGCTTTTGGCCAAAACCTAATACTGTACTCAGCTCGCAGTAAACACTAAAAAGGAAGCTGAGCTGTGAAGTGGCTAGGTTACAGTACCTTTATTCTGATGAGCCTCCTGGCCAGTCTGGGGAAGTCCTGTGCTGTGTTGATGAAGGTGCTGAGCTTCTCCGCAGGGTCCGCAGCAGATAGCACATGCTGGGATGCCTGCATGCTGAGGTGCTGCAGCTGCCATACCTAGCACACAAACAGAGTTAAATAAGACAGCTGGAATTAGATGGGCCAACAGTCCAGTTCCCAAGGAAGCTACGGTCTCCTGCGAGCTACTACCGTTAAAATTAAAGCCAATTATTGAACATGTTAGAAGCAGGGTTGCGAATTGGACGGTAGAAGCTCTGTCTGGACTTTTGGGACAAGCAACTGTCGGAATCCCGATTCGCTGTGCCGAATGACCTAAAATTCCTCAGCAAAGTAGACTGGCAATACAGATAAAACGCTAATTTTCGTCCGATAGCGGGTGTCGTACTCCAAAAGCAACACCACTTCTATGCTCCCGAAAACCATCTACTTCGCTTAAAAATCCGACTGAGGAATTCTTGTTACCAATGAAATAGAATCACACAATGCTCAGGGTTTAGCATTGGATTCTATTGATAGATGAGAACACATTTATCCACAACACCTTAAAACAGAGAGATGCAGGAACGTGAAACTCGTCAATTTTGCAAATGCACAATCATACTGTTAGCTTTTCACAAGGCACAGTTACATGTAAGCTACACTTGCACCTCAGACATGACAAGTGAAACGTAAGGGTGCTGGGGACAATTGTCTTTTTAACACCAGATGACATACAAGAATTGCACGGCTTCTGAGATAAGACATAGCTACGTACCGTGACAGCTGGAACACTGGTGTTTTGCTAACAAGTGGCACGAGAAGACATGTATAAGCAAACATGTACCGTTTCTCGGCCAGCACGTGAAATAACGCCAAATGGCATTAACAGTTGGACCATAGACAGCCATTTTAGGCAGACGTTACCTGCCTCTGCCATTACCTACGTATACATACAGTGGTAGGTACCAGCATTCTTAGTCCTAATTCTTTGTTTCAGTTTTTTTTTTTAAGAGAAGTCACTTTCCCAACATAAAACTAAAAATGTGTTTTAGAATCTGATCACTGGAGGGAGTCGTGCAAGAACCAACGTAGCTACCACTGTAGACGGTAATATATTTACAACAACTTTCGGGATAAAACACGCACTTAGAATACATTACCTTCATGGGGGCCATATCATGAGAGCTTTGCACAAGGTGCTTCTTGAACTCGCTCAAATCAGCTGACAGATCAGGATACCGGGACCTGGGGGTAAATATGCACTTCACATAGTAAAGAATCATAGCAGTACATCAGTACTAGGCTTTCATAACGAGCGTCTTCATTATAACATCAACACCCAATCTTAGTAAATGGAATCACTACCACACTAGCGCATTAATGATAGCCATAATACAGAAACGTAATTCTCTATAGTACCACATAAGACAGATGCGCTGGATGAACCTACTCTTACATCAAAGAGCTAATGCATGATGCACTTTAGCATAGCAAAATACTGGGCAACAGTAGCTTGTCTGACTACGGTGGTCTTCCTTCAAGACGCTGAAAACACGGCATATAAGTTAAATTGAGCAAGTTAGGTAGAAATATTAAAAACAGCTGAGCAAGTCTTGTGTCCATCACCCAGCTGCTGGAATGAAGTACACCCAAAATCAGCGCAAGCCCAACGAGCTATCTACGCACTCCATGACACACGCACGCACCCTATTATACACACAGCTTCAACCCACGACACAACCGTGAATAGGTTTTGCATCAGTGGGGATAGGTACTCAAAGTGTCAGAGGGCGAGCCTGCTCGAACTCACAGGCTAGGGCAACCCAACAACACACACAAGAAGGAAAAAATACAGCGAAATCTTAGGGCCGAGAGTGAAATGGAGAAATCCTGCTGATATCAAGAGAAGCACACGGGCAAAATGAAACAAGATCGAGGATACAACGGCGCAGACAGAGAAGTTAAAAAAAAAACTCATTTGTCTGTGGTCTCTGGATTTCTCACTCTTGCATTGTACCACTTGTGTGTGTTACCTTTGATTATGCAAATACAATTTCTTTGCTTATTTTTCAAGATAAGTGTCAAACAGTTGAAACGTTAATAGTAAGTTAGTGCACAGGTATGTTGTAACAACAAAAACAATTAGAGAAAATTAAAATGGAACCATTTCCCACGTTTTGGGAACATTTACTCAAGGCACGGGGTTCTGCTGCTACCCCAGATTAAGCAACATCACTCTCTAGTCAACATGGGCAAGAAAAGCGGTCTAACCGGTGAAGAAAAGATGAAAGTGACCGCGTCTTTGGCTTCTGGTAAGACATAGACAACGCTCAACGTTTCCAAGAAATTACAGCGTGATCACCGAACAAATAAAGCTTATGCAATTGAAGGTAAAATCAACCAGAAAACTCCGGATGAGCCTCTACGAGGACAATGACTGCTCGGGATATGCGACATTTGAAGGTTTCTATGGCTAGAAAACAACTTTCTACAAGTAGCCTAAGGCGATATTTGAAAATGCTGGAGCCCCAGTACTAATCAGAAAGAAAAGATGTAAGGTTCTGCATAAGCTAGGGAAAGTGGAAAAGGCAATAAAACGACCACTTCTAACAAAAACTCATGAAGAAAGAAGGGTCAAATGGGTTGAAGAGAACATGAAAACTTATTTCTCCAATGTCATATTTACTGACGCAAGCAGAGCCACTCTTGATGGTCCAGATGGATGGGAGTCTGGATGGGTCCTCCATGACCGACCTCAACAGACACGGCTTAAGTGTCAACAAGGTGATGGAGGTGTAATGTTTTGCGCCGGGATAGTAGGTGACACCCTTATTGGTCCATTTGAAGTGGCAGAAGGATTTAAACTGGATACAGAATGGCACTGCCAGTTTCTTGAAGGCAACTTGATTCCATGGCTTGATGAGCAGACTATTGCACGCAGATCCAACTTGGTATTTCAGCACGATAACGCTCCCTCACGCCGAGCACGATACGCTGCTAACTGGCTTACGGATGGAGGATTTGAATCAAAAAGGATTATGACCTGGCCAGCGAATAGCCCTGATTTAAATCCCATTGAGAACCTCTGGGCAATGATCAAAAGGAAGGTCTACGAAGGTGGTCGGCAGTTTTCGAGCAAAGTAAGCCTGTGGAATGCAGTAAAAACAGCTGCAGATTCTATTCCACCATCTTAACTATCAGACCTGACGAAGTCTGTTCATAATCGCCTTGAAAACATCATGAAAAATGGAGGTGCCATGTTCAAAATTAATTTGTTTTGTTTACCACTACTGAACATTTATTTCAGTGTTTATTGAATTGTTTTGGTTATAATTTCTTGGTTTTGGACGAGTAATAAAAATATTCCTGTTCATTTGTATTTATTTCATCTTTATGATAGCTTTATTAACTTGTTGCATAATCTGAGGTAACAGTAAAAAAACTTGTAAATAAGCAAATTGTATGATAAACTTAGCAAATGGCTAAATATTTATTTTACAAGTGTTGTTTATATTTGCAACACAGTCATACATTTAGTGAATATTGATGTTTCAAAGTTCGACACTTATCATGAAAAATAAATTTTAAAAATTGCATTTGCATAATCAAAGGTAACACACAGTAGAAGTGATCTATATCATCAAATACGGTTCCCATCCAAAGGAAGAATAAATGATTTTACTTAGTTACTTGACACTGGGACACAATGTCCAATTCTGTGCTAAGGAAAGAACACCAGAGAGCAAACAAAAAACCCTGCAGTGTTAGCAAGGAGCGGAGAAAGAAAAAAAAACACAACACGGAATGGTTTCGAGGAGTAAGGTTTTACAATCTTACGGTGATATATAGGCATTAAAACAAAATGCAATACAAATCTACGGAAGTAGTGTTATTTGCCAGGGCAGCGATATTAAGTCGCAGCCTACTTAATGCCATTGTTACAGACTAATATACATCAATAGATAAAATATTAGCTAAAGTTGAAAAAACATCTTTGCATAGGCCTATAAGTTGGCCATGCACTAACCTAAGAGTGGAGAAAAGAAAGCCCTCTGTATGTGCCTCGTCCTCTCCCAGCTGCTGGTGATCAGCCTCTTCATCCTCAACTCTGGTGTCATCCTGGGCCTTGTACTCGGTACTCTTTATAGCGAGCTCCACACCGTAACCACTGAGCCGCACGCGTTGGCTGCCTGGATTCTGGTCAGGGGAAAGATTAGATATTTCGTTGGATTAGATACGCGAGTTTTCAGATACAGTAGTAGAGGGAACAGCCATTGATTTCTAGTGCCGCGGGTATCACGCCTGACCCACGCCACACACACTTCATGGTGTTTTTACCGCTCTCTTTTGAGAAGACAGTCTGCAGTTCGATACATACTGTATACATTTGAAAACGAATACATAGGAAACGTCATCTAAGTGTGACACTGAGGTAGTGAACAATGACATGCATGTCATAATAGTTTTAAGACATCACAAGAAGTACAGTAGGGTTAAAAAATCCATCTTCATATAGCACTTTATATCATTATTACACCGGATTGGATAGTTGAACCCTTGATCTTCACAAAGAAGGTAAACTAACATGGGAAGAAATAACATACAGTATGCAAGAAAGTATTACTACACACGATCTAGGACTTTCTGGCACATGAAAACAATAAGTTGAGAAAGAAAAGGAAGAACAAAATAAAGGAATATGAGAGAGGAACGAAGGAATGACGTCCCGAAGGAATAGTTATGGCTAATATGACCTATAGTGTCTCCCTAGGGTTGCTGTTCACCATAACATAAGACGGGCGAACCTAACTAATCTAGGCCTGTGGCCTATGGCCCTTACTACACTGCTGCGGGGCACTTTACTTCTAGACGAGACTGAGTAGCACTTCTAACGCTATGCAAAAGTCAATACAATCAAAATTTCTAAATAAATTGAATGACACGAAGAAAAAATCTTGTGGCACTGAGGCACTCCCTTCTTTCCATGGCATGGGAGACGACACTTCAATTTCAATAAATACCTATATACATATTAGGTATTCTGTAGACTGTTGACCAGATAACTCCTGAAACCAGAGCACTCTGAGAGTGCATACCAACGCCAAGCAAGGCAACGGTACCTACCGAAATGTACAAATCGGTTGAAACTGTGATATCCTTTGTATCAACACCAAAATCTAATAATTTATGCCTAATAACAGTTCTTTTAACTTTGTAAAAGATCCATTCATAAGTTTTTGAGTTATGCTGCTGACAAACATTCTAAAAAACATTAGGTAGTCAAACACACAAACGGACCAACCAATCATCACCGAAGTTTAATCATTTGTGTCTTTCAACATTACTAACAATTTCTGTCAGTTTCATAAAGATCAGTTCATAACATTTTGAGTTATTTTGCTAACAAGAATAAAGTCAAACACAGAGACAAACAAACGAATAGACATATCGTCACTAAATATTTGTTCATTTACTATTCGTAATATAGTCTACCAAACAACTCATGCAAATTTCATAAAATGCAGACGACACCATACAATGTATGGTGTCGTCTATGGTTAGGTATGTCATTAAAAAAATGAGGGAGACAAACAAACCGATTAATAGATCTTCACCAAAAGTTAATCATCTATTCCTCCTAACATACTCAAGAATCCCTGTAAATTTCGTTGAAATCCGTCTATCACTTTTCGAGTCATCTTGGTGGCATCACAGACAAATAGACAAACTCGACAAACACATAACCTCTGGTGGCAGTAAAGCTCCCGACGAGAGTCTGGACAATAGCTCCTTCGTCAGATGACAGGGTAGTGGTGGTGGACCAGGTGTAATCAAGCGCAAGATGAGCAGAGATTACGGTCAGGTCCGGAGAGGAGCCCGGACCGTCCCGAGGGACCCTGGTGGGCGAGTCGCCATTGAGGAGACAGTAGGATCCACTATTAATGGAATCACTGCTCTCTTCACCCCGCGCGGCGGCCCGCTCATCCTGGGTTACAGAAAACCAGTAGGTAAGTGTTGTGGGCGTTAAAGTCACCCATTATAAGGGTGTCAGCCAGAGTCAGCAAAAAGGTGGAAAAGTTGAGTCTGTATCCAGAGGGCAAGAGGTAGCTGGAGGAACGTATATGTTAACTCGAGTGAGGGATGAGGAGCACAGGGTGACGGTGACATCCAGGTGTTCCACTGTGTGGTCATTGGGGAATAGGTAGTTACTGGTTATCTGCTGGTACGGGATTTCCTGTCTGATTAGGAACAAAAGACCGCCACCGCCATTGGAGGCAGGACGATCTCTTACGACTGGGGTATAGCCAGGGACGACGAGGTGGGAAGAGCTGGGAGTGAGTTTAGTTTCCTGGAGGACTGCGACGGCAATATTACTGCTGTGGAGGAAAGCAGATCGACGGCAATATTACTGCTGTGGAGGAAAGCAGATCGACGGCAATATTACTGTTGTGGAGGAAAGCAGATACTTCAGACTCTAACGCCCACAACACTGACTTGTTTTCTGTAACCCAGGAGGAGATGGCCGCCGCGCTCGGTGAGGATATCAGTGATTCCATTAATAGTGGACCCTACTGTCTCGTCAATGGCGACTCGGCCATCAGGGTCCCTCGCGACGGTCCGAGCTCCTCTCCGGACCTGAACGTTATCTCTGATCATCTTGCACTTGATTAGTCCTGGTCCACCACTACCACCCTCTCATCTGACCATCTACAAATCTCGATCACAGCTGAATCTAGTAACTCTACTCCCTCCTGTCCCAGACGCAGCTTCATTAACTTCAGGAAAGCTAACTGGGATGAGTTCACACGCGAGTGCGAGGAACTAATTACCTCCCTCCCACCCTCTTCTTCTTGTAGTGGCGGACTGACGGCCCTCAATCAGGCCCTCGCATCACTAGCTAAACGCCACATCCCGGCAGGCAATCGCAAGGAATATATCCCTCGGCTCACCCCGGACACCAGAGACGCCATCACCCGAAGTGATCATCTCCGCTCCACGACTCCTCAAGACCCCTCCCTTCCTCAGTTACAACAAGAAGNTTTCGAGGAGTAAGGTTTTACAATCTTACGGTGATATATAGGCATTAAAACAAAATGCAATACAAATCTACGGAAGTAGTGTTATTTGCCAGGGCAGCGATATTAAGTCGCAGCCTACTTAATGCCATTGTTACAGACTAATGTACATCAATAGATAAAATATTAGCTAAAGTTGAAAAAACACCTATGCATAGGCCTACAAGTTGGCCATGCACTAACCTAAGAGTAGAGAAAAGAAAGCCCTCTGTATGTGCCTCGTCCTCTCCCAGCTGCTGGTGATCAGCCTCTTCATCCTCAACTCTGGTGTCATCCTGGGCCTTGTACTCTGTACTTTTTATAGCGAGCTCCACACCGTAACCACTGAGCCGCACGCGTTGGCTGCCTGGATTCTGGTCAGGGGAAAGATTAGATATTTCTTTGGATTAGATACGCGAGTTTTCAGATACAATAGAAGAGGGAACAGCTATTGATTTCAGGTGCCGCGGGTATCACGCCTGACCCACGCCACACACACTTCATGGTGTTTTTACCGCTCTCTTTTGAGAAGACAGTCGGCAGTTCGATACATACTGTATACATTTGAAAACGAATACATAGGAAACGTCATCTAAGTGTGACACTGAGGTAGTGAACAATGACATGCATGTCATAATAGTTTTAAGACATCATAAGAAGTACAGTAGGGTTAAAAAATCCATCTTCATATAACATTTTATATCATTATTACACCGGATTGGATAGTTGAACCCTTGATCTTCACAACGAAGGTCAACTAACATGGGAAGAAATAAACATACAGTATGCAAGAAAGTATTACTACACAGGATCTAGGGCTTTCTGGCACATGAAAACAATAAGTTGAGAAAGAAAAGGAAGAACAAAATAAAGTACCTTCATTAGGAATATGAGAGAGGAACGAAGGAAAGACGACCCGAAGGGCTAGCTTAGGCTAATATAACCTATAGGGTCTCCCTAGGGTTGCCGTTCACCATAACATAAGACGGGCGAACCTAACTAATCTAAGCCTGTGGCCTATGGCCCATACTACACCCCTATGGGGCACTTTACTTCTAGACGAGACTGAGTAGCACTTCTAACGCTATGCAGAAGTCAATACAATCGAAATTTCTAAATAAATGAATGCAAGCAATTCACTGCCACCTCTACCCCTGTCCAGCTACTCCGCCTAGACGGAACAGGCGACTCCTTCAAAAGCGTCACATCGTTGATCATGAGTTCACCCCCTCTCAAGTTCGTGAGGCCATTTGATGCCTCAGTTACCTCCACAGCTGTGAGCCCAGACCAATTGTCTATTCTACACTTTAGGCATCTGGGCGCGCAGGGTCTCATCTGACTAGATTATACAAGCTCTCCTTTGCTCACGCCGACATCCCCGCCTTATGGAAGTTAGCAGTTAAGTCTATAATCGCCATTTTAAAACCATCTAAACCTGTGGATAAAGGATGCTATTACCGCCCAATATCGCTTCTGTGTCCCTCTGCAAAAGTCCTGGAGCGCCTCCTGCAGCTTTTCATAAATGAGGCTTACCAACCTGTTCCTCACCAGCATGGTTTCCGGCCTATGCACTCCATCACATCTGCTCTACTGCCTTTGGCCTTCCAAGCAGCCCGCAGCATGAACAAACTCAAACCGACTGACGGCACGGTGGCTTTGCTGATTGACTTCAGCACAGCGTTCGACACCGTTCATACTGAGGGCCTCCTCTCCTCAGTTTCCAGCACCACAATGTTGCCAGATGGCTCGCGGCTTATCTCAGGGGAAGAGCAGCCTGCTGCTCCTCATTCCCAGTTCCAGGCTGTCAAGGTGGGAGTTCCTCAGGGTTAGGTCGTCTCGCCTTCCCTTTTCAACCTCTACATCTGCGACTTCCCCATTCCTCGGGACCAGCTCTGTTGCCCTCTGTAACATCATATGCCGACGATTTCACTGTCGTGGCGTCCCATCGCAAACCTCTCACTGCTGCTGCTGCTCTGTCGGATCACTCTGACTTAATCAGCAATTGGGCAGCTGAAAAGAGCCTTACCATATCAACCTCCAAATCCAATTCAACACTATGGACGACCGACACTCATCAGTCTAGACTCGACCCTGGTATCACTATTGACGACACTGCTCTGCTTCTGGAGCGCCGCCCCAAGATCCTCGGCGTCACTTTTAACACTCACTTTATTTTTACACCGCACATCGCTTCCACAGCTGCTCGAGCCTCCAGCCGCCTCAGACTGCTCAAGGCCCTAGCTGGCACATACTGGGGCCAGTGCAAGGAGACTCTGCTTCTTACATATAAGGTAGCTATTCATCAGACCTCTTTTCACCTACGGTGCTCCAGTCTGGTATCCTGGAGCTCGCCAGTCCTCGGTTCGCGAGCTGCAGACGGTTCAAGACGCCGCTCTCCGCACAGCGACTGGTTGCCTATGCATGGCTTCCGCGGACCATTTCCACTCAAAAAGTCCAAACTCCTGCAGGTCGATCAATCTCTCGACCTCCAGTGCCGTCAATAACTTGTTTCTGCCCTACATCCCGAGCACCCAGGCCACTCTATTGTCACCGCACAGGCTGGCCCCTGTCTCATCCGCCACAACCTAGCAACCCAAATTCCAACCCAACATCAACCAATTACCGACAACATAATGCCTTCTGAAGAGTACCACTCAGCAGTTTCCTCCCTCCATCGGTCTACCGTGCAACCTTCACCAGATCGCCTCCCAGTAAACAGGTTTTGGGCTTTGCCCCACCAGAGATCTCACCCGATGAGGCGGTCCTCTCCCGAGCGGCCCGCTCCACCCTATCAGAATTACGTTCAAGTTTTTGCTCTGATGTCTTACCGCCATAGGATTGGGCTGGCGGACTCAGTCTCCTGCCCTGAGTGCCACGTCGGCCCCCACACCCTGAACCACATGTTCGAGTGTCCCGCCCACCCCACTACCCTCCTTCTCACCTCTCTATGGGACAGTCCTCTATCTGCATCTTACTTCTTGTGCTCTCTACCTTCTTTTTCATACCTTCTGTCACGTGTCTGATCCCCTCCGGAGCCACCTCCTACATCACTACAACAACATAGCTACTTGGAACAATCAGAGTTTCAACTTTGCATCCACTGTATACACTTGAACTGAAATTTGATGAAGGTATTAATGAACTTAGCAATCAAAGAGCTGCATCTATCTTCTGCAGATACATAGCTTTTTCACTGTGTAACAAAAAAATAAATACTAATGAAAAAATCATTTTATCACACGAGTTTTACGTATAGGGCCTATAGCTACCTACCACAAGCTACTAGTAGCTACAATCTGAATTTAAAGTTTACTGCAGCGTTAAGCAAGAAGCATTGATGCATTTTCTCGATTTTGGGGAACATGATTTACCATCTAGGAAATGACTGGCTTTTCAAATACAGCTCTGCCTTAGCCACAAACCTGTACAAAAGGTCGTAGTATGTAATCCACAATTCCAGCATTGACCAATTTCACAAGCTCTTCATGGCAGCCACCAAAGGCAGGAGACCCAATTTCAGCATAGAGCACGACGGTGTTCTGCACATAAAGAATTAAAACTCAATTGTAGTTGTAAGTTCACACTAAGGAAAAGTCTGAGGATGCGCAACTGTAGCTCAGCACAATCAGGAAACACAGTGGCGAGAAATTCTAGAAACTAAGTCATAGATTAGGTTCGACAGTTCGTTTACAAATCAGACAGGTGTTTCACTAAAAGAAGTCTCATAGCTACTTAGTTTCTGAAAAAAAACTTTTGCATCATTTGAGGAGACTTTCAAATTTACAACTACATACTCGAAATAATGGGATTGACTATCGAGATCTGATTCAAATTGCACACTGTGCAGAGAGAGCCCCCATTGCAACAAAAACAGCTAGCCATCATATTATTCTGAACAATACAGTGCATGATCCTGATACTTATGAATGGCTAATATTGAAGGGGAATATTATCTTGATTCTCACTTAGCTACAGCAGCACCTAGGTAGCTACCTTAAATGCCAAGCACAAAAATGCAATGCTAAAAACGGCTATTTTTATATTTCACCACTAGTTAATTAAGCTAATTATGACACAATAATCAGACTAGCATCAAAAACTATCCTTAAGCTAGATTTGCAGTATCATAACTATGGTTGCCGAGTCAGACTAAGTTTGACTTTTGGGTTTTTTCTAGTTTCTGACTCTGACTCCTTGGTCCACAAATTTATTGAGTCCAACTCTTTTTCTCAAACAAATAGGGAGAATGTTGCAATGACTCTTTTGCAATGGCGAGTGAAGGCTGAGTATCTCTGGCGGATAGCACCTGCGATCTTACCTTCGGCTTCGCTGGATCGTCTCCGCTCAGGAGGACAGTTGTTAGTCGTCACACTCTCTTTAATGACAGTAAGTACTCTACCTTCACTCACTAGCATATTTCATTTATACTGCATGTTTTCATGAGTAATAGTTATGTATCAAAAACTAGGGATTTTATTCGGTTATCTAATCAACTGCTTGCTCTCCTCCTGGCCTTGAGCCGAAAGAACCTTCAGGTTCTCCCCCAGGGTTTCCAAGTTTTTTTTTTTTTTTTTTGTGCAGCTACCTCCCAGCCTGTGCGTTTCATATACCCAGTACCCTAAGCCTTAGCTTCAGGTGTATGGCGACGAACGCTTTGTCCAAGAAACCATGAAACTTTGGGTTCTGGGAATTCATCTGCCTCCAGAGGTACTCTGCCTTCACTCACCAGTGC
>LQNS02276620.1:13364776-13378783 GCA_001587735.2 Parhyale hawaiensis
TTATTGTCTACATACGATCCAGGCTATGTAATGAGAACGTTGTTTGACATCTGGGCTGGTTCATTTTGATAGATTTTAATAGACTTTTCCAGACTTATAAATATTGAACCCAGCTTTCGGAACACGTCGAATTACTATAAGTCTAAAGAAGTCGATAAATATCTATCAAGATATAGAGATAGACTATGTCACAAACTGTACGCAGAGCTTTCATACCTAGAACTACTTATTTAGAAGTATAGAAAATATACTCAACAAATAACTTTTATTCAATACACCAATTTTCATACGGAAATATTACCGGCGGCTACTGACGTGAGGTAAAGGATTTGTAAAGGTCACCTAAATTTGAAGCTCGATGGTTGACGTTCAACATACAGAACTGGCAAGCTAAATTTCTCAGCTAGTCGAAGTGAATACGATGAGCAACAGGATAAATTTGATGGGTTACGTCTCTCGGAAGTAACCATTTCGGAAGAAAAATCCTTCTATACGGAAGAAGGCTCACCTGAGCCATATTTCACGTCTTGTTGATTCTCATAGGTACTCCCGATCCTCATCCTGACAAGCATCACCTGAGCCATATTTCACGTCTTGTTGATTCTTTTAGGTACTCCCGATCCTCATCCTGACAAGCATCAGATTCTCTTCGCTCCAACGGGTTCTACACACATCATCCATAAAATAACGACGCAAAATTACTGCAGTTGCGTTCTTCTGGAGCTGGAAACTGGAGAACCAGACAGCTGATGAATAGCCTGCTTCCAGCTGTCCACTGCTGCGGTGATGGACCCTCTTCACCAGGCAAACGACAACATTCATTGTGTGTGCACATCAGCAAGTATGCAGGAATGGTAGGTACGAAAATAGCTGTTCTCAAGAAAGCGCAAGATTGACGTATGCACTAGTCAATGGAGCTCTTGTCGTTGTACAATGAGATTAATATCGCATTATTGTTCGATATGTATAGGCTTTTGCCCGTTCGTAATCACGCGCATTCAATTGCACACACTTTCGTAACTAAAACTCTATTAGTGCCAGTTACTCTCTGATCCAACACTGCTAATACAGAAGGATGCGCTACATCTGCCTAAACTCAAACATTTCGCCGTAAGTTAAATATGAAAGATTCACAGCCATGCATATCACCAGACTTGATTCGAGCACCAACGCGACATTCCATTGCTAAACAACACTACGGACCCCACGGAGTTTCTAGTAATAATGTTACTGGTCCTCAGGGATAAGACATGCAAAACTGATACTTCGTAAGCGTCACACTATTCGAATATCCTCAATGGAATACTCGTATCGATAGAGTAAAAAAATCTCACTAAAAGGGTTGCAGGGCCAAATATTTTTGGGGTACAGGAAGTCGTGGAGTCGGAATCTGGTTGAATCCAGGAGTCGGAGTTCGACTTGGTTCATTCGACTCCACAACCCTGCTCACTAACCACGTAGCTATCAAATTTTCTAAGTAGCTAATACTCAAATACCAAAACGACAAGAGACGCGCTATCGAGAGCGGCAACACATTAATAAGAACAAAAAGGAAACTTACATGTAAACACAAACATTAAACAAGCTAATAAGTACAGGACAATACTCTGCAACAGACAAATATAAACTAAGTTACAACGAATGCAAATCAAAGTATTGTTGTGATAATGGAATGTTCGTACGCGTAGGCCATTAACAGCGGTCATGTTGCGTTAGTAGACCGCCATGACCTAATACTACTTCAGTTTCTGCAGCAACAGAAGATAAACGAGTTTAATCTTCAACGAAAATAAAAAAAAAAAACAATTAGCCATATACTACGTGAGACAGCAGTTCTACTAAAAAAGTTATGCAATGTGTCTTCTGCAGAGTTGGTCCACGGACTCTTGAATATATAGCTCAAATTCATGAGAATGGCTAATCTTGATAGGCAGCACACTTCCGTGTGCAGCGGAGGACACAGGCGACAGAGACAGTATACATGCTTACATTAACGGATGTAGAAGTCGCATGGTCCCTGTTCAACATAAGTTTCACTGAAGAACAAACCACGAAGCTATACATCAATTCGAGCAACTGAAGCAATTACTTGGTCCTGTCCTTGTTGGCTCGGCTTATCTGGAACAAAAGTAAAAAGATCTTGTCATATGCTTCCAACAGCTGATTATCAACACTAAAACACGAACCATCGGCAACACGTGCCCTACACTTACTAATATATGGTTTGCGTTTCACGGTCCCTCATAGCTCTCGCGGGCTGTCCTACGTACTTATGTAGATCGGCGTCCTGTAACTGACCGGGGCGCACAGGCGTCAAACTCGCCATGCGCTATGTGCGTTTCGACTACTCTATGTAAGCGCATCGGTGTGCATGCGGGCGGCGTTCAAGTTCGTGTGCTGTGCTGCTCGCTGTATTGCACATTAGGTTAGGTTAGCTAAGGTAAGGTTAGGCTAGGTAGTGCTTATTGTAGTGCTTCTAGTGATTGTGATGCAGCAAGAAAGCTTACTTGAACGCACCCACAGTGATGAACGTACACAGAATGGCGAGTTTGACGCCAGTGCGGTCGGGGCAGTGTGATGCCTCTGCAGACAGATCCAGTATCACTTGCGGCTCTTCCAGCTTGAGCTACGCCGACTGCAGTTGCTGAGTGTAACGGCTAGTTGCTGGGGTTCCCTCCTTACAAGCCAGAATATGGAAGACCCTGGAAAGTCCGAGGGTGCTTCCAGCGCTGTAGTGGTTCCGTTAAGGCTTCAACAGAGGGTTCCTAGGAAGACCTAGGAGTGCTGTCTAAGCCGTATTCAGTCCGATAAGGCTAACCAGTACATGTTCCTGGCTGTGTGCCAGACTGTAACAGCGGTCTTCCTGACAAGTCGAAGAACCCACTCAGGCGTAACTTGTCTTGCGCGAAGTATATAGCTTTAAGGTTAGGCAAAACGAAGTAGGCTATGTTTCCCAGGAGCTCTACATGCAAAATTCAATGAATCTACCATCTCAGGAATATGATAACAAGTACAAGATTTTATTTAATCCTATACACAATAATTTGTTCGTGAAGATATAGATAGGAATTTTATGCATTGCTTATAGAAGGAGTACATATCTACATTTATCTAGCTTGCATACAATAGGCAGCATTATGAAATATAAATATAGCACTTGCAGGTGTAACACAACTACCAACAAACGCGCAACAGCCACGTCACGTGGCGGAGCACACGAGGTTCAGGGTGGCCGCTACCCAGGTCGCACTGGCGCCAAACTCGCCAATCTGTGTGCGTTCAAGTAAGCTTTCTTGCAGCGCCACAAGCACCAAAACTATTACAATAAGCACTACCTAACCTTACCTAACATAACCTAAAATTACCTCACCTAACCTAACCTGCGATACCGCGAGCAGCACAGCACTCGAACTTGAGCGCCGCACGCACACCGGTGCGCTTACAGAATCGTCATAAACGTACATAGCGCTTGGCGACCCGGGTGCGCTATCGTCTTTCGCGACGGAGATGTGTGCGTGTTTGTGTATGCAGATCGTGTGTGCGTGAGCGGCGTTCAAGTTGGTACGCCGCGCTGCTCGCTGTATAGGTTAGGTAAAGCAACGTTAGATAAGTTAAGATAACATTAGGTAAGGTTAGAAAGGTTAGATTGGGTTAGGTTAGAAGGTTAAGTTTGCCTAGGTAGTGTTTATTTTAGGGGTGGCGCGCGCAGAAAAGCTTACGTGAACGCAAAACCGTCGTGAAAGACGATAGTGAGACCCGCGCGGCCTGACACACGAATATGTTGATTTTCATTTCAAGAGCATGATTTCAATTAGAAAGTTAATAAAAGTCTAAAGTACTCAGCGAAAGAAAGAAAGCCCAATATGGTTAAGTCTATGCCTCTTAGGCCCGGCATGTACTTGCAGCTTACCTGATTATAAGATGCACAAGAAAACAAGCACAACATATATATTGTATATAGTTACCATACTTACAAGAAATCTGGTATCGCCCGCTCCTACGTAGTGTTTCTCACACCAGTCCGAAATGTTCTGTTCTATGCTGCGCAGGGCCGTGTGGCTCACATCAACAGCACCAACAAAGACCTTTGCAACAGAAAGGCTGCCGTACGATTGTGCAGCATCGAGGATGTACTGCACCTCGAGACCTGCAACAGGATTCAGTAGCTACAATGCCAAAGATTATTATTATTATTATATTCAGAAGTTCAAGTCTCCGTTTCCACAACAAAGGTGATATCACAGAGGAAGAAAGAAGGGACACTTAGCATGACGATAGACACGTGGTACCCATGCACGAAGGTGTTTGCACACAGGATCATGGCGCATGGGAATAGCAAATTGGAAAAGAAGAGGAAGAACAGATGGAAAAAAGATCAGCTGGAGTATGAATTAGGAAGGAAGGAAGAAAAGTGGGCACGAAAGAAAGACCACCATAACCCTCTCACATGTCCAGACGTGTATCACAGGTGGTAAGATTTACTACTGGTACCTTACAATGGATGCATACCTATCACACAGTTCATTAGCTAGCTCAGACAGTGACAGACAAGACGTAACTACTGCATGGAACTAGTGTAGCCGGTAGTTACAAATGAATGCACAATGCCAAGTGTCATATAGTTTGATATGTAGTTACATATAAACTACACATTGCAAATTATTTCAGTTTTTTCAGTGCTTCTGCAATGCATTTGCAAACGTATTACCTTGATCAAGGATGTGCCACAGCTGTAGACCGTCCAGAGACACACCATAGAGATAGCAATGCTTGGGCTGGAACTTAAGGATGTCTCCATTGGTAGCTTCCAGTTGGGCAAAATCGGAGAAAACGTCTTTCACGGTGCCCCTGAGAATGGACTGTGCCTGTTGATGAAGATAGAATGAGCTTTATAGAGGAGACACCGGCGGGCTTGCTCAGTAATGTTGTCAAGAATTAGTACGCAGTCTACAAGCCAGTGAATATCGTACCTAGTTCAAGCTTCACTATGGTGCGGTGTATAGTTAAGCGGGCGCAGTGCTACTACTGACAGAAAAAACGAGACACAAAACATTGCACAGGGACTAAGAAAAAGGAAAACGAAAAGATAATGAAGAGATATAAGTGCCAAGTGTCCCACAGTTTATCAGAGGAGAGTAGCAAGAAGACAGTTGATTTTCTCTGCGTACTAAAACTTGGTATGACGAGACGATTTCCTCGCCACAATGGGCAACCCATCTCATGGAGTAGCGAAGGAAACAGGAGCTAAATATACTTAACTATACAAAGTAGCCTCAAAAAGCAGGGATTGCAGCTAGGTGCAACAATACCCGCGGTAAGACAGGTAGCTACACGGGTTACCACCTCTTGGTGCATGAGGTCCATAGCTATTAGGCCTATGGCAGGGATGGGGAATGCCAGAATAGCCCCCTAATGGGAATCACAAATAAAACAGCAACCTCAAGAGTCACCCAAATCGTGGCACTAATTTAACACTGATTTCTAGTCTCGTTTCTTTTTGGAAATGCTAGCTAAAGACATTTTTAGATCAGATTATTTCCTAACCCCAGCTCAGAAATTTGAAGAGCTTTAGCTATTGATACCACCACCATTAAGAAACATTTTCTAAGGCATAGTCTTCAAAATATTTGCACGGCTCTTGATTCAGCTGGTTTAAGTGCCACTTCGGACAACTGAATATTGAAGGAGCCGCTGACGAAAATGGTGTTAAGCCAGGCATATTTTTACCTCCGCCAAGGAGCTTATGTTTTTGTCATGTTGGCCTGTCTGTCACAAAGATAACTCAAAATGTTATGAACGAAAGCTACAGGGCTTGTTAGGCATGTTAACTGTTAAACAGTAACAGATGATTAACTTTTGGTGAAAATCCGTGTGTCTGTTTGCCTATTTTTTATGAGTACCATAACTCAAAGAGCTATGGATGGATGTTCATGAAATTTAGTGATTTACACGAGCTGCTAGGTTTATTACTATGTAAGAGTAGCTAAATGACCAAATTTTTGTGGTTCATTTGTCACTGCGTTTGATATTATGCTTGTTAGCACAGTTATACGAAATTAACATTAGTTTTTAGCATTGTTGGAAGAAATAAAGGATTAAATTTTGGTGGTGATCGATGGGTCTATTTGTGTGTTAAACTAATGTGTGTTACCAGCATAAGTCAAAAAGATATGAACGGATCTTCAAGAAAATTAATTACAGAACCCGTTAATATTATTGAAAGGCACAAATGCTTAGATTTTGGTGTTGCTACAAAGAAAATCATGGTTTCAGAAACAATTTGAATTTTTGATTATGCTACCGTGGCCTTGTTTGGCAGAGGTATGGCTCTCACAGTGCTATCTCGTAACAAAATGAGACACAGTAGATTTGGAAGAATGCTTACCTTGGCAGCATTTGTCACACTGGCGCCCTGAGCAGCGGCAGAATTCTTGAACACAGCAGTCGTATGTGTTTTCGTAGCAGCACTTTGCACACTACCACCAGGTTGCTGCAGGCCAGCATGCGCGACTCCATTTACTGTTGCCCTGAGTTCGTTCTGAGGTATTTGGGACTTGATTGTAGCTGCTGAAGCTTTGTTAGAAGAAGCAGCAGCAGCAGCAGTGTTGTTCTTCTTGCTAGCAGCGGGCGATCCGGCGGTATTTTTGTTTGTAGCTGCAGAAACAGTATTGCTTTTGGTTGCGGCATTACCTTTTGCAGTGTTTGCAGATGCAGTCTTACTCTTTGCAGTGTTAGTAGGGGATGTAGTTTTACTCTTTGCAGTGTTAGTAGGAGATATAGTCTTGCTTTTTGCAGTGTTCGCAACCGCTGCAGTGTTAGCTTTGGTAGCAGATGTAGCATTGCCTTTAGCAGAACTGATACTGGGAGCAGTGCTGAGTTTTGCTGTGTTTGTAGCAGCTGCAGTGTTGCCCTTTGTTGTATTAGTGGCAGACGCGGTGTTGCCTTTTGTTGTATTAGTAGCAGACGCGGTGTTGGCTTTTGTTGTATTAGTAGCAGACGCGGTGTTGGCTTTTGTTGTATTAGTAGCAGACGCGGTGTTGGCTTTTGTTGTATTAGTAGCAGACGCGGTGTTGGCTTTTGTTGTATTAGTAGCAGATGCAGTGTTGCCCTTAGATGTATTGTTTGAAACAGACAGAGTGGGTTTGGTCACTGGTATTTGATAACTCTTGGAGGAACCAGCGCCAGCCATACTACCACTTTTAACAGTAGACGCCGCGTGTGCTACATTTAGGTTTTGAGACGTTGAGCTTTTCTTCGAGCCAGAGGAATTGCCCGACTTGGAGAATTGCACTTCATATGAAGCAGTTTTGCCGGACAGCACAGTGAAACAGGCTTGCCTTGCATTCTGTCTCAGCATGGATAGATTCTCATCACAAATGATAGACTCGACGAGTTTAGCAGGAGTAGGTTTCTTACCAGAAAAGGCAAAAAAGCAGTAGGAATCTATGTAACGTGATTCAAACTTTACGGGATTGGCTAAATCAACACACATAACAGAAACAGATCCATGCTGAAGGGCTCTGTGCAGCGTGAAGCCTTTTTCTTGAAAGTACTTGTTTAGTGGCATCATAATGAGCCGGGCCGTGTTGACGCCCAGGGCAAAATTAGGATAAAATTCAGCTGTTGCAACAACGTAGTGCATTATCTTCTGGGAAATGTTCGTAGCACTTCCAGCTTTGGGAGGCGCTAGCTCTAGTTTCACAAGATTGGAAAGAGACTCCATGAGTGGAAGGTCAAAGAGCATAGGAACAAGTTCCGATCTTGGTACCGCACGCCCACCATCTATCTTAATTGAGGTTGAGCTCTTAGATACTGTGGTATTCAGCTGTTGATTGTATTCAGCTGCTGTTGTTGTCACCTTACTTTTCTGAGACGCTCCAGGTCCAAAAGACTTTTGCCCAATCGACACAGGGGAGGAACTTTTTGCTTTGCCAGTACCTGTGACGTTAGCAGAAAATGGCTGCAACGAGGTCCTGGTACTTGATGAGCGAGCAGTATCATCCTGTGTCTTCTGAACTGCTTTAACAGTCTTGGGTGAAGAGGACTTGGAATGGTGAGCCCCTATAGGACTTGCACGAAGGTCATTCAATGATACACTCCCACGAGCGACGTCAGTGACTTTAGTGGCCTGAATTGCAGGCGATTTAGCCACGAGTTTGGAAACAATAGCTGGAGCAGCAGAGACAACAACCTGGTGTGTAACATAACTAAGCAGCAACAGTCGGCTCCTGAACGACACAGTTGCTTCGAGCGGCAGATTCACTAGCGTCGAGAGTTGAAATGCATCCATTGTTGGCAGAGACAGTTGATTTTCTCTGCGTACTAAAACTTGGTATGACGAGACACGAGCATGTTGTTCATGTCCATTGATGTCAGTGAAACTCAAAACGCCGTCAGTATCAGACGCAAACATGATCACAGCAGCCACCGGTGTACTGGCACCGAAAGGCTTTTCTTCAGTGCTTTGTCTTATGAGGTCTCTGATTTCAACAGCAGGTATGACATTCTCCGATCGCCACCTTGCAATGACAGCCTTCAGGAGGGATGGCAGTGGCTGTATAAAAGCCACTAATGCATACTGTGTTGCGGAATATTTCCCAACCGCAACAGCGTCACTGATTGGGAGACAAACGACAGTGATGTACTGGCCTTCAAGGCGAGCTACAAAACGTTTCCGCGCTTTTCCATTCTTGGTCGCGTTGTCAAACAAGTTGGTAGGTGGAAGAAATACATATTCTGAGTCCCTTGACAATATGATACAGTGAGCACATGAATGTATGACTAGAAGCCTCTGGTGTTCCAACGGTAATGAAGCAGGCATACTGCTCTGAACTGCAGTTGCAGGTTTTAGCATAGCTTCAGAGGGAGAGCTGGGAGCAGTGGGGGTCAGGTGATCAGTTTGAGGTTTTGTTGGGGTCTCAGGGAAGTTAGGAGCAATGGCCGTCAGACGCTCAATTTCCGTTTTCCACACGCCGTTAGATTCTTCAGGAGAGTTTTCCTCTTCCCCAAAGTGAAACGCGTGTTTCAATAGAGTGACGTCCACAGTGCTGTCTAGGCTGGCGCGCAGTTGCTGCAGGGTGCCAACACGAATGTCGGTGCACAGGAAACGCCATTCTGCCCCAGGAGATTTGGATTCATCTTGTTTTATGGTAGCAAAGCAGTTCTTTTTGAGGATGTCATGCAGGTGAACTTCTGCTTTCTTCATAGATCCATCAACACTCCTGAGAAGCTCAGGGGTGAAATAGGCGTAGTAACTTGTGCCATTCGGAACAAGAGAGAAACGTAAAACTCCATATTCTTTGCTCAGCATGACAACCTTGCCCAAGACAAGGTGGCAACCTCGGCTTGTATATTCACTGAGGGCTAGCATTTCAAAGAGCTCACAATACGAGACGGTGTCTCTCAATTCCCACTGGCAACTAATTTCCTGGTAACACGCAGGCCTGCTTCCGGTATGCGCAAGAACAGCAACGTGGGTTATGAGCCGAGAGTCCAAGAAGAGAGGCTTATCCAGTTGTACACACAAGGTGTTCAGTGATAGTTTTTTAATTGGCTGAGATAGAAGTTGCTGCAATATGTCATTCTTGTTATGGATGTTGAAATAGGGAACAAGTATTTTACAAGATGATGTTCGCAAGAAGGCACAGTTGTTCATCAAATTTTCTTTCTGGATGGAACAAACAAAATGTTCCACTGATTTTCTCTTACTCCATCCTGAAATGTCACTTTCACTGATCAGAGGAGTGGCATATTCTGTGGAAAATTGCCCACTTGGAAGTTCAATATGAGACTTTGGAGCTGTCCCATTGATGGCAACACTTTGTTCTTTTGATGAAGCTGGTACAAAGCTGGAAGAGATATCGCCGAAGCTGAGCAGTTCGGAGGCAGGCACATCATAATCATACCATTCAGGTAACTCACTTTCTTCAAAGAAGTCACCAGCAACATCAACCAGTTTTTCCGATGCAGCAGCAGAAGAGACAGGAAGCGAATTAGAAGAGAGCTTGCCAACAGAAGAAGTGAAAGACACGGCTTCGGAATCTTGCAATAGCAAGGATGAAGGCAGCACTCCGAACGAATAGTCAGTCGTTTTAGGTAATTCAACATCTCCATTTTCAGGTAATGATAACGCCACTCCTGAGTCCCAACCAAAACTAATCCGTGGCTCTTCATCATCATCCGACTCTCCTCCCTTGTCAGCTGTTTTCTGTCCAATGGCGACACTAACAAGCTGCTCTGCATCACACAATACAGAGTCTGCAGATTTTTCCAGCCGTTGAGCTTCTTGCAAACGGGCTGTTTCACCAGACACAAGGTTATCTTTAGGGCTACCTTCACTTTTGCTTTCAGCACCTTCACCATAGTCAGACGTGGAGTCAATTTTGTCCAACGAGGATAGAGTTGATGGTACGGAGAGACGAGGAGCTTCTACATCACACAAGTCAGCTGAACTACGAGCAGTGTTCACATCCTGTGAGACAAGTTCACTACTGGGCACGAGTTCAGGGACATCATAACGCACTGGTGTGCCTGAAGTTCGACCTTCAGGCTCAGGAGAGTTACTGCCAGACGCAAGTACCGCCTCAGAAATATTTTCAGAGTCTTTCTCAACTTCAGTACTGGCATCAGGCTTTGAGGACGAGCTGAGTGACACAGCCTCCGCATCTGAAGTATCTGCAGCGTCTTCACAAACTTCACCACTGCTGGGAATAGTCTCAGATGTGCTGAGCTCATAGGGGGACTGAGAATTTTCACGGGGAGTCTCTTCACCAGACTGGCAAAGCATGATAGAAGGTTTGTGCTCACTGCAGAAATGAATGCAACTTCTTGATGGCAACTCGTCATAAACAAAAAGCACTTCACCTGACGCCACAACTGCGTTCACATGTGTATTCATAACACACGTTTCTAGAAGTTTCTTCACATTGCTTTTGACTCGCCGAAGGAAAACTTTGCTAGAACTACAAGCTGCATGCCATGACCCTTCAGGCGAGTTAACAAAGATATGCAGAAAGTCTTTCTGAAAGGCAACAATGTGAGCAGGCACAACAGAGAAGTCTAATGAAGACAGAAGGCTGTCACTAAATGGTGCCACAATATTCTTGCCAAGCTCGCAGCTGTCTGATAGCAGAACGCCTTGGTTGGTAGAAGTATAAGCAGATATGTAAACAATGTCTTCGGTGAGAGTGACACAATAGCCATGTTCTTTGCAGGTGTGATGTCTCAGCACATGCGGAGTATCTACTCCCCAAGACATGAAACCACAAGCCATCTTAACACCGCTAACATCAGATGCACTCTCTAGCGAGTATAAAACGCTCACCCTCTCTACAAGCGGCATGGAGACCAGTTTCTCTGCCGGACACACGATGAACATGTTTTGGAGTTTTCCTTTGACAAGAACATGGCGGTCACTGTAGGCAATGACAAACACATCATCAACAACTGCACAGCCACGAAATTCCTTGCAACTTGAGACAACGTAGACATCCTCGCCACTGGTACAGCTAAGCTGTGTGGCAGTACCTGGTATGTGAACATTCTTTGATATTTCAGCATAAATACTGTCCAGACACTCTGTAATAGGGTCACTGTGAACAGCTTCTTCTTCACTTCGGTACAGATTCAACAATTTGTTGATTTGAGAAGAAACAGTGCCAAAAGACTCTCTTGCAGGGTGCTTGGACGGACTAAGTGGCTGCTTTCTGTTGATAACATCTATTTCTGAATCGCCATATGGGACGAAATCAGCAGACTCACTGGATGTTTCAGTGCTCAAGATCCTTTCCAAGTCAGGCTGCATGAATTCATCAGCAGGGTTAGACTTTTCCAACTGAGGATTGAGAGCTGTGGAATGTGATAAGAAACCTGGAACCTCACCGCCAGGATCAGAGAGCATGCCGTCTGTTGTTCCATTCATTACTGCATCCCCAGTAGACACAAATTCCGTATCAGCAGGGAGAGATGTTCCAGCTCCAAACTCTTGCAACTCCACAAGGCCATCACTTGCAGACATGACAGAAGTTGTGGGGTCCCTGGACTGAGGGTGAATACTTTCAAGAACTGGGGTACCCAAATGTTCTCCCATGTCAACTTCACAAGTACTAGGATTTGGTCCATTTATCAACTGCTCATAATCAGTACAACTTTCAGAGTCCTTCGCATCTGAGTTTGGGGAACAGTCCTCTTGTTCTGATATTGTAGCTTCTAGAGGGACAGAGTCTATTGGTGGAGTGATTTCATCTTCTTCATCTGATGCTAAGGGAGCTAGGTAGTCAGCATTATCATCAGACAGTTGCTCAACACAGCTTTTCCAAGACCTGTTCAAATCATTTGCATCAGCAGTGGTGTCCAAATCAACCGAAGCATCAGACGCAGGTGCATTTAATACAAGGTCTCTTACATCAACACCATCATTAGTTCTCAAAGATAAGTCGCTGAGATTGCAATACTGTCGGAAGTGGGAGTTTGCACCACCAATGAGACATGCAGCGCCTGTGGCAGACCCAGAACTATGGAGAACGTACGCAGTATGGGACAGATGAGATGCATCAGAGCAAAACTCCGCACACAAAGTAATATTTACATCATGGTTATTGAGGGAGCATTGCCAGGTTCCATTACATCGTCTCAGTAGAGCACACACATGGAGATACTGACAGTGCTCTGAGACTTGCGGTTTTCCACTACCATTATCAATCGTCTGCATGGATGATACGTTCTGCCACAGAGATGGAACGCTTTGCTCATAGAAAGCACCGATGACAGTTTGTGTGCTGAATTCAGCTTTACTGGTCTCTTCTAGTGTTTCAAGAATCACAGCTTTGATGCTTTTTGTTGAGGCTGCAGATTTTATATCAACCAGCGCTCCTATCTCCATGTTTTCACCAGGAAGTGGGAGGATCAGCGTTTTGTTGTTGATGGACACAGAAACAACAGGTTCGCTGGGAGAGAATGTGCATTCTACATCTGTATGACATTTCAAAATAAGCTTGGAGCCAGTATAGGGTAACAAAATCTTATCAGGCTTTACATCAATCCACATGAAAAGAATCTGATAACCACCAATCTCAGTAGTTCGAACAGCATCAAAGTAGATAGCGGTTCCATCCGGGTACTGCTGATAAGAGACCAATGTATTTTTGTGCCATATAAAACGATTCAATTTCCACCTGTTGACAGTATCACAGTCAATGGGGACTAGCAAAGGAACATTATCAACATTGGTGACTACATACCGTGCGCCTAGAACAGAACACAGCTGTCCTTTTTGGTTCATTAAAGCAGACTTTTGTCCGCATTCTGAAGAGGAGGAAGCTGAAACTTTATTGGTAGGGCTAGTCACTTCTTTTTCAGGAGAAGTTTCTCCTTGTTTGAAAGCAGTTTCTTCAGGGAGAGTTCTATCTCCTTCAGTTAAAGTAGTTTCTAATTCTGTAAGAGTACTTTCTTCTTCAACAGGAGTACCTTCTTCAGAAAGAATAGTTTCTTCATCAGTTAGAGTTGCCTGTACTTTTGCAGTAGTTTCTTTTTCAGTAAGTGATGTTGGTATTTCTGCAGTTGTTTCTTCTTCATTGCTTTTCCCAAAGGAGAAATAACGTCGAATTTTGTTCATCTTGCCAGAGAATGACTTCAAATGACCTGAAAGAGCAATATTTTACCACAAATGGTTTTCATAAGGTAGCTACATGTAGCTATCAAGTTTACACTCACCTTGAAGACTAACACAAAAATTTGTAGGTAGCGATAAGAATTGCTAGTTGTCTTCAATTAGCTACAGTATGTTACCTTTGATTATGCAAATACAATTTTTTTTACTTAGTTTTCAAGATGAGTGTCAAATACTTAAAATGTTAATAGTAAGTTAGAGCATAGGTATGTTGTAACTATAAAAACAATTAGAGAAAAATAGAACGCAACCATTTCCCACGTTTTGGCAACATTTGTTTATCACACGGGGTTCTGCTATTACGCCAGATTATGCAACATCACTCTCTAGTCAACATGGGC